>CM031859.1:82430554-82929152 GCA_018697195.1 Certhia americana | reverse complement strand
AACACCACTGCAATCTCATCCTGTGAAGCAAGACTCTTCAGTGCTCTTTGCACATATCATTCAGGCTCACATGTCCCATGTGTATCTTTCAAAAAAGTCAAGACTTAATGCTGGAAATTCTTAGCCTATAGCTACGTCTTCTTAGTCACTTAAACTGTAAAATGAGAGGATAAATGATTCTCTTTTTGGCAGGACTTCTAGTGGATATCACTCAGTGGTATCTGGAAAGCAGCTCTGAACCCCTTCTCAAATGAATAACCCAATTAAACTAGTATTAGCTATCAGGGATCTGATATTGTACCTCTCTGTGGTGGAATCTGAGTAGCTACAATTATGGCTCATTACAGCAAAGTATTTCAGTCTTTAGTTTACTGTTTAGCAAGCACCAAAGAAAACCTTTCTCTCACCAGAACCTCCTTTAACCTTCTCCATCCTCACCACCAGCCCAACACCTCACTTCCCTTGGAAGGGCTCCCACTGCTTGCTTTTGCAAGTCATGTGATGCCAAGACATGTCAGATCCTGAGGGTGGTCATTTGGCTGCACGCCGTTGCTGTCTTATGCTGAACAGCTGGCACGGGGAGATGTGTTTAACTCTAGGGGTCCTCTCTCTGATCCACACTGAAGTCTAATTCACTCAGTAACAGAGCAAGCTATTTCCTGCCCTAATGGAATGACAGAGCGCTACTGATGGAAAATGAGCTGATGATGTTTTATCTTTTGCCAGCATCCCCCAACAGCCAGAAACATAAATTGAAATTCTTAAGCCAAGCCATATATGATCCCCCTCTTTGAAAAATAAACAGAGATCCTGAACAGGCATTATGGATGGCAAAATCCTTGGGTGTGTTTTGGAGCTTGATTTGTATTTTTTTGGGTGACAGCCCACCTGGTCATCTTTCCTTTGGCCCATAAATGCTCCTTTGAAAAGTTCCCATTCCTCCAATGGCTTAATTTCTCCTCTGAGCAATTGTGGGGGAGGGAAGTAAATGGATGGTAGGAAGGTGCTCAATAGTACTTCGTTCAGAGTGAAAAAGGCCCATTTCCAAATGAAACAAATACAAATAATCCTGCCTTTACAACAGAGGGTGATTATGGAAAACCCCTTTTCTAAAGCTGCAGGCAGCCAAGAGCCCTTCATTTCTCACTCTTGTGAATGGCCAGGAATTCAAATCCTCATGCCCTCACTAAAGACAGACTGGGTTTGCATTGTGAAATGGCTTTCTCGGCAAGAGTTATAAAAACCATAACTGTCCCTGGGAGACAGAGGGAGGGAACTGTCATTATTTGAGGTTGGATTTCATTCACGTGGCTGACTGATGAATTATTTTCCTGAAGCACAAATTGCACTCAAGGACTAACGTATGCTGGGCTCAGGAGGCAGACAGTTACCATCAGTTAACCAAAATACTAGGAAGGGGAAGAAAAATAGTGCCAGGACCTTTTCTGGTGCCTAAAAGGTAGTGTGTATATATAGGGCTTTTTTTATAAGCACATTTGAAGTTTTTCAGATCAAGTATATCACCTTGAAACGTACAGCATCTATTTATTTGATTTACCAGTTAAAAAAGTTTCAAGAATTTGTGAAAGCATCATTCATGTGGAAATTTATATGTAAAACTTCATATATCTTAGTTATCTTAGTTTTTTTAAAAGCACAGATTTATTCCCACACCTTATCCTAATGGCTAATCATTCCCCAAAACTGCTGGGAAGGAAAATACAAAGACCATGATGACGGCATGTGGGGAAAAGATAGAGAGAAAAAGCAAGAAAGGGCATAAACCAGCATCAACAATACACTGTATAACAGATCTAATTTTACTTAATAGCCTCACATGCGTGAAATGAAAAAGGTAAGAAACAAAAGAATGAAGGATGAAAAAGTACCCTGAATGTTCTGACTTCTCATAAAATTCAGTTTAAATTCAAGGTGCATTCAATGTATCTCTGACTACATTAAGGCTGAACTAATAGAATAAATTTTTATTATAATAAAGTATTCATAGATGTAATTAAAAAAAAAAACCTGAACTTTTATGCAAGTAAGTTTAAAGTAACATAGATGTCATCTAACTTGGGGGAGAGAGTTATCATCCACCAGCTAAATTCTGCTGAAAGATATATATAGATATAGATATAGATATAGATATATAGATATAGATATATAGATATATATATTTAACCTCCTGTGAAGCTGCTCTGCCTTAAGCAAATGTTTTCTGAGTCAAAAAAAGGGTCTGGTTACAGCTGTATTTATTAACCTTGACCCATTTCACACTCTCAACTGATCCACCTCTCCAAAAAAGCTGGATTTTCAACTACTGCTTACCTGAAAGTCTATCTATGAAAATGCATCCACAGACAAGATCATAAAAGCAACACAATGCTGTCAGAACTTTTCCTCCCCAGGAAAGCGTGAGCTGTGTTTATTTGTGCTGCCAAGCAGTGTCATGGGGCAAGGAGGGCAAGGGGAGCACAGGGACATTTCTTTACATGTGATATTAACAGGGCAACTGATGTATTTTTTAAAAAAGAAACTTCTGTGTTTTGATGAATAAGCAGATGACAATGACATTGATAATGGAAACAGTCTTCTACTGTGGGCATGGACGCTGTCCCCATCCCCAGTATCATTTATAGCATGTGGAGATCAGGGGGATGAGACAAATTTGGAGGCTTCACTTTTTAAATTAAATATGATTAACAGCTGCCCCTTTGTCTTAATGATTGGTCCAGAAGACAGTGTACCAATGTTCTACTTCCTTCCAGTCAGGCTATCTGAAGTCTGGGATAATGCCTACACATGCTGTGAATTGCACCCTATTAAAGAGATACAGTTTTAGACATTAGGTCTTGTGAGAATTCAGTTTCAAATATATAAAAATCTGAGCAGTCATAGCAACAGAAACAATTGTGGGAAGAGAACTGCGCATGAAACGCATGTTTTTTTGAACTGGATCAGGAATCTGTGACCTAAAGTGCGTCCTAACATAGTGGTCTAAGGTTACAAGTAGGGAATGTCAAACATGTCAGGAATCACCACGTTGCTCTCAAACAATCTGTGAAGGGCAGATACAGCGGGTAACACTGCAGCGGGGCTTCTGAGAAAGTGATCCTTGAGCACAGGAGCCCTGGCCTGCTGAAATCCACAGAAAGATACCTAATGATATCAGCATGAAAAAGGTGCCATTTCCACTCAATAAGCAAGTTGGAGGAACATATTTGCCAAGCTAATATAAAAGAACTTCATAATTAAACAAAAGGACATAAAAAAGGATATGAAAGACAACTATGAAAAGATTCTTATGCAATAAATCCACAGGAGATGCAGAGATAAAAGTTCATTAAAAGCAGGAGTCAAGGCATTTTCAACTAAAACTTCTGTGATTATTATTACCACTTCAGTACTTCTTGCAATATTTCTAATTAAAATATTGCAATACCTGGTGGTGCCCCAGAGACACAAACTGAAATACACTAGATATTGTCAGGAAGCAACATGAAGCATGCTTTTCTTTCACAGCTTCAAAGTCAACTCCACTTAGTTGCAGTTTAAAAAAGAAATTCAAAAAACCCACCACTAAATTTAGAACTAAAATTATATGGGACCCAAAAATAACTGTTTGAAAGTTAGAAATCTCAGAGGTCTAAATAATAATGAACAGAACATGTCTTTTAAAGTGTGTTGGAGTTGGTTCTTAGCTGGATTACTCCAGTTTTCCGCTGATACAATTTCTGCAAAATCGAGTCAACTCGGTTTCACCTGCTGAAAAATGAAGCAACCAAACGGTAAATCAGAAGCAGGGGTTTTAACCCCAGTGTGTCTTCTCAATACCTCAAGCATAAGAGTGACTCATGAGTCTTGAAGCTAAATAAAATGTTACCAATCATTCAGGCATTGGCATTCAGGCATTCAAACAACATTACCAGGGCTGGTGTTTATTTGCACTCTTAAAACATGTTTAAAATTAGAAACATAGGCCAAAATATAGTCTCATTCCATGGAGCTGTTCCAGATTTACAACAGTGGTGTATACATATTCACTCCAAGTTTACATCAAGATCATTTAAAGACTAACCCAAAAGTCACTGAAATCAATGGAAAAACTTCAGTAGATTCAAGAGGCCTTGGATCAAATCCTACCAGAAGTATTTGGCTCAGTAACACTGCAAGGTTTCATGCTAATTTTTTTTTCCTTAATGGCTCTTGTAGAGTAAATTTGTTCAGTCAGGAAATCAAAGCAGAGTGTCATGCCAGTCACTAAAGCTCAATGTCGTTTCTAAAAATAAGTCCATATTCTTTCTATTCCCTTACTCAGCCCCATGAAAATATGGCATAGTTTTGAAGGTAATAGTTTTGTTTATTCATGACTCTCAGCAGAAAACAACTTTTCTTTTATTCTCTTAAGTGAGTTATTATAGATTGTAAATCTTAGGTTTTACTCCACAAGACATATTTCACCATGAGAAATACATCATTACTGCCACATTTAGCATTCATTAAGACATTAGTTTTACAAATTATTCTATAGTTTATAACCACAATACAAAAGGTGCAGAAAAGCCTTTAGAAATATCAAATAAAAGCGTAAGTAAACAAGCAAGGTACGCTACCTAAGATACTGGGAACAGAACTCTATCATTATTTTTACACAACCATCAACTAAAGCTGAGCCAACACTGCACATGAGTAATTGGAAGAAAAAAATCAGTGAAAGAATCAAATCTCACAATGTAAAATCTACCATATCAAAGGAGATCAATGGACACTATATGCAGACGTTCTGATTCTGCTGGTGACCAGCTCTACTGGATGTGTCATGAGAAGAGACACCCTATACAGCTATTGAACAAGGACAAGTAAAAAAGGTTTTCCTCAAATACCTTCTTGGCTTGCATCTTATGTCTAAGGTGTTACAGCCTTATGTTCTTATATGCTGCATATTATCTTATATAAACAACTACCTTTTCTTTAATTCTTCTACTAAACTAAGAACCCAAGAGTTATTTTGTAGATTGGTTACAAATCAACTTGAAACCATACAACATAATAAAACTTCACCTAGTTTTTAAATAGTTGCTTTTCTGATTCATCAAATATTCTCTTCAATTTTTATTTTAGACTCTAATTTGATTGCCTTCAGTGCTCAGTACTGTAGAAATAAAAAACTGAAATGCTTACAGTGCTTTCTGATCTACTGTCCTGCTAGAGCAGGGCTCTTACTTAATCCCCATACTCTTCTTTTTTAACCCTATTTTAAATCCCTTATACCCTTGGAATAACATTCTTCTCCTTTGAGGACTTCTTCCTAAAGAAACACATCTCTATGGTAAAAAATCTTCCCTCTTTAGCAGGAGAGGTAACTTACTGCTGCCATGGAATTGATGCGGTCAATGTAGTAGTCTGGCCAGCTGGTAGCAAGCTTATTAGGATCTTCTTGTTCCTGAAACAGAAAGTTAGGCAAAGTTACACACGATGGCTTTACAGGATGAAAGACACGCAAGAACCACCTGGGATTCTTCATTGCTCTGCTCTTTATTGTGTTATCTCCCCCATATTCTTGTATAATGCACATGGATGTGTGGCATTTATTACAAGCATTTCTGAAAGTGTAAAGTTAGCACTGTCACCATGGTATGTCAGATAAAAAGAATAATAAAGTCTGATGGAGATACAGTTATCTTTGGCATCTATGCAGCAAACCTCAGTCCCTTAAACATACTATGTTTCCAAGTAGATGATAGCCCATTTAGGAGATGGCAGGTTTACATTTTGTATCTTTATACTGACAGATCTTATAAATTATTCAGTCTCTCTACTGTTATGGTGAGTGGAATTCACCAACGATGGGGTTTAACATCTGCTTCGGAGGAAAAAAAAAAAAAGGAACCTGAAAACAAGATAATACTGCATTTTGATGTGATAAACCAAAAGAGGTTCAGCGTGAACATTAGGAAGCATTGCTTTACCAAGAGTTTGGTCAGACACTGGAAAAGGCACCCTAGAGAGGTGGCTGCTGCCCCAAGACTGTTGATTATTTAAAAGGCATTTGGACAATATCTTTAACAACCTGCTCTAATTTGATCAGTCCTGAACTGGTCAGGCAGTTGTACCAGGTGAATGTTGTCAGTCCCTCCAACTGAAATATTCTGTTCTATCCTGTCCTAATCCTATGATATCCTGTAAAGTCAAGCAAAATCTCAGAACATTCAAAGGAGCACAAAAGCATCCCCTCAGTTACAGTAGGAGCAGTATTAATCCTTACCTCACATGTAATTCACCTGAAATCATCTTCAGTAGGCTAATCTTAATCAAACTTCTAAAAGAAGACCTACACTGACTCAGGAACCAACTCATTTTTGTTTCTTGACTGCTCAAATGAAATTAGATTTCCTTCTAATAAATGTATTTATTTCTACATAGGTGTAAGAGTTACTGGTAACACGAGGATTGCTTTCCAGGATCCTCATCTCCCATTATAAACTATGAATAACTAACACTAACATTGCTAGCATATGGTAAGAGATTGACTTATCCTTGGATGAAGATAAGTCTCACTCACTCACCACTTGACTCATCCTAAGGATGACCAAAGTTGTTTGAAGACTGCATGGATCATGCCAATGCTGTCTATGCATGAAAGCTTACTCACATTAGAAAAGCTTCCCTGGAAGGCCTACATACATAAAATTCAAAGTATAGGTCTATCAGAGTACCTCAGCTATTCCATCATTATTTGGTTTAGAGATGAGAAAGCTCTACATGCCTCCTGTTGAGCCACCTCGCTACCTGACAATTTCCTACTAGGTACATACAAACACACAACAACAATTCTGCGCAACTCAAAATCCTCATATTTTGAATTAAAAACAAAGCCATGACCGAGATTTGGATCCTTCCCACTGTTCCCTCCACTGGATCTCCAATATGTAAACTAAAGGAGAATCTCCATTCATGACACTGACAAAACAACTTTGTCCTCGTCTAGAGAAGGACTGCAGTGCAGACACGTCAGGTCGGTGTCAGGTCATACAGTACAGGTCATAAATCTTTATTAATCCCTTGTACCCAACTGAACAACTAGGAAGAGCAGAAGAATTAAACAAAGCATCATACAGGTGAATATCACTGTACAAAAAGTATGAAAGGCTGGAAAAGTGGTAAGAAATACCAACTATATCAACAATTGCTATGCACACCTCATGATAATATATGGTGCACTTAATAACAAGGTGATGTTTCTCAAATTAATTGAGAAGTTCTGCTGATTCTCCTTACTTCCCTTTCCTGGCCACAGTAAGCAGGAATCTGACAGACCTATATCTGTGTCAAATAGTGCATTACAGAAATATACAACTCCCTACCAACAGCCAGTTAGAATGGCCACAACACATGTTTTTGGCAGACTGCCTTTTGCTGCCCTTTTCTGTGCAGAATTATACCTAGTGGGAGCCACAACCCTGACAACAGTTTCACACTTGGCAGACCTTAAGCTCCCTTGCAAAAATCAATATATGACCTTGACAATGGAAAAATAAATTAAAATGCACAATAGATAAATACAGCATTATTTTATATGATAAGCTTATCATCCTCAAAGAGAACAGAAATAGGGAGCTTATCTAGAAGTATGAAGTAAGGTCATTCTGCAGGGAACCTGGCTGAGCCACCCATCTGAAGAGCAATGACTGATCATGTGACCTTCTGAAATTTTTCTCTGCAGAGAATTATAAAAGTCCTAGTGACAACTATAATAGTTTGCAGTGTACACCTGACAAGAACACTGTCAGAACAGTCACTACATGTATTCTCTTTATTTCTCCTGCCTCCATTCTGAATCCCAAATAAACAAGCAAACACATATAAATTAAGGAATGCCCAAACTCATCCTTTATATTCCAAACTAAGCTACAATACTTTTTGTCCTTAAGATTCTTTAAGGGGAAAAATAGGTATAAATGCTTGAATGCTACATCTAACATCTACTATCTATTATTATTATCTATTTCTAGATGTCTTTGTTAAACATCCAGACTGAATACCATCAGGATAGATACACTAGAAAAAATCAGAATTCTGAACAATTTCTGAACAATCAGAATTCTGAACCCAAGCCACTAGAAATCTCACAATCAGAGCCAATGACAAGAAGATTCTGATACCCTAAAGCATATCTATATATATTATTAGCCTTACGATGAGAAAAGGTCCTTGGTATATCCTGCTTTTGACCATTCTCCATTCATTACAAATTAGTCTGAACTCTTAGTCTGCAATAATTCTTATTTTTTGAATTAAAACTGGGAAAAAATTTGTTTCAGTGGAACACAAAGTGTAAGATTTTTTCCTGAATTAAAGCCCAGACAGAAGATGCACATTGCTGAGGTTAAAGAAGTATTACAGATACCCACTAATAAATTCAGAAACTTCAGTTTCTGAAGTTGTTTTAGTCTAGAAGCATATTAAGCAAAAGAGACCATTCAATCTCAGTGGTCTTGCACGCTCCCTGCTCACACCAGAATTTTATGGTTGTCAACGTGTATTTTACTTTGCTAGAATAAATGATAATGTAGTTAAAACCTGGCAGTCTATTTCAATATGAAGTCCAGAAAGCTATTTATACTCAAGATGAGCATGTAAATTTTTTTCCAGCCCCATGAAGTCATTAGACTTATTTACAGAAATCTCCTGAGTGACATTTTTGACACATTCACACCTGTAACATCAGAGCAATTGGAGAAAAAAAACCCAAACATTTAACTGCCTAAATTATGTGAGTTCTGTCCATGCTAAAAGATTGCTGTATCAGCATTTCTCTCAAGAAGGGGAAGATGAGTTAAAAATAAAAAGCAATTAAATCTGTGGTGTGGGGTGCAACAACAGGGTGCTGGGGATTTTTGTGTTTGTTTTTAATATATTCAGAGAAAATTGCAAGGCAACTTAAAGATAATGGTACAACCTTTTTCTTGTTCCAGGAGCACAGAGAAGGGAAAAAAACCCCAACCAACAGAAAAAAAAAAAAAAAGGAGGCTTTAATATATAAAGCTGAATAGGTATCAAAAGCTGGAAACAATAACCCATCTGTATAAGGAAAAACATTAGCTGAAGGAATCTATTAAAGCAAAGCCTTCTTTTAGCTCCCTGAATAGTGTAAATATTACATTAAAAAACAGGCGTCAGCTTGTGGACTTTATAAGGGGCCATATCATTCTTCACTGAAGTAACAACTATGTAACTGCTGTGAAAACAGGACCTTGATACTATACAAGCCTGCAATATAGCCAAGGTATTATATAGGCTTTGACACTAATTTGGACAGGCTCCATGACTTGGTGGAAAGTGGAACTTATGACTTCATCCCAACTAGGACTTAATGGAGTTCTGCAAATATTTGGACCATCTGAACCAATCAAAAAATGAAAGCAAATAAAGCAAAGTGTGCACAGCTCAGCTGATCCTGAAAGCCTTTTCTGCAAAGCCCAGGAGGCCTGATCCATCAGGCAAGCTGTTCTCTGGAGACCAGAGACTTTTACAGGATGCCATGTCAGTGGGACAAGCATTTGCATTACAAGGAGTGCTACAACACACTCAAGCAAGCATTAGAGACCACTGTCTTTGTTACAAAACTTTCTAAAAAGACATATCTAACAGTAGTGTTACAAAGATCATGCAGAAATGCCAGATATTCATCGCTGAGTGGATCATGAAAATGAAAAACACTGTTGATATGGTGTTTTTTCAGGATGACTTCAGTCTTGAAAGAAACAGCCCAGGGAAAGCCTGTAGAGTAGCTGCCTGTATCGAAGCTCTTTTGGGTAAGTGCTGGGTTTCAGTTTCCAGTGATGACACATTGCTGTTTCACTCTGCACCAAGCCAGCTCCAAAAATATTGAGCAGCTTTCTGGAGCATGTCCTGAAATTCTGAGCATGTCAAAGCATTAATAAATACATCCATGAAATTAGCAGCTTTAGATGGCTTCCTTCCTACAGGAGACAGAGAGGTATATATTCTGACATGACAATTAAAACTCATTGTCAGAGTTAGGAACAGACTGGCAAACTCTGACACTAAACTCAGTACTCCTTTATTTCTACCATCATTTCTACCAGGTTATTTTTATACAATGTCACCAAATATTAACTCCCTGAGATGAGCAGGTGCTTGCCATCCCTGGGTGTTTAACCATTACATGGACTTTGCCACTACCTGCACACACACACCCACACACACAGCCCTGCGATAAATTGCTGATGACTCATGAAGTCCTTCTAACAGGCAAACTATAACATAAAACTTCCTCCTTGAATGGATGCATCAAGAAACGGATCATATGTTACAGATGTCACAGGACAAGCATGGGTACTCTTGGGAGGACATCTATTCATTGGCAACATGACTTCCTTCTCAAATCTGTCTCTTGAGTAGGACAGACAGCTGATCTTATTGTTTTGCACTGTTTAGACCAGAATGGGAACAAGCCACACACCTGACGCTGGAAAATTTGTGTTTAAAACCTTTCTTGGACAGGAAGCCATGACAGTGTTCACTGGGCTCCTCTCTGTATCAATAAAAACAATGTGCAAACACAGATGAAGAATGTAAAATGTGATATAAATTCCTGTCCAAGCTTGTTCACTGCATCATGTCCAGACACAGCAAGCTCAAGTTCATAACTGGGTCACAAAGAAGTTCATTTCCTTGCAAAACAACATTAAGGTTAGTGTGGTTCCTCCTTTCAACAGCCTTCACACATCTTTCAAGCACACCACAGAGCTGAAAAGTGAGTTATTTTACCTAGTCTGAAAGGTCAGCATCATCACACAAAGCTCAGAAAATATAAATCATGGAGCTCAAGACATTATAAGAAACATAAATTTGAAAATTGAAAATTTGAAAATGAAAATTTAAGAAAAACTGAAATGTATTATTTATCACTGCCCCTATAGATACTTTTATTTTCAAATTTCCAATTGAAAAGCAATGGGAATTGGAATCCTGATTACAAATAACTGGGCATTTTTGGGGGGTGCTTGCTTTTTTTTTATAATTACAGTTGACTGAAATTTTAACATGATTTATATCAATTAAGATGAAGGCTTTGCTGAATGAAGATTCTCAATTTCTTGCCCTCTCACACTCTTCAATAACAGCTTAGCTGTTAAATAAATTGTTCATCTGAGACACGCAGGATTCAGACTCATGTCCATGTTCTCTTGCAAAGTGAAGGGTATGACCCTTGCTCTTCACATGAATATTCTTGCCACCAAAAACAAGGTGGGGTTTTTGTTTGCTTGAAGGGTGGAAGATGGTTATTAGTGGTTCTTCTTCTCCAACAAGTGCAACTTTTTTCCCTTCAGAGACTTAAAGACTCAACTCATCACAATATCTGCTATTAATGCTGAATCAACCTCACATCACATCACTGCTGCATGCTGACAAAGGTCCTTCAAGAAATTAACATATTGGGTTTTTCAGTGTCTGTATCAGTGAGATCAGCAGAAACAGGAAAAATGGGATACAGACAATTGCACACAGGAAATCTGTAGTACAGCCAAGAATTAATCCACATAAGTTGTATTTCACTTTCATTCAAATCACCGTTCTCCCTTTTTTCATGTCTGACCTACTGACTTTCCTTCACTTTAAGAAGTTCAGCTTTCAAAGAAACATTTACTTGTTTATTAACACCCTATCCATTCTATTGGCTATGTCTCAGTTCAGACTAGCCAAAGTTATCACAAATAAAAAGCATTTTCATTAAAACACACAAAATGTGTTTGATCTGCTGTGGGACAAAATGCTAATTCAGAAGGGGAGCTAAAATACATATAAGCTTTTCAGACAGTTTATGCCTTCAAAAAGCCAACCATGTCCCAAGAGATGCTAATTTTGAAACAGCACAGACCATAGGACTGAGCCATTCACTAGACAGATGTGGTCACCGCTCAATTTCTCAGACTTCATGACTAGAATTTACACAAATAGTCTAAGAGTTTTGGGAAGGAAGCTATATCCAAGCCTTTTAAGCACAATTTACCCAGATTGAGAAAAACAAACATTACTTCTCTCTCTGGAATTAAGCTATTGATGTGCAGATAATAATCCTTCTGCCACAAAAGCAGTCAACTGTGTAACTTCTAAAAGAGAATATTCATTAATGACCAGTTGGAGCATGGAACTGAAGAGTTCTCATTGCCTCTCACAAGGGTCAGGTATATCCATACATACTTACAGTTCACTGCATTATGACATGGGTATTTTCTTTAATGGATCACAGGGTGGATTTTTTTTCTTTTTTCCTTTTTTTGCTTCATTTAGCCTGTTGCCAGTAACTTGACAAACTTAATTATGACTTCTGATGATGTTTACTAACCATTCTTTCAAAGGAAAAATCAAAGGCTTCAGATTATTATTTATCTTACCCAATACTGTCAAACTGTGGAATTCACTGTCAAAAAATATAATAAAGCATAAAAGTGAAAAAGGGATACATCTATGAACAACGAGGATTCCTTACAAGAAAGTATTTCCTAATATTTAAAGAAGCTTCAGTGCTGTAGAAATTCACCAGCCTTTAGAAATTAAAATGGATTATCAGTCATTTTTGAAAGATGGTTGGTTCTACTA
This sequence comes from Certhia americana, assembly GCA_018697195.1. Lineage (NCBI taxonomy): Eukaryota > Metazoa > Chordata > Aves > Passeriformes > Certhiidae > Certhia > Certhia americana. Next base: position 82,916,522 of record CM031859.1, on the reverse strand, counting down.
GGGCTGAAAACTTTCAAGTTAAATATATGATTTTTTTTTAACTAATCATGTCATTTCTCACTTTTGTTTGCTTCCTAAACTCAAAGATACAGAATCTCTAAAAGTTATATCTTATATACACATTTATATGTCATTTCCAACCTCCTCTAAAACTCAAAGCCACTTCGAATTAATTATTCCTAATTAATATCAGTCTAAGAGTGATGAAGGCCATACTTTTATTTCTTGTCCTCCAGAAAACACAGGATATCCCCTGCATATACACACAGGGAATTTCTCACAGAAAACAGACAAGAGTGGAATAACTGGCAGGCAGAAAGGTGCCTTTGCTTGGAGCCAAAGATAAGAATTAGTGTTGTTTGAAACTTCAGAATTCTCAACCACTGATTTTAATGTATAACTGTAGTGTTTAAACCAAGATTAAGTTTACAATAAGCTTATCTGGCATAAGACTAACAATAGATTACTGATAGAGAGAGTCCATTTTAAGAAGCTTCATATTTCAGTAGGATTGCATAGTATACGTCCAGTTTTAAGAACCTGTCTTTTCTTCTCTTTCCTCTTCTTTTGGCATTTTATCATTCTCCTAATACAGATAGATGTAAATTTGCTGCCAACACTGACTGCAGCAGCCTCTTCTTATCACATACAGATCATACAAGCCTGCTTGTCCCTCTTCAAACATATTCAACCCTGCTACAGGATGGGAATCCCACCATCACCAGGCATTAATTTAGGGGCTCAATGCATGAAGTGACCAGGAAGGTAACTTAGCCCTATATTTACAGAACTGCTTAATTGTACAACTGAATTCTTCAGTGATATCTGCCCTCAGGACAAAGTTTTCTTGCCAAATTGAAGTGCAACAATATTCAACACTTTTCCTCTGCTGAATATTTAGCCTCTGCCATGGAAATTGTTCTCTTGTTGAATAAGTTCTCCTGACTCTCTTGCTGCATAAAGATCCTTCTGTACTATTACCTGAAGTCCATAATCATGTTTAATACCTTTTACGTGCTCTTCAGAAGTGACAAAAATCAACCAGCTGATGTTGTGCTGTTGGTAAGTGTATAATCTAAATAATGAGCTGCGAAATGAGATCCATGAATTTCCTGTGCTTTCAATGAACACGTACTCAGGAGCCTACCCTTTATCAGCCTATCACTGCTTTTGGATGTGAAGGAAAATGCCCACTAGGGAGTATCCTACCAGTCAGAAGATTGAATCATGATCATTCCACCCAGAGGGTTTTCAATAGAAGACCAAACATTTCTCATGGACATGGCCTGCTCAGCAGGTGTGTGGCTATGCAGTTAGGCTGCACTCCTGAAGCACAGCTCGGCTCCCATAAACCTGCAGCAAGCTTGAGGTCACATCCTGCGGTAGTGTGTGTAACCTGTGGCAGGTGCAGCCAGCAATCTGTCACTATCCCAAGAAGCCCTGAGCAGCAGTAGCAGGACATATTCTATGGCTTTGTTAGGAACCAGACTCTGCATTGTCCCTCCTACTGTTTACTCTGTGTTCATACAGGTACTCTGTGTACATTTCCATTAACCCCGTTCACCTTGTGGGCAACCTTCCATGGATATGGAAAGGGACTTTTTCCTTACCCAACCAGCTTACCTTGTCTCCTCTCCAACAGCACTGTTTTTATATGTATTCCTACCACATTAGAATGTCACTTCGATTTTGTCCTTCTTCACTTCCTTTCCTCCTCCTCCTCCTGGCATTCTTTAGGCAATGTGGAAAGCCACAAAAGCAGCCAGACTGTGTAACTGAGCCTCCAAGTTTATCTTTTGCCCTACTGTTTATCTCCAACAAGCAATGACTTAAAATCTTTTGTAAATAAAATGAAGTCACCTATGATTCATGGCAAACACCGTGCACATTGCTTGATGATGGGAATGAAATGTCACTTACTGTGCTCAGAGGCACACAGAACTACCAAGGACACACCTACTTAGAGCCAGCAGAGATATTTAAGACAAGTCCTTCTGGAAGCAACAAGAGAATTTTTTAGTACCAAATTCTAACTTCTCTTCACTGCTCATAACATGTCTACTGTCTGTTTTTCCAGTGACACTGCTTGCTTTAGTTTGCTTCTGCTCTGGGCTCTTTTTTAAGCATGATGACAGTAAGATGGCCAGGGCAGCCAACGTATTTTCCATTTTTCTCCATCATTTAATGCTTCACTATTGAAAAAAAAAAAAAAAAAAAAAAAATTAGCAGTTGTTGGACAAGTGAACAAAGGAAATAAATACAGTCTGAGAGGTATATGGCTGCTAGCCCAGTATTTGAGTCTACCACTTTGTTGCTTTATCTCTGCCCTTTCCACAAACTCAGGTAGAACTGTTTCACCCAGCCTTCATTTCTCTCACTTAGTACATCTGCAAAGTGTTTGGGAGACCAAGTCCTTTCAACAGACAACTGAATTATCACGGAAGACAGTGTGATTTTCACCTCAGTTAAGGCATGCAGCTGAAACTGTCACATCTGACTGTAATGAAAACTAGCCAACTCTCCAGAGAGTAAAAGGCAATTCCTTTCTTTCTCTTCATGGGTGTCACTATATTCTAACAACTCTTTACTGTGCCTATTTCTAAACTTCTCACTAAAAAAGATTGGAATTCAAGCATCTCTTCCTGTTCAGTATTCACTAGCTTTTCTAAGGCTCATGAACACTCAGTGAAATTCAGAGTGAGCCCTGATCTCTGTCAAATTTGCTTCTCACACAACACAGAAAAACGTTCCTTATTTACATATTCTTTGCTCTTCCTTATCCACCAAAGACTAATCTGAATGTTGAGAACGGCATTATACAGAGTATATGTTGTTATTATTATTCTAATTATTATTATTATTACATGCCATCAGCAGGACGGGCTTGTACTGGGATTGTGAACAATCAGAACTTTTGCAAGAGGACAGACAAGGACAGCACACAATCCAAAGGCATCAGCATTTACATGTACTTCCCATGCAGCAGAATTGGACTGCTTGCCATTATTTTTGTTCTTAACTACATCAAATTACACTATGTTAGTAGGATGACAGCTGGATAAATGTTTTTTTTTTTTTTCCCTTCTTTTTTTTTTTTTTTTTTTTTTTTTTTTTTTATGCTAGGGTCAAATCTGCTTCCACTGAGTCCTCCCAAAACTCCCACAGAAGGCATGCCAAATGTAAAACACGGCATTAGGCATGATGATGACAATTTTCTAACTCAGGACTATTTTGGACCTGATTTTTGATTAGTGTTGAGTTCTAACTTCAACTGAAGCTCTAGTAGCTTACCTGAAAAACACAGACCTGCAAGATGGACACACAAATTTTGCCTACTCAGAATATCTATAGCAAATACCATGGCAAATTCATGGCATTTATGGCTTTAGCAGTCTGAACTAAGGAGGTAAGAAGGCATGTTTTAAGGAACAACTAAACTTTTCTTGTTGGAAAGGGAGAGGGAGAGGATGGAAGAAACTAAAAATATTCCATGCTGTTCCCATGGGGGGCAGGGAAGAAAATACTTTTCAATTATACATAAATAAATATATAATTTCAGGACCCTGACCCAAGGCAACCTCTTACACTAAGATAAATAAATGAGTCTGCAACTGTTGGCATTGCAATGTGGAAAACATAAACCAAATAAAGCAGACAAGTTGGAAAAACTTATCATCTCCTCTTACATCTGCTACAATGTGGTCTTTCAGGTGTCACAATTCCAAGCCCTAATAATGGTATATCATCTGAATTGTGCATGCATTTTTGCCTTCTTGACACTAAACTTACACTTTAAAGCATTACAAGAGTGACTTCAAGGAAAAAAAATTTAAGAGGAGTCTCTAACATCATTAAGCCTACTACACTGTTTCTTCAAGTACACACTTTGAGCTCTTTAGTATAGAAGCAAAAATAACAAGTAAAAAACATGAAGAAAAAATTACAAGAGCTCCAAGAGAAACCTTAAAAAAGGGCAATGATTCTTCTCAATTATCCTTACCTGCTTAAAAATAATTGGGCAACGTCAACAAATTTATATTATAATTATGTGAGATAAAATTTCTAAATACATTATATGGAACTATAAAAGAATGAGACAGTGTTTTACATGAATCTCAAGTTTTATTTTTCTAGTGAGAATACATTCTCTGCATTAAATGATGTAGAATGAAATTTATATAATTTTAGGCTTTACTTTACATTGTATTAATGGTGCTGTCCAAATTTGGGAGCTACTGCTTCAGCCAATGACACACATTAAGAGGTACCATCAATCAAACAGCTTTTTCACACTGAAAAGACCCAAGTACACCACTAATCAGGAAATGCGTGTTTTTGCTGCATTAGTGACACTTCTGCAGCATTTTTGCTGTTTTCTGTTATGTCCTGCGCTTGTCATAGGCCTGAATTTGATTTTCTTGAGCCTACTTGCATTTATAGTAAAGTAATTTTTGAAGTCATGTCCCTGTTTTCCATACCTAGACTAAAGATACTGAAATGACCCAATGTCAGCATCAAGCTAACAAATCATTCCAAACATCTGAGCATGAAGTCATTCTGCTAACAGAAAAAGGAACAGATGCTGGTGGGAAAAAAGGAAGTTAACTCCACAACTGCTGGCATTTTCCAAACATCAAGCTGAAGGAATGCCGTGGTTTGCAAAGGGCAGCATCCTCCCACTGTGACTTCCCAGCATTATGAGATTTCCAGTGAGCCCTAGGCAAACTGAAAGCAAGTCTATTTTCAGGGAATTAATTTGAGAGATTCCACATTTCAGACTGTTTCACAGCAGCCTTCTGAGCTAAGGAAGTCACGCAGTCTTCCCAGACAAAAAGCAACCACGGATCCTAGGCACTGGGAGGGAACCAAACAGCATCTGCTACTGCCTGTTTCAAGGAGTTGGCCTCATAGCAATAATACAGGACAGTATACAGGAGGTTGCAAGAAGCCTTATTGATAGTCCCTTTCTTTATAGGGTCATACAGCTGCTTCCCAGTTCGATTTATGAACAGTTTAGATAATCACAAATCAATTTAGGATGGAAGGGGCCTTGAGAAGAAGGGACCTGCTCAGAGCTAATGTCAAAGTTAGATCAGGTTGTTCAGGTCATTGTCAAGGTCTGAATACAGAGTTAAGTTAAAATGTTGCCTGAAGCTGAACTTTAGCCACGAACTTTCAAAGCATTGGTAGGAAGACAAACAATCTTCTGATGTACCAAAGACATCAGATAAAGTATAATTCTTCATATCCAGTGTTACTTTGCTGGCCTTTGCCCTGTGGCCATGAGACACCCTCATTAATTAGTCATCAATAGTGCTAATTGCTTACACTAAGCACTCAAAATCCCACATAGCTTCTTCAGCCTCCTACTGACCACCAACTGCTTTTAAGTTAGGCTATCACATGTGCTGTGAGGGTTACCCTGTGTTTTCCAGACTTTCCAGGGAACAGAGAGTAAGAGCACCCACCCCCACATCCACACACACACTCCTGTTCAACACTTCCTGCAGAGCTGCAAGAAAATCTCTCATGAAGTCATATCCAAGACTCATCAAACTGTGAATCCTTACAAATGACTTCTCAAATACTGCAGCAAACCATCTTCACGTCTGCTGCTCCCAGATACAGCATATGGAACAACAATTCTAAAGAAAGGAACTTATAAGGGACACATTAAGCGCTCCTTAAAGCTATAAATCCATAACCAAAACAGTCTAATATTCCAAATCAATAACAGACTCTAAGAGTATTTCAAAGAGGAAAAAATAATGCAAGAAGATAGAACTGAAAACAATACAACTTCAAACCACCCACTTCATTTATTATGGGACAACCACGTGCTTGGCAGTCTTCATACAGAAACGATGAACCCCAAAGGGCTTTTGTAGCTCAGAACAGACAATACAAACCCAAAAACCCACACTCAGACAACACAATAGTGTGATCTTCATCTGGGATATTGCATCTCTAAATGAGACCAGATGAACATCCATTTTCTCTCTTCTTTAGGGAAAATGTATCACTCCTGAATACCTCAGAAGTGGCTGAATGGCAGATCCCAGAGGGATCTAGTGGACCAGGGTCTAGTTAGAGGCTTTCACTAGTTCCCCAAGGTTCAATAGTAAGCCCAGTATTGTCTCACGTGTTCATCAATGACTTGGATGAAGGGCCAATGCCTCCTCAGCAAGTTCACTGATGACACAAATCTGGGAGGAGTGGCTGATACCCCAGAGGGCTGTGAAGCCCTTCAGAAGAACAGGTTGGAGAGATGGGCAGAGGAACCTTCTGAAATTCAGCAAGGGTAAGTGCAGGGTCCTGCACCTGGGGAAGAATAACCATATGGACCAGCACAGGGCTGACAGTTGGAGATGACCCTGCTGGGAAGAGGCTCTGTGGAGAATGACCTGGGGGTCTGGTGGACAACAAGCCATCCATAAGCCAGCAGAGTGTCCTGTGGCCAAGAAGGCAAATGGAATCCTGGGGTGAATTAAGAAGAACACTGCCAGCAGGTTGAGGGAGGTGATCCTGCCCCTCTGGTCAGCCCTGGTGAGGCAGATCTGGAGTTCTGTGTCCAGTTCTGGGCTCCCCAGAAAAAGAGGGACACAGAGCTCCTCAGTGGCTCCAGTGGAAGGTAACAAAGATGACCCAGAGACTGGAACATCTCTCATACCAGGAAAGGCTGAGGGAGCTGGGCAAGGTCAGCCTGGAGAAGGAACAGTGGAGATCTGTATCAATGCCTATCAGTATCCGAAGGGAGGATGTCAAGAGGATGGAGCCAGGCTCTGCTCCATCTGAGCAATAGGACAGGAGACAATGGGGAGAAACTGATGCACAGGAAGTTCCACCTAAATATGAGGCAGAACTTCTTTACTGTGTAGGTGACCAAGCCCTGGAATTGGTTGTCCAGAGAGGTTGTGGAGTTTCCCTCAAGAGAGACATTCAAGAATGGTCTAGATGTAATCCTGTGTCATGTGCTCTAGAATGACCCTGCTTCCCACAGATGAACTCGCTAGTGATTCCTTATCAATTTTGTGATTCTGTAATGTTAATATGTATCTCCTACTTCAAAGCTGGAACCTGAAGAAGTGAATTCCTATCTAAATGCATTGAGTGTTATGCAGTCTCCTGCTCTTAGAACCTCTATATGAAGCCTTAAATGCAAAGAAAAGACCTCAGGGTATGGAGTAGATACCCTGCCAGTTCACTTTAGCATAGAAATATTTCACAGAAGTAACTATCTCTCCATCTTAACCAATCTGAAACTTTGCTTCACAGTGCAAAACCATAGATGCACAGCAGCCCTAGAACAAACAGCAAGTGCAGAAATTTTCATTCACTTCTGAAAGCTTTCACTAAAGGCAAGGAGAGCTCCAGGAGTTTGCATCCATCTTGTCGTTCAGCCGGTAGGCTATGGTAATTATATAAAAAGCTGCAAAAGCAGCTTAGATCCCTCCAGCAGATTTCAAAGTATCTTACTCTACATCCAGCTGCACAATATCAAGCTATACTTTTTATGGTGACATTTTGCTGACAATCCAAACCTCAAGGGCAAAGCTCAAACAGAAACTCTCAAAGAAAGAAAAAAAAACCAAACCAGACATGTAGACATTATCTTCATTAATGCTAGACAGACAGCATGGGACTAAAGTGGGAGTTTGTGAAAATGAGCTGCAAATGGTATAAAAAGACAGTAGTAAAACTACTAAAAGTTGATGCCCCACTAAGGCTAGCATTCTCATGAGTATTTCAAAGCCTATGAGGATGCAGCCCTGATGTTAGGAAAAGAGAACTGAAGGCAAAGTGATGCTGCTTCTTTGTGAAAGAAGTGTAAATCTTCTCTAGGAGGACATCTGGGGCACTCTGCACCTGGACTGCAGCCTCAGTGGTTCAGCACTGATCTGTGACCTCAGTCCAAAGGACTTGGACTCCTTAATGATTGTGTAATGCACAAAAGTGCCTTCTACACTATCCCTCCTGCTCCTTACAGTGAGCTCACCCAAACCCAGAAACTTGACCCCAAGAACATCATAGAAGACAGATAAGTGCAGTAAAGAAAAAGAATGAACAGTGATTGATCTGAAAATATATTCAGATATTTCAGAACGTATCTTGAAAAAAACAGGGAAGGAATAGGGGAAAGGGTAAAAAAAGGAATGCTCTATGCAGCCAAGGCATGTGGAAATAGTGAAGGGAAAAGTTGTAAGACAATGGCATGGCCAAAGCGTTTCCAAAAATTTTCTAACTACCTATTTCTTCCTTCATGTAGAGAGAAATGCATTTATGCATAAATATAGCAATATTAGTTCTTTGAAAGTATAAAACAATTTAAATCAAAGACTTTTTGGAACCAAGGAGCTTCCTGACTCCTACTTTCATATCCAGTTTATTAGTTTTTTAGTCATCAGGTAGATGAAAAACATAACTAATATTTTTAAATCATAAATATTAGTTATTTTAAAATAATATTAGATATTTTTAAAAGTAATAATAATAATAATAATAATAATAATAATAATAATAATAATAATAATAATAATAAAATGATAATTTTTTTGCAGAGGATGGTGTCATGAAGGATATTCTTTTATTTTCTGCATACTGGCTGTTACAGACTGTGGTTCAGGTAAATTTTCCTCAGAATTTTTATATTCTATTTTGCTATTTGAAGAATCTCTTTCCCATAATAGAAAAAGTAGAATAAATTTATGGATTATAAGTATGTACTTTTTGTCAGATGCCATAAATGTCTACTTCCAGAAAGTTTCAGTGTGCTGCTTAATACCTCACTACTGGAGTTTAAATAATCTGAATTAACTAGATAAAGCACAATCAACTCAAAGCAACTATTCTAGGATACCACTAAAATCACTAGAGTACAAGGTAACACTGATATATTTCAGAGATGTCAACATATTATTAGGATTGACGGATTGAGATTTTTGTTGGGTTTTCTTTGTTTGATTGGAAAGAAGCTGTATGATACAGCTAGCCCAGTCTGACTCTACTTTGGAAAAAGATTTTGCTACCAATTTTTTCCTCAAAGAAAGACAGACATGAAAAAAAACCCTAACTTGTTTAACTGTACAAAATGCGTGTGCTTGCTACTAAAATCTGCTCAGTGAAAGGTTTACAAATTAGTCTCTGGAGGCAGGAAAGGCCATAAAAAGAAAACGACTTGCTTTCCAATAGCAGTAAGTCTAGCAGCTTGTAGGGTTGTTCAGAAGGCAATAAGCTATGGCCCGCACCATGAGGTCTCATTCTTAGAAACACAGGCTGCATCCAAAGCAACTTGCTGAAGCGGTGCAATACCTTCATTTTCAACACTTTTTGGGATCCCAATATGAGCTTGTTTATAGATGAGACAAGTGTACTAAAAACTTCTTCTTCCCATATAATTATTTGATTGGTATTTAATGAGATTAAGTATCTTAGTATCAGCTCCTGGCAAAACAGAACTGAAAGAACACTGGTTTTCTAAACTTTGACATTGGAAATTTGCAAATAAATACCTCTGAAATCTTGGTCTAGTGCTTGACTTAATTCCCACAAAATTTATATCTGGTAGGAAATCTAGAGAGAGGAGTTACATAGGTGTTTTATGTAAGTCTAAATTTCAGCTTATGGTGAGACATGAAGATTATTCTAAACAAAACCAGAATAAAGTACCTGAACTTAGGGAGGATGCTATAATTTGTATTTTCTACATATGGCTTTATTAAAAATATTAGCGGATGCTCCTTCTACAGAGGAAGAGGTGATCTAAAACACGTACTGGTAGTTTGGGTGGAGGGTCAGGGTGCCATCAGTGGCGACTAACCAATGATTCCTCTGATGCAAATCAAGCCAACTGCATTCCTCATTGTCCATCCTGTACTGATTAATGTCAAGGTAGAGAACAGCTGAGATTGAGAAGTCATTAACATTTTCCAACACACCAGCCTTTATTCCTCGCAAATAAATATTCCACAAATGAGAGCAAAGCATCCACTAGAGCTGCTAGCTAGAGCTACTCTTTTACATCAAATAATTTTTGCTTTCAATACTAATGGTTTCAGATATGAACCCAGAATAGCCAAAAGAAACCAAAGCATATTGCTGTGTAATACTGTGTGAATGCTACTCTGTAGGTATCACTCACAATCGTGACATTTCAGCTCAGAATTCAGACTCCCTTGATTACTGTGGACTGTACACTGGCAAGATGTGCCCCTTTCAGTGCACAGACCTACCTGTCTTCCTCCTTTTGTTCAGAAAGGCTTGATATCAGGAACAGGTAGAATGAGTTTTTTAATACAATAGCGACTTTCTGACACCACATTGGAACCAAGTACCACAGAAGATTACATCTAACATCTGACTGCCAAGATAAATGTGTGTCTACACAACAATGACTAATCTTCATTTCTGCAAGTGACATTTGTTTATTTAAGGCAGCCCACTAATCTCACCACCTTTGGAGCAAACCAGGAAGTTCTGACTTTCCACTACTTTTAGACTAGAAAAGGCATCTGAGATTAACAATTGTGAACAGTTGCCTCAGTCTGCACTTCTTGAATTTCCAGTTTGTAGTGTCTCCACTTGCCATATCTCAAAGCACAGGGTCCCTGCTTGTCAGGAAACTCCAAGAACCCAACATCAGCAAGACAGAGCCCTCTGGGGGCTTGTCCTGGGTAGCTGGAAATGTTCTGCCAAGTGAGAAATTGGACCCTTTATGGCTAAAATTAGATTAGAAATTCTTCAGTAAAAGGGTGGGGGGGGGGGGGCTTTGCTTTAAAGCAAAGCCTGGAACAGGCTTCTCTGTCACTGCAAAACAATGATGATAGGTGGATTAGGCAGTAGGCTAGAGACAGATGTCATCACCAATCATCTGACTGCCTGTGAGGGAAACAATGAATAACACTGGACAGTTAAGGTCTCAAATAATTGAAAGTATCTACAGTGTAATGAATAGATATCTAGCAATGGTATCCCATCCCAGTTAGCACATTATTTTGGATGGCTGGAGTTCAGCTAAGTGAAGCTGCATTGTAAATGCAGTATGAAGATTTTCCAGTATTACAGCTTCTTTAACTTTGGAAGTCTTTAAGATTCTTATAGCAAATCCACTGCTGGAGGACACAGGGAAAACAAACAAACAAAAAACTCCAACAAAACCAAAATCCCCAATGCAATGAGTGAATTCAACCAACATGCTAAGTATGTTACAGCACAAATCTTCCTGACAAGGCTGATTGGTCTGGGAGGTAAGATGTCTCTAAGACAGCTACTAAGAGATCCTCTCCCATCAGAGCTGAAAAATCCAGCTGAGTTGGCCAGCAAAGATGTAAAGCAGACATTAATCACAGCAGCCTGCACTTTCCCTTCACTTGCAAGCACTGTGTACCAGCAGGAAAAAGGAATGGAGGTAGCACTAAAGATCAATGGACCCTAGACTGCTCTTGCTCACTATTGCTAGCTGTGAGCTACTGCAGTTAATTGATTTCTATTAACTTCCCCGTGTCAAGTTAAAAAAAAACAAAAAACCAAAAAAACAACCAACAAAAAAACCCTGAAGGCAAAACACACTGATTGGACTATTTTTTTAATTACACAGTAAGAAAGCTCACTGCCCCCACTCCAAGGAGAAAAGGCAGCAAGCACAGCCTCCAGAAGGACCATAGGATTTTGTTCTGCCAAGTTCAGTATTGAAGTCTAAACTCCTCTTCCACCTTCTATTACAGAGACTTATGTTTAAAGACTGATGCTCTCATAGCATGACTTGCACACTTGGGAAATAAAATTAAGCAACAAATCCACCAGACCTTTTTCCTCCTAACATGTATGGCTAATAAACAAATACTATTGGTGTTATCTTCATTTCTGACCATGTGTTTCCCAGAGCAGGAAAACTTTTTCAATGCCACATAGCTGTAGAAATTCCTTATTTAGAAGTTTCACAGCAATGACACAACTTATCCATTCATTTGGCCATTATTCTGCCAGCAACAAAATATTAGTGCAATTGATCAGCCTCTGGTTTACTGCCCCTTTACTGGTTTGTCAGAAATTTGAGGACCTTGAAGGGAAAAGTGGAAACTGCTATGAGCAGGTGCTCCTCGCTTTCCTGTGCACTGTGGAACATTTCCTACAAACTCTGGAAGACCTTGAACTAACAAATCTCAAGTCATCGCTGTTGTTGTGCACTATACAGGTATTTGAAGACATTCTGAAATAATTCATTCAGCAATACTTTTTTCCATTTTAAGCAACCTACAAAAGTTTTTTAAAATTTCTTAATTCACTTCCATGATAGTTGTTCTTTCAGCTCAAAGAAAAAACAAACAGACAAAAAACCCTCAAACCCCTTCCCCCCCCCACCCCCCACAAGCCCCAAACAAACAATAAAATAAAAAAACCCTAAACACATAAATGATTCAAACTGAGACAGAGTACTAGTTTAAGATGTTAAGATCCTCTTCAGAAATCTCAGGTGCATACATTACTTATCACAAAGTTGTGCTATATCCATGCTGGTAAAAATCCTTCCATCACTTATTCATGTTCTTGAGTAAACAGTAGATAAACACATAGCTTAAATCAAGATGCAGTTATGAACATGCACACAATTTACTGGTGAGCTATTCCAATAAGGACAACAGTAGTACCTTCTTTTTGCTGCAGTAAATCTGCCATTTCTTCTCTGGAGGGAGTGCAAACATAGCCTCTCTGTTCTTGTCTGTGAGATCCAATTCATCCTGGAGAATGAGAAAAACAGAAAAAAAACCAGTCAACAGCTGCATTTGTAACTTCTGATAAGGTGAGAGGTTTCTGGATCGGGCATGTTTGACTAGCCTTCAATCAAGAGGATTTAGTGGCTCCCAAAGACTCCAAAATTATTTGTTTCATGATGATTTCCTTGCTATCTGGAGTTCTCCCTGTCAGAGAATAACCTATGAAGAGAGGTAGCCTGAACAACTCTCCTGTCAAACTTCCATTACTAACAATCAGTGAAGGATGGGAAGGATCACATGAAAGGGACAAAGTAAAAAACTCAAAGCACTGGGTGATGTGACACAGACATTCCTTATGACACTTAGAGAAAGGCTGAAAGTTTGATGCATCTCTTTTTCCTGGCCGGCAATACCGTTGCTCTTCCATAGAAAGGAAATAGTTCCATTTCTCTAACTTTCAAGCAAAGGCCATAAGACAGTTGCCATGTCATCAGCAACCTACAGGTTGAAATGTTCTTCCAGATGTTTGTTCTCTAAACCACACAGTCCCCATCAAAGACACCCAGCATTTCGGACATAAAGGACAGAACTCCACAGTGTCACATGGGATTGATCAGAGCAGCATATTCAGTCTCTGTTAAGAAAAGTGAGCTCAGTGGAACATATCCTTTTAGAGCTGAGCCAAGCTTACAATAGTAAAATGGATAATGCTGTGATCTGGAACCTATCGCCAAATTCCACAATTTCAGTTACTCCTCTGTAAAAGGTGAATAACAATAGACTCTTTTCCAATGCATGTCTCTAAAACTGTCACATGAGAGATTGCTACTTCCTCTGTGTTAATTCAATGCTGACCAGAACAGGGCTCCAATCAAAGCTGCCAGTTTTAGATGCTAATAAAGAGAATGGAACAAAAAAGAATTGTCTTCAGGGCAAGCAGACTGCATGAACAGGGACAGATGAAGATGTCAAAATTAGAGTTTCAGTAAAATAAAGAAAATCTTCCAGTAATGTCTCAATGAATCAGTTTTGGCAGGGGTTTGAGTTTTTTCCCTATGTATTTGAAATATTTGGAGAAGGAAGTGTCCAGGGATGTCCAGTATCAAGATGACATTGTGACACTAAAATGCTGCATGCACAGATTCTGGCACCCACACTAACCTTGTCCAAGCAAAGACAATACCTCTTTAACTCAGCCCAACAATGGCTCATTTGGAAAGCGTTCAGGGCTGAGAAACTTGTGAAAACAGTGAGCAAAATTGCACACTGAGCCTGGTAGCGGCTGCTGACAGATTTAAAAGCCCACAGAGATTTAAGCTGCAAAAAGGTACAAAAGAAATGCAAACAGTAACAAGGCGAGGTCAGTGCCAGCAGCCCAAGGTAGAAGAAGCTGGAGGCTTATTTTAAACAAGAAAAAGTTTAAAGGGAAAAAAAAAATTAGCTGTGCAAAAAGAGTGCAAACCATGTGGAAATGTTTAGTGTGTGTTTCCAAACAAGGGGGCAGCCAAGCGAGGCGAAGAGTTTTATCCTTGCTATACACAATTAGAAAACTCAGGCCAGGATCACATTCTTGGGGGGAGAGGGAGAGTGAAACTACATGTAAGGCCTTAAGACAAGCAAAGGAATGCTGTTAGAGGTCAAGCATGTGGAAGGGAAAGGAGGGGCAGATAGGGAATCACAAAAGGTTTGGAAGAACCACCATAAAAGCCAGAATATACATGAGCTGTCTGGGGTCAGCTGAATTCTTAGGAAAAAAAAATAAGATTGTTTTATTGACCTCCTTAATGAATGCTCTTACTTTACCTTTTTTTTTTATTTATTTTATTTTATTTTAAATACACTGCAGCTAACTTTTTTTTTTTTTTTTTAGTCCATAGTGCTTTTTCTGGAGTCTGCTGTCAGATCAGACAAGCAGCAGAAGCTCTGCACAGAAGCTAAATGAAAGAACTAAATGAAGAACTCAATCAATACAGTTCAAAACAACCATTTCATCAAAAGAATGTACCTGTTCACTACAAGCACCCTGAGGAAATGATTCTGACACTGCAGATTCTAGACACTGCCCTGGATATTGGCAGTATTCAGGGATATAATGATAAATCTGCTTTCAGTGGGACAATAAGAATGTGCAACTTCCAGTCACCTAATTTTGTATCATGACATGCTTTTCAGGACAGAGGCCCAGAAAGTTTGAAAGGATGAAAGATCTAGAGGCAAAATAGCCCATCTCACATTATTGTGATTCAGGAGGGTAGAAGAAGCCAAAAGAACTTTGTAAGTCGTCATATTAGTTCAGGCATCATAGCAACAAGGAAACTGTTCAGTGTTTCCAGGCATAAAGGGACGACCAGAGGCAGACGCAAACACACCTGCCTGGAAAATAACACATGAAAAATGTCTCACACAAAGCCAGTGTTTGTCTTTGTTAGGAGGTAAAATACTGGGTTCTAACACCCAGGTCAGATGGGCAGGAAGCAAGCAGGAATATTCAGCAGGGAAAGAAACATCTCCAGAACACAGAGCAGCAGTCAAGCTCCTCAACTCCCTTTCCTGAAGTTAGTGCTCATCAAGTGTGCTCCTTCACTGAGAAGAAGAAAGGAGTGGGAAAAACTGAAGATGCCTGCATGCTCTCATCTACCTACACCATCAATCAAAACCTACCCTTTAAAAAAAACCCAAGAAACCCCTGCAAAATACAAGAGACGTGAGACCTTCTGGAATTCTCCATCTTACCTCCCCCATTCCCATTCTATAAAAGATGAAGAAAAGATCATTGTGACTGCACAGGAAAGCCATGGCTCTAGCTATGTTAGAAGACCCTGAATTAGGCAGGCTATTTTTCTATTCTGACTCAGGATCCTAACAGACGGCGCATAAGGAAACCTGCTGCCATGGCGGGAAGCAGGAGGAACAACAGAAAGAATAAATTTCAGGAGGGTAATTTGGTTCAAGAACAGGTCATTCTGACCCAATGACAGATGCAGATCTGTCAGCATATAGAAATTCAGACTGTAGAGTTAGCTCAGTCATGGCAAGTGGCTATTGAAAAGAGAAAGCAATTGCCAAATTTGGCAGGAAAGGGGAAGAACGACAAACTGAATGCAGCCATCAAGACAGGGGTGGGAGCAGAATATGGAAGTCAATGTGACTGAATGCGCAGGGAGCAAATGTAAAGAGCAAGAAAAATGGGTTGACAAGAACAAAGCAGGACAAACTCACTTCTCCAGCACCTGTGCAAGTTTCCCAACAGAAACAAAGTAAGTCCCCTTCTCCACCTTGGATGAGCAGCTTCGTTCCAGCAATTCATGCCACTGTGATCCTCCTCAATGGAACTCAGCCTCCTGGCTCTTAATAATGCTTGAAGTTGCATGAAACACCGATTAAAAAGATATTTGCCAGGTTGGACTGAGGAAGATGTAAGCATGCCCAGTTAATAGTGCCTACACTTCTCTCCTTCATTTATTTCCTATTTTATTTTATATAGTGGTAGTTAATTCAGTTAATTTCACTTTCTTGTGGGCATTTTATTTACTTACGTAGATTGAATTTCAATGATAAAACATTTAAAAAGAACTGGAACTGGATTTGAGGTACAAATACTTCCAGTCCAGTTCTCAGGCCAAAAGAGAAGATGGCCTCCATTCAAAATGGCTACAACCCAAGGAAATGAGAGACAGAGAGAAAGAAACAGAACAAGAAGCAGGAATGGGTAGGAAACATAAATCCAGTGTTTTGCAGGATTTAAAACCACATCATGTCCCTTGGTTTTGGAAATGTTCATCAAAGCATGAAAGCTGGATTTGATACTGGGCAGCCATCAGCTCGGTAATGATACTCAAAGCTTCAGAAGAGCATTTCTCACCTAGACTGGGCAGTACTTTGTTTAGTGACACAAAATGAAATTAATAAAGAGATAAAGTAGGATTTTGGTAATGTAGAAGAGTGGTTCACTTGGAGGAAGACCCACTAAAGAAGAACCCTTAGCTCCTTCCAACATGCCTGCCTCTCTACGGGAGAAATCTCAAGGCCATAAGGACACAGAGAACCACAGCTTCTCATTTCCAGCATCCCCTGATTTGAAGTCAGAATCATGGAGGCCAAGAGCCTCAGACTTGGTTCTCCAGGGTTATTCAGACATTCAGATATCCTCAGTTTCAGCCTCTCATTCCACACATCCCAGGTCCATTGGCTGCTGGACTTACTGGTCACGGGGAGTTTTATGCTGACTTCAGGTCAGACAGCTGCTTTATTTTGTAAAATACAAAAACCAACCAACCAAAATAACCAAACAAACAACGTTTACAGGCTGGTGGGTTGTTTTGTTGTTGATGATGTTTTGGTTTGTCCTCAGAAATGTTTAATGAGTCATGCATAGCATTTCCAGCATTATTAAACTCAGAATCCTCATATGATATGTTTACTGCAGGCAATAACTTGATTAAGATGGGCATAACAAATATTTTGCCAGAAGGAAGAGGATATTTTGCTTATTTTCTTATGTTCAGTTGGATAACTTTTCTTAAAATTCCAGCTACAGAGAGTTGCATTACACTTTTAATTTTTACCTGTAGGTCACAGTTTCTCTTACTTCTTGGGAGAATACCTTATAAGCATCCTCCCCAGGCTTGTGTTTCACATTTAATTGCTATTTTAAGTCTGAGAGATGTTAATGATATATAAAAGCACATTCTGATTGTTTTTTAACTTTATTTCTGCCTACAAACATATTCAGGCAACTATTAAAGCATTATTTAAAAATCAAATGCTTTTATGATCCTCAAATGGAATAGCTTTCTCATGAAATCAATCTTTATTTTACACCACAGAATCCAACACTAAGACATAACACATAGGCAAATAGGCTTCAACACTTTCCCTGTTCAGAGATACCTGTTTTGACTGACTGATTACAGTGCTATTGCACTGATTGGTTCTTTAACAGCAGAAGTGTACTCAGCTAGGTCATGGCATTAACAGACTCCTTGGGAACCAGATCTTCAGATGGTACAAACTGGTAAAGCTCCCCAGAAACTCTACTCTTCTTTGTTAAACTCAGTAGCAAAACTTTAGAATTCCAGAACAGGTTAGTTATTTGACCTGTGTCCAGCACCAAAGGTTTCAGAAGGCTGTGTGAAACCCTGCAAAATATAAAGCCACAGAGACAGTCAGCTCTGTAGATAGTCAAACACTTCCCAACTCCCTAACTCAAATAGCCTGGCTGGTTTTGTGTTACAGGTGAGTTAATGACTCTTTCAAGATGGTGATAACAATGCTATTTGCAATATTTTTTGTGCAGTTTGCTCCATCACACCAGCATTACCTTCAATGACTCTTTGTGAGTCCTCCAATGAGGAAAACTGAGACAGTGGGAATTATATGCAGATGCCTTTACACACTCTAGGACAGGCTTCAAAATTTGAAGACTATTTATTTTAATGACTTGCTTGCAATGTTCACTTCAAAAATTTAGGTTCCAAAGATAAGTTCATTTTTACATTATACCCACTGTATGAACTTTATTTTAATGCACTGCTCTTACCTTGCTTGCTGTTCATATTCCCATAATCTTTTCTCTCCCATGTTCATATTCATATTTCTTTTTTCTCTCTCTTGTACATACCTACTGTTTCTTTTTCCCCTTGCTAATCTTTTTCTCATTCCCCTTGACCTTTTTCACCTGTCAAGTACAAATGCACTCTCCCTCATCCACCTCATCTATCATTCTCTCTCAGTCTCTTAAGAGCACCAAATCCACCCAAGTTACAAAATCAATTATAATGCACTGCTGCCAGTATAAATTCCCTGTCCAGTATGATACCTGTTACTTCAGATTCCCCACGGTCATTTATATAGTTGTCTGTCACCAAGTCCCCGAAGAGGTCACATTCCAGTTCCACCAATGCTCCCAAGTGCCTCAGCACAGCTGATGGCCTTATGTTCTGAACAAATTTGTTTAAATCCTGTACAAAGTAAAAAATGACTATGACACACCATGGGGTCCTATCCAGAATCCACTGGCAGGCCCCAGAGAAGGTTGATGTTCATGTGTAATTGCTTCAAGGGGATTGTTGATGGTGGGCTAATCAATGCTGAAATGCAACTCAAGCAAACATGAGATAAAAGGCACTCATATGACTGAGACTTTAGAAGAAAGAGAAGCAATGGAAAGAGATCAGGGGCAAGATTGCCAGCAGCACACTACAAGGTTTTGGAATAGAGAATCCTATCCAGCATAACTATCACCACTTTAAAAATTGGACTGAGTAGGACCACGTTGCTAACACGTCACTGAAAGTTACGTTTCCACATTAACAACACCCCCAGGAACATTTATATTTCTGTTCATGCTGTGTGTGCCAGATTCCATTGGCAAATAACAAGCAGGTTAGTCTGGTGGCTCACATTCAAGCTGTGCCCACCAAAAAGGAAGTAGCAGAAATGCTCTAGTTGTAAGTCCAGAGGCAGTTGCCCAGAAAGCTGCTTCAGAGATAAGTGAGGTAATGAATAAAATAATGAACCAAAACAATCTTACTCAGATATCAGTCTCTCGGCAAAGAACTTATGGACTCTTTCAAATAGAAGAGATAAACCTTCCATATTTAATCATTGTATCAACGTCCAGGGGACAGTAAAGGCTCATTCCCCTATAGTTTTCCTTCCACTGTTTTGTTTATTTGAGCTCCCCAGGCTGACATGTAAGAGGTATCCTGCTGGAAAAATACTCATTTCCAGTGCTGAGGAGGCTGATGAGGCATTCTGAAAGACTGACTGTCAGTGAATGAGGTTCATTTGACTGTTCAAACCACCTACATTCCAGTACAAACTGGAGCAATGAACAGTGCAAAAGTTTTTGATCAGTCAACAGCAGTACCACCCACACAGCCAGCACATCTCCTGGTAAAATTCATTGGTCAAAAACTGCCACTGGGGCACCTGATATATGCGCTAAGTCCACAGATAACCCACGAAGAAAAAAGCAAAATGAACCCCAAAACAAGTCAGTGCCTTCCCTCAAGCTCTTCTATCTCATCCTAACCTTTTGAATTAAAAGCAGCCTTTGTAAAGCACACAAGCAGCACACCATGAGAGGCATGGGAGTAACATTTTGATCAGTTTTACAATTGATAAGAATTAGGTTCATCATAGTAAACCATCATTTGGTTCCATGTAATTGCATACACTTAGTATGTGTATGTGCAGATATGTATGCCACTCACACCTTACATACACAAGAACTATATACATAAGGCATATCACGTAACATCTGCCCATACCCACAATATTGTTTTATCATTTGTTTTATCATTACATTTGTGCATTAGAAAACCACTGTGCACACATGAATTGCTAACACAGCCTGTTGGCAGAGGAAGCAATGTTTACATTTCAGCTACTGCCATGGATCTGACTGTAAAGCAGAGAAACAAAAGGCTGCAATTCCCATTACACTCTTTCTTTCCTCCTTGCTTTTTCAAGAAGTTGCAGCTTTAAAACCCCTTCAGTACTAGGGGCCCAAATCTCTTGATTCTCAGTCATAACAGTACAAGACAGAAAGCACCTGATGTTTACACACTGAAAGATGTTTCTCCTCCACCCTGCCAACACAGAAGTTACTCATTCTTAAGACTTAGCAGCAGTGTAAGACTTTCATCCATCAAGGGGACTGCTTTTTGGTAGAGAAATTCTTCACACAGAAAGTCAACTAACAGGCTCCCGCTCACCCCCAAACAGACCCCTCATAATACTGCTTTTTTCTTCCTTTTTTAATCACTGGTGAATTGTTTGTTTCCTGAGAAGAGCTAAATCCTGTTCCTCTCCTACTTCTCAAAGTCCTCTGTGACTTGACAGCACACAAGTACACATAAACAGCAAGGCCTATTGTGGCAATCCCCTCTCACAGGCCACTTGAACCAGCATCTGCCGTTCAATTTTCTGTCCTTCACAAGCAAACTACATGCATGAGACAACAATCTGCTGGGCCAAACAGAAAGAGAAAGAATGAGGAAAACCAGTACCTCTTCATGCAACAATGCACACAGGTGTTTAGTGAGAGAAAAAGACTCAGACACATACTCTCATATGCAGGGATATAGTACAGGTAGAGAAAGAGGGACATTCAATGGATATGGATGGGCATATGAGAACAATAATGTAAAACAGCATATGCGAACAATAATGTAAAACAATAATGTAAAACATCATCACAGCTTTTTCTGTTAAGGTGGGCTGCATGTCCATGTCAGTGAATTTAAATGAGTCCAATGAGAGGTACAGGGATGAAAACTGCATAGTCAGGCTCATGTCTAATCTAAATCCCTGCTGCTGCAATTTAAGCCTATTACTTCCGGCCCTATCAACCACTAATGTGGTGAGCAGATTTTCTTCCTTCCTCTTGATAACAGTTTTTGAGGCTGTTAGAGACTCTTGTAACATGCCTTCTCAGTCTCCTCTTTTGAGGCTAAACAAACCCATCTCTTTCAGTATTTCTTAGAGGGTATGTCCTCTGGATCTCTCATTCCTCTTCTAATTGACTTCTGGCCTTTGCCCAGTCCAAGTACATCTTTCTTGTTCAAAAGTGGGGACACTGTTCCAGCTGAGACCTTACCAAAGCTGAGTGCAAAGTTTATTTCATGCATCTTCCAGACTGCCCTTCTGGATTTATGTGGTTATATACTCCACATAAATCATATAGTCAGTGATCTTTTCATTTTTATAAAACCCCTCAAAACCTGCATAACTTATGTTCACTCATGCTCAACTATAATTCCTAGTTTTTTCTCTGAAAAACTGTACCTGGCTGCTTTCCATCCTGAATTACCAGACTTGCTGATAAAAGTAGTTTTAACTGTCTGCATTGAATGCCATCATTTTTTCACAACATCTTCCCATCTTGTTTTAAGCTTATCTTTTAACATATCCACAGTGTGGCACACTCTAGACAGATGTGCTGCTCATTGAGGGCTCATATTGGGGATATCACTGAGAGACTACCAAGCCTCATGTGATCTACTGACTATTATGCACTGCTGCTGTTTCAAGTGGGCACAAGTGATATGAGCAGCAGCAGTCTGAGGAGTATCCTGAGGGATTACAGAGCTCTGGGAGTTGTGGTAAGGGACTCTGGAGGACAGATAGCTTTTCTATTAATTCTCCTGGTAAAAGGGAAGGGGTTTGAAAGAGCCACTTCATTCTGGTAAATCAACTAATACCTACTGGTATCACAGCCATGTGTTTGCTATTTAGACAATGGGATTCATTTTGAGAAACCTGGTCTGATGAGGCTCATGGGGTCCATCTGTCAGAGAATAGGAAGAGCATCTTCAGTTGTCAAGTTGACAAGATGGTGAAGAAGGCTTTAAACTAAAATTTCTGGGGAAGGGGATCCTCAGTCCATCCACTCCTACCAATTAGATGTCAGTGCCCAGATACTAGACAGGGATCACATGTCAGCAGGAGAGCACCTGGAGAGCAACATAAAGGTATTCCAAGCACTGCTAGCAGTAACTCAGTGTCATTAGAGACCCTATTAAAATGCCTCTATACATCAAGTAGCATTGGGAATAAACAAGAGGAATCTGAGATGTGCACATGCCTGCAAGGCTTTGATCTCAGTGGCATCACAGAGGTGTAGTAGGATGGCTCCTATGAGTTGGAATGGAAGAATACAAGCACTTTAGGAAGGTCAGGTAGAGATGATGAGGAGGCAGTGGTGCCCTCTATGCCAGTGACCAGCCGGAATGCAAGGAGTTCCACCTGGGGATGGATGAGGAGCTGACTAGGAGCTTATGGGTCAGGATTAAAGGGAGGACAGGGACAAGTAACATTACAGGGGAGTCTGCTGTAGGCTGCCTGACCAGGAAGCCCTTCTGTAGACGGACAGGAGCAGCCTTGTAGCCACAAACCCTCGTTCTCCTGGGGGACTTCTATCACTCAGATATCTGCTGGAGAGACAGCACAGCAGGGCATAAGCTATCCAGGAGTTTCCTGGATCACGTTGATAATAATTTCCTAATAGATGTGCTCTGTATTTCACCATCCACTCAATTAAATGAAAACATCTAACAGAACTCAAGCTGTTATACCTCTCCTTGATACATTTTTGGTACAACTACCAAATTTACCTCTACATTCTGATTATATACATGGTACCAAATACCTCTCTCAAACAGAGCTTCTAGTATCAGCATATGTAACACTAAATAAAAATAAAATCTGCTGTTTCAGCACAGTGCCCATTTTCCGCCCCTCATTTCCTTTCCCTCCCCTTCCCTCATTTCCTCCCTCCCTTCCCCCTCTCCCTGTGCCAGGGTTTGTTTCTCATGCCAAGGTTCTCTAGCTGAGACCCTGTATGGGAAGGTAGTTGTGGGAAAGGTTATTAGGAGACTGCCATCTAAACTGCTACCTTTCCGGCTTCCACACCCTCTCCCTCCCTACAAAGTCCCCTCTGTTCTGTTTTAATACTAATGAGTTCAGAGGAGGTTCCTAGGCTGGAGCAATTCACAGTCTAGACTGTGCCAAAGCACACAGGCACACACCTCTCTGATCGCTTCCTGCCCGAACACAGTCCTGCTGGCTCAACCTTCAAAATGTGGGCTGGGGATTGCTGCTGCTGTGCCAAAGGCAGGCTGAATTTCCAGGGGTGTCAGTGCCACCTACTCCTCCCCTCACAGCTTTATCCTCTTGTGTGCATCCTATTTGCCATATGCCCCTATAGAGGAAAACAAGGGTAAGTCAGAGCTTGGCTGACCTTTAAATCTCTGATAAAATATTACGTAAAAGGGCAGGAAGAACTGAGAGGTTGGTTAAGAATTTAATGAGCAAAATTAACATCTTGTTGAGCTTTGGTTGTGCAGCTTAGAAACACATGCTCAAGCTTACACACAGGGTAAACTCAAAGGAACTCCAGTAAATCAACATCATTTTTTGGCAGAAGTTCAGGTTTACACAGACAAAAGCAAAATCAGAAGCTAGCTTTAGTTGTTCTCTTGCCCTCTGAGTTATTATTCCAAATTTGGTAGTGCAAGCCAGAGAACAGAATGCCCCCAAACTCAATTAAATTGAGTGGACTTACTCTAGATTTACACCAGTGGAAAATATTAATTAAATAACATCTTTTAAATTGTAACAGACTAAACCTCTGAGTTTAACCACCTCTAACAGTGGCTCGCTCTATAATCTACAGCACAGATTTCCAACATAGAATAGACTGAGAAGTTTATCAGTCTCCTTTCACTAACTGTTAACGTCTACTTGAATAAATAAAGAGGATCTGTATTTACTACTAATCAGTCCAGATCAGCTAGAATATCATTCACATGTGAGGCTTCTGTTATCTCCTCTGGATTGAAGAAAAGGAAAATTCCACAATTCTCTTCCCTCATATAAACAGAGTATTTTCATAGTCAAACAGTGAATTGAGGGCATGACAGTGTATTTGGCTATTCACTCACACCCTGTCCTGTCTCATTGCTCAAGTATTCTGATAAGCAGAACAGAAACTACTGCGCTGACATCACTGGGCTTAAGGAAACACCAGCTAAGACATTTTTCTCTCATTGTTTTTACTAAAGAAATTATCAGAAATTTTCACAAAATACAGCAAAAAGAAAAAGAGAAGAATGAGCATGTGCCTTGCATCATCTCCTAACAAAAATCATAATTTACTATCTGGTTAGGCATTTATATTCCAAAGTTCTTCCACATCATTAATGTATAAGCCAACAACTTCACACCAACCAACAAACTCATGCAGCTGTTCCTCTCTATTCAAGATGTAATGCTGAAACACAGCCACTAAAGCAATCCCAATGGATTTTCCATGACTCAGGGATCTCCCTGGACACCTTCCAAACTGCGAAACTGCAATCTGCTTTCCCCTTGTAATTTCCTTTGGCGAACTTATTCTTCAAGCCTCCACCTAGTAAACTATTGCATAACACTGCTGTGCCTGCTGCTAATCTTTTCCAAAGGTTGTTAAGTGTGGTCAACAAATGATGGGAAACTGCAAAATTAAAAGACACCCTTAAGAGTTTTTAATGTAAAAGGGCATAGAATATACAAATGTTGACTGGGGCCTCTTTTCATACACTACTGAGTCTACAGGAAGGCAGTAGAATCTTCATCAGATTCTCCCTAGAAAAAGAACAAGTGGATAAGAGCAGGGCAATGTCTATGACAGGAGGCAGTAATAGAAATTTGCTCCCAAGTTCTTAAAATACAATACTGTACTGCCTATAATCTACACTTGCTTCATCTTTTCAGCACCATTTCAATCTGGCTACAATTATGCATTAAAAATGGCCTAAGAAGCATTATTATTCCCTATTTCACATGAGGGAAAAAACCTCACAAATGCATGCATTTATTGTGTAAATTTGCAGGGGTAGCTAGGAAAATGCAACGTTCCTGAAAAGTTTTCTTCCCATCAAGCTTACAGAAAACAAGGTTGTCTGTAATGTTAAAAGCTCTGGGTCAGTGCTGTTACAGTGCCAGGTGGAAGGTATCTGACTGTACTTCCTAAGAATAAAAAACATCAAAACAGAGCAGCTGTGGAGGCAGTCTGGTGTGATGAGTGACAGAAAAAGCACCTTCTGACACTTGCTTTCCATGTGCTGCTTCCACCTGATGCTGAAGGATGAATAGAAGGAACTCTGCTGTATTTAGTGACCCAAAAGCTTCTACTTAGCTAGTGTGGAAGAAGTTGCCAGAAAACTGCTGACCTGAAAACCTTCTGCCCTAAAAAGGTGCTACTCTAACCACCTCACCTGTAGCACCTTGTGCTCCCCACTTTGGAGTCTTGCACAGCAGGCAAAGAAGAGGCCATTTCCCTCCAACACTGGAAGAGTAAGCCCAAATCACCTTAACAGGTCCCCTGAATAATAAACAACCTTGAGTACTGTTTGAATATAGAATCCACCTATAGAAGGGCACAGAGACACAACACAATTACAAACCACCCCGCTTCAGGCTGTACGATACACTATCTGAGCCATGATTATATCTGATATAAATTGTTACTAGGTGAGCAACTACAGAAACTAATCTTAGTCAACATATTAAACAGATGATACTTCATGATTGTTATCTTCTTCTCTATTCAATTATCTTATTTTGTTAACAGTTCCTCTTAAACCCCAGCAACAGTCTACTTCCCTAAGGATAATTACTATCAAGACACATCCCATCCTGAAGACACTGGAAAATTTCACTGCTTTCCCAGCTTCAGGTGAAGAATTATTATAAATTATTACAAATTATTACAAATTTATAAGGTCTTCATTGTTAGAGGAATCTGGCTTCCCTTTCCTGCTGACATCAGGCTAAGTATCAAAACATACCTCCTACAGCATCTCACATCTAGCCCTTCCTCTATAAGCTGCAGAAGAAATAAACATCTGTCATTCAACCTCCCTTCATCAGTGTTCATTCACTCCAAAAGCCAAAAGATCATCCTGGCCTAGCATTCATATCACCTCCATCTTTGCAATCTGTCTTGACTCTCCCTTCAGCATCACAGGTTTTGTGGTGTGACCATTTGTTGTGACTTTTTCTTCAACGCTTTGGAAGACACCTTTCCTTCTTATCATAATGTCCTGTCCAGTCACAATCTGGTCAACAAGATCTTTGCAACACATAGTACTTTTCTCTTGTCATTTCTCACAGATGCATTTCTGGGTAGGACTTTCTCATCTCATATTACCTTTCTTATTCGATTTATAACAATCTCTCACCTTTCCTTAGCAGACCAAATCTAGATTCAAATATCCTCTCCAGAAGGTGAGGAATGTGGTCTTAATAAAAGATTTCTAAGCTACCAAATACAATTCAGAAAAACGTAAGACACTAATAAAGAGAATTAAAGGATTGAAACTGCAGAAGGGCAGGAATCATACTCAGAGAAGCCATTCTAAAATGTTGGGGCAATAGAACATCCCTGTACTGCTGCTGTTTATGCTTGTTCTTCTGAAGAGAGCCCACTCTCTAAGTCAGCAGGCAAAGTGGCAGGAAACATATGAGAATGCAGGTGTAACTCTAGGAAGAGGACAGAAAATTGTCTATTCTGTATCCATCCAAATATAGCTGGAAAAGCTCCAGAAAGCTGAAACAGAGATAAGTTAATTTGATCCTTCCAGCTAGCACATATGACTCCTACTATCAATATCATCTCAGTGTTTTATCACTTCAGCAGCCTTCAGGCTGAATCTGAAAGTTGCTGACACATTGTTATAGCCATAATGGAATACAAAAAACATTCAAATATTAATTATGCCTTACTAAGGAAAAAGGCCAGAGCAGACCTTTATGTTATTTTTTTTTCTTTTTACATTATGCTGCCTAAAACTTGCATCTATGCCACAACATTACAGTATTAGCAAATCAGGTGGTAAAGGTGTTAGAAACACATGGACACAAGATGTCTGAACATTAGGATATGCACCCTATCCATGATTTCAGGGTTAGGATATCATGACAGCTCCCGAGCATTCAGTAGAGGGAAGACAAAATTGACAACTTAGCACTTCCATCCTCTAGTGGTTCCTTCCCCTTCTTCTGTATTCCAAGCTACATATCTATTCTGCTCCCAAAATCCAGTACTTCTCCTCTTTTGCTCTAGATGTACTACATGCATTTCCTTGCATGTTCCCATGGCACAACACAACACCACTGACCTGTTAAAAATACATAGTCCTGTGAGTGCTTCCTCAGGCATTTCATGTCTTCTGTAAGTAAATCATTATCAGAACACATTCAGACTTTCAAGTATCCCAACCATGACCACAACCCTTCCCAGTTTTCAGTAGTCAGTCAGTATACTCTTCTTGGGATATTCAGAAGCCAACAACCACTACAGACACAGAAAATGCCATACAGGCCAAATTTCAGTTAGACAAAACTCTACTACTGTCTTCAATGAAACTAAACTGGTTTACATTGGGTACATCTGTTCATAAGCTTTATAGCAAAGCAAAGAAATAAAACAGTGTATGCCTGTATAAAATCCTTAAAACTGCACAGGTTCTTTGGTAAAATCCCCATCTTCTTCACACCCGACATCTCAGCATGCAAGACCAGGTCTGGAGTTACATTTGTTTACACAACCCTATTGATACTCAGACACGGAGTGTGAGACCTGGCTCCCATCTCATGCTCCTCTCCCAGCATCTGTGTCTCACACATTAGCAGCATACTGATTGCTGCTTCTTACACAGCTGGTCAGGGAGCTGGGAGCTGCCAACCAGCTGCACCTACTGGAAAGAAGCCTAAAGCGAGGAAGTGCTGGTGCTGCACTCAGGGCCATTAGCCTGTCCCTGTCGGAGGGAAGCTGAAGCTGTCTCTGCCACGAAGCCTAAAATGCAATACCTCTTATTGATTTGGACTTGAATAACTACAGAAAGTTTCTTGTAGTGATATGTGCATTAAAACCAGGGACTTGTGCACGTCTATTGCATATGGGATACATGTAAAGCAGACTCAACATTATAAAAAAGTCTCTTTGTAGAGCACAAAGAAAAAGAAGAAACATATCGCCTATGTGGAAAATTAAAAAAGAAAAGAGGGATCCTGAATATGTACAATCCTGGACTGTGCTGGACATAAAGAAATTTTGTGCATAACTAGACAGACTTTGATATCATGAGGAGCTTTTGCCTCCTGAGCCTCAATAACCTTTGCTTCAGAAATTTTAAACCACCCAGTTCTTTTGCCATTATTAAAATAGAAGACAAGTGCATCTGAGTGCATGAAAAATATTGATCTGATGTCTACAAACTAACCTAAGAGAAAGGAAAGTTTTTGTGGCCTGGCGACCATCAGTGAAGAAAGTGATTTGCTGCCTCAAAGTTTTGCTTTTTTTCTGCTTTCAGATACAGCATCTTCTGCTCAGAGAGCAATGCTAAGGCTTCTTCCTGGATATGAGCCTCTTGTCAGGAAAATTCTGCCTTTGTCTCACCAGCAGCATTTTCTTACAACCTCCACTGGTTCATCCTCATTAAGTGCAAGAAAGGAAGCAATAATTGGGGTGGGGAGTCTCCACTGAGCCAAGGCCAGCAAAGCCTCCTAGTTTGCTGAAGTCAGAGCTCATCAAATACAAATAAAAATGAAGGAATTCTCCAGCTGTCGATTTGCATTTGGTATTACACTTCCTGACAGATTAAGTAGATTCATTAATTACAGAGAAACACAGAAGGGAATGGGAATGGGAGGAATGGGCACAGGTAATTAAATAACTTCCTCTTATAGGCAAAACAGAATAGAGGGACTTTTAAATTATGGTTGCATAGAAATTTGCATTTAGCAACAACTCAAAGCTGCAGGCCAGTCAGAGGCATAGTCTGAAACTATGATTTACATGCGGGGCAAGTGACACAGAAAGTAAATCCCTGTATTCAAATGAATCCACCATTAAGACAGAATGATTCAAAAGGCTAATAATTTGAAACTAAACACTAAGATCTTGGTAACACGGCTAAACATAAATGAGAGTAAATATGGTTATCAATACACATGGCAAGTGTTTAGGGGTTGAAGCAAGAACCTAACACTAATGTCTTTTAAGTCACAATCTTTCAATGAGAAACCAAGGACTTAAATAAGCTTCAGACATAGAGGATACTTTTCTGGAAAGATGTTGCTCCATACTGAGAACCAAGAGAATAGGCAACTCTGCAGCTCTGCTCCCCAGAAAAATTACAAGAGCGCTGGAGGAGGAATAGGAAGCTTTTTTCTTCAAGCCCAGCAGCAAACACAGAAACATAGCTGATGCCCTCTTTTTCCTATATACATTGACATATATTGTCTATATTCACATGAAATATCACAGTGGAAGCACTTCTTGTACTTTTTACCACATAAATACTCTTGCAGGTTACAGAGCCAAAAAAGGGGCCTCATGAACACTGCCACAGCTAGGACTTGGCAAGCTTGAGTGGGACTGGTGATATATGGGAGTACTTATTCAATGTGGTGAAGCCTAGTTTTCATCTGAGCTTTATGTTGTATCCATTACGTTGTATCCATTACACTAAATGGTCTGCTAGGGAGAGCTAGGCATGAAGGGAACTTGCTACTTCGAACTCAGCTGTTTGCAGTGGAAACCACTACTACAGTTATTCAGGTTTGGAACTCACCTCCCTGTTGCTGCTGAAGGTATGTTATCCAGTGTGTGCTAAACTGATGCCTTCCTCAGAAATTGCTTTGCTTCCTTTGACGAAATAAATAAACGAATTCCCAGATACTTCCACGCTTTACCTTACTGTCTTTCAATATAAAATTCTTTTCCTTCCTTTTCTCAACTTTCTCTCCTCTGGGAAACAAAACAATAATCACAGAATTTTATTCTTTTAAGGGAAAGAAGGAACAGATGTGGAGAGATTTCACAGAGTAAGCAAAGATCAGAATTTTCCCAGACTTCATGCTACTGGTCACTTCATCCAATGCTAATAGAAACATGTCTATGGTGACCCCACTGTTTCTTTGCCTCTGTGCTGAGAAAATTAGCATGAGTACCAGCTACGTGGATGGTTCATGTACTCAGAGAACACTAATCAACTCCTTTCAGCATTATGGAACTAAAGTGCTCACAAATACTAGCCTGGTGCGTTGAGAAATCAAGAGAGCACAGCAACATACAGAACAGGAGCAAACATCACACTAATTACATAGTTCTATTTCAGGAGAAGATGAAAACACTGATTTACCTGGGAAGAGACTAGTTCACTGCCATTTTTTCCACCTAGAATACCTTGGCTAGTTTGTCTTTAATTCAGAAAGAGAGCCAACTTTGATGCTGTGGCAGTCACTACTAAATATAATGAAATCAGAGGTGATGAGATGATGAGATGAAACACTGAAAGTAGAATTTAGGGTTGTGTCAAGAAGGGGCATAGTTCCATGTTCTTGTGGCCCCTGTTGCAGAGCACTGCAGACAGAAACCAAGGTTACAGTTTCAATCATGATTCCAAGAATGGACTGATGGAAGGGCAGAGACCTTGACTCAGCACTTGCTTCCATCTTCACTTAATTGCACCCAGGCAATACTAAAGGGTAAATATGGGCTTGATTTCCAGCTTATTGTCCAGGAATACATAGCAGTTCTTCTCTACAAAATCTGGGGAGTTGCAATAGGATCAGAATGCTAAATCTAGAGAGGGAGATAGAGAAGAGTGTAGGCTGCCTCATCTGGGCAGCAACCTACCTCTCAGCAATTCAATAGATGAGAAGTTTAAAGGCAGGCCAAAACAGATGGTGGATAATTCTAAACTTTTCAAATATACAGAGTTCATAATTATTTATGCTGCTCCTCAACTGTAAATAATCTACCTTCAGATTTTATGCCAAAAGTACCTATTAAGTTTTGTTCTGGAAAAGTCTGTGAAGATGGTAAATAGCAATACAGATAAAAAGCTTTTGTGAACTCAGAAAGTTAACAAAACCCTTTCCTTAGGGACATAGAGGAAAAATCTCTTTAAAATTAAAAGAAAAAATAGGGAAAAATAGTCCCAAACTGAAAATGAAATGGATTCAAATGCAACGTCAGAGAAACCATGACAGGGAAGTCCAGTCAATGTACCGCTTGAGTTAAATGCGAGAACGCTTCAAGGGCAGATAAGACCATAAAAGTGTAACAAATATTCCCCAGTATAAGAATCTAATGTGCTGATGGTAACTCATTCAAGTTTGGAGGATATAATGATACTATCAACTTTGAAAATGTAAACTCAAAAGACAATTCCATTTCTTCCTCCAGGGCCTTGCATCTTAAAATAGAGAATCTTGCACTCCACCTTCTCAAATACCATGACCATCTCACAGTCACTAACAAAACAGAAACAACAAAAGCACAAGCTTTTCACACTGCTCTTTCCTCTGTGCTAGCATTCTTCACATTTTCTGTTTTTTCTCAATTGCCAACATTTAAGTTGCCTTTCTTGGTATGGTCTGAGTTCCAAAATCTGGGATCAGGCTGCTGTTACAAGAGATCTAGATGACAAAATCTGTAGCATCAAGCAGCACACCACCTTTAACCACCAAGAAGAGTCCAGGGTACTAACAATGAGCAGAAAGTATCAGAATTGACTGTTACAAGAATACACTGCTGCTAACAAATATGAATAAGGATATGGAGAAGCTATTCCATGAAAAAATATCATTTTCCTTTGCCTTACAATAGTTCTTCCAGATTCTCCTGTAGTTCCTGTTCAGTCAATAAATCTGTACAACGAAAAACATGTGTCTAGCACAGATATTTTTGCCAGAAGGCACAAAACCATTTGGAGCCCACCAACAGACCACCATCTGTAGCAGTACTTTACCATTATATGGCAGTATGGAAGCAGAAGTGATGCTGATAACATCAGCCTCGATGGTCAGGTAGGGCCAGTTTTACAATTTGCAAGGTACAGGACCAGCCCACACACCCCACTGTCTAAAGCTTCTCTCTCTGATTGCCCACTGAAGGGAATATGCTAAAGCCAGACGTTCTGTCCTCTTTCACAAAAGCAGCCTTTGGAGGGCAAAACTTTTGTAGTCATAAATATTTTTGTTTGCTTTGTATTTTGGGCATCTAGACTTTGATAAGGACTTACCTGTACTGTTGCCACTGCATTAATCCCAAGGCAGTCACTGCCAGCAGATGGCCTGAGAGCAGGTACATCATCTCCTGTCTGTGTTAGCCCAAACCAAATCATTCCAAATCACCATAAGCCATCGTCTTCGCTCAGGCCTACTCTTTGCACATGTTCCAAATGGCATAAATCAAGACAGAATTTAGGACCTACCAGGAGAAACTCTTCCTGTTTTAATTTTCTAATTGATCAGACAAGGCATAAACAGACCATCCAGCTTCAAGTAACACATAAGCCTAGGATTCATCCTAGAATTGTTTTTTCTGGTCGACTGGCAACGTGAGCAGGCATTTCAGCTGAAATCAGCATCAGCTTATCATCTCACAGTCACTGCCTTGGTCAGAGTCCAGTCAGGCAGCTGCCATTACATAGCTGGATGGTCTGGGTACATCTCCCAAACACAGCAGCTCACACATGTGTATCTGCCTCAGCCTGGAGACTACACAAGCAAGTTTGAAAGTTTGGAGCAGGTCATGTGAGCCCATTACAAATAAAGAATCCCACCACATTCCTAATTTCTTCCCCTTGAAAAATGGACATCTCTAAATTCACTTTTCATGGTACTAGTTTAAGTAACACAACAACAGCAGAAAAAGACATGCTCCTGGTCCTGAAAATGCCAGTTTTCCTCAGAAAGGGAGGTAGAAACATACTGAATATTTACTAAATTGGAAAATTCATCACAAGGGAGACTTCTCCAGCACAGCTATGCTCAGCTTTTCATGTCAATAACTCTTCCATGGGAAAATGCCCCAGATTTTAACTGCAACAAGGGACAAAATAAGGCTTTTAAAAAATTCATTCAACCACACCAATGTTTCATTATACCCTTTGCAGAGCAGATGGCAAGATGATGCTATACCCCTTGGGCCTGCTTCAGGGAGCTAACACAAATGCTCTTCTCACTACAAATCTCAGATGATGTTGGTGTCATCATTTCACTTGGGGATTTGGGTCAAAAGGCTTTACACTCAAATCTGGTTTTTATATAGTACAAGTGCACCCAGACTAGACCCTAACGGATAAGCAGCAGGGAGCTAGCACACAGCACAGAGCTCTCCCAGGCACTTCCAGGTCGCTGATTTACACTGGTGCTTTTACAGACTGAATCTTTCTAATCCAATTAAAATCTCATCTGAGCTGTCAATACAGATGTAGCCTGTTTTATTTTAGTGTCTCGTAGAACATGCATTAATCCAAACCTGTGGACAAACTAGCCCTTCTAGGCAAAGTCTGCATTTTGCCAGCCCAGTTTCCAGCTCAGGTTCTCTCACACATAAAGCTCTTAACTGCTCTCACATTACCTGTCTAATCTACAACTCCTATGGACATTCACTGCCATTCTACCTGGCTGCTTTAAAAAAATGTATGATGTACACCATTACCCTTCTGAAAAATAGCACTTTTCTCTCTCAGCTCACTTCTCATGCAATGATGGCTGAGGTGCTATCATTAAATATAAGAACTGAATATGATCTGTTTTCATTTCAATGGCTTCATTTTTTGAAATGCATATGCCAGTTACAAGCTGTCAGCACATTTAATAAGTTATAGCAAAAACCAACAACTCTCAAAATACTGGGGCCAATAATTTTTACAGATCATCACATATACTTGTCATTAAAGTTTGCACCAGAAACATTATAAATTATACTTTTTAATAGACTTCCATAAGGCAGCTGTGAGCTGTTTTGCCACAAGCAAGCACATGGAACACCAGTATTTGCCAGACATAAACTAGAAGCTAAAAGCATCATTAATACCACCACAAACTCTCAAACTCCTCATAAAACTGATACCCTTCTCAGTAAGCAAAAGCTCAGCAGCAACTCAAGCAGGTCTTTCACTATGAACTGAAGGTAAACAAGTTCAAAGTTTAGCAGGCCAAGTTCAGGAGCAAAGCACATCTGTTGGTGACGCCTTCAGGAAGGCTAGATTGAATGCTTCAATGGATTTGGTATTGGAGAGAGATGAACTTTGATACAGCAGTTTGAGCTTTGCATGTGAAAACCAACAGTTAAGCAGCATCCAGAAATAAATTCTCAGCACAGCAGATTACAGGTTACACTCTTACTCTTGAGATGGATACCTGTCACCACATGGAATTCTCTACAGTCAGACACTGCATTTTCTAAGAGGGACTCAAGCAGTCTCACATGAAAAGAAAACTGAACTGAATATAGACCAGAACTTTGTGAAATATTTCCATAAGAGGAGATTCTCCATTTGCTAATTAGTTTGAAGCAAGTAGACTCTTCTGCTGCAAACATTATTCTTCCTGAAACAGCTGCAAATCCTATTGATTCCTTTCAATGCCCCTGCCACAGAATACTGAAAATGCTAATGGGTACTGGGGAAGTGTAAAGTTAATGGAAAAGAAATCCATACCAATTTACTATGTTCACAGAATGCAACTTTTGACTGAAGAAGTCCTTGAGCTGAAAACTATTAAGAGGGTTGGAGAGTATCCTGAAAAGGCCCACCCCTATGGCCACAGCTTATAGTCTCCAAAACCTTGTATTTTTCCCTAGCCATCTGCTTTGGACCCCATCTTGAACCTGAAGCCTGGGCTAGGTTGTCAGACTACTTAACTAACAAACTACAGCTGTGCCTGTATTTGATATGACATACTATATAGGTGCCCATACACTAACCTCCAAATGCATATGCAAATTACACAGTTCTTTTCATTGCTATAGTATTTCAAAGCTATGGTCATGAACAAGAATTTATTTGGCTAATATTTTAAGTGTAACGAAGAAAGACTCCTGGCAAATTCCTCTAATGCTGAGATCCAGTATTTTCTGTTCTGTTCCTCACCTTAGTTGCACTCCTCAGGCATACACACACTTACAGATATCTCACACTTTACATAAGCTCCAATCTCAGAATGGTAATGAGAAACTCAATCAGCTGCATCAAATGGGCATCACCTTTATGACACAGTTTGCAAAACAACCCAGCCCTATGACCTCTGCCTGTGTTTTGCATTCAGGCTGAACAAGAAGACAAAGACAGTGAAGTCATTTGATGCCAGGCATGAAAAGCAAGTGTCTGGCTCCTGGAGTCTGCAACATTTACCACAAAAGCAAACAACAAAGTTCATCTGAAATAATTCCTTCTCTTCCTGTTTATGGCTGTTGCTGCAACAGCACCATTTCATGGTTCAAAGGCAGCTGTGTGATGAAACATAATTAGCATGGTCACCTGATTCTTATACCACACCAGCAGAATACTACTCATCAACAAAACCAAATAGTCCTCATTTTATAGAT
Organism: Certhia americana; assembly: GCA_018697195.1. NCBI lineage: Eukaryota > Metazoa > Chordata > Aves > Passeriformes > Certhiidae > Certhia > Certhia americana. The sequence continues at coordinate 82,880,915 of CM031859.1, read as the reverse complement.
CTGCAAACCCTAAGATTTTCCACTGCATTACATTATACAGCAGATTTTATGTTGTAAACAAAGTTTATGTTAAAAAGTTGCAAACAAGAAATTAACCGTCAGCTCTCTCCAAAGAACTTGAGAGGCTCCTTCTAATATGCCCAATCCTACATAATGCTATGAGAATAAATAGCACATTTAAACATTTTGTTGTACTTATCCCATGTCACTATCATTCATCTTGTTGCTTGCCACCTTTCTCCTACTAAGTAACTAGTCATAAAAGAAAACAGTTTTTTAAAAGCTTCAATAGAAGCTCTCTAATAAATCGTTTAAGTCCTCTTACTCCTCCTTTAAAGGGAAGAGTTCATCCAACACATAAATATATCAATCTGTCAGCAGAAACTTACCACAAGTTCAGCGAATCTGGCATTGAGCTCTTCTGCTGGTGGGATTGGGACAGAAAACTCAAGGAATTGGAGGGGATTATTGTCCTTGAGGTTGATTTCAGGGAGGTCGCTACCTCCAAAACAACAAAGAAACCCCAACGCATGACGATTCCTCTTCCGGGGGGCCATGATCATGGTGTATGGTGCTATCTTCTGATCATGTTCTGTAGGGAAAAAAATAAACAAAAAACCAACAGACATTAGATGATTCTACAGACTGTTGAATCTGTGCAGCTCTGTGCAGTTACAATGGGTGTCACTGGAGTAACAGATGGAAGAGGACAGGACCTGATACCCAAAAGAACATAATAATCACTCTAGCTAGATAAGGTAGCTTGGCCTTTGGATGGTTCTTCCATGGTAGTGTAGAATCGCTTCTCCCAGCTTTTCTGGAAAGTGTGGAATTTAGTGTGGAATTTCCCAGCAGGCAGATTTATCAGCAATTCTCAGTAGCCAAGGCTGAGTGCTACCAGAGAATTCTGGTACCAGCCTTTCTCAATAAAGGAAAAAAAACTATCAGAAAGAAAATGTATGTATGGGAATATTTACCCAGAACACATACAAGAATCTTCCAAAGGTATCCCATTTGATCAAAATAAAAAGAACAATGAAACAATGAAGCAGACATCAATCTTCCAGCACTGCAGAGCCAGACCACCAAACATTCACTTCTCCCTTCGTGGCCAGGACTATCACTGTAGGACCATTTTTTCCATCCCATTTTCAAACACATGTAAGTAGTTTGGGCTGCTTTATGTATTCGGGGAAGAATCAGCACAGTAGTAATGCATGCCTTCAGATTTATATTTGCGCTCTCAGATCCCATCTTGACAGGACCCTGGCTTGAGGGGCTTTGGTAGCAGGAGTATAAAGGGAGGCAGAAGGAGGCCTGAAGGAGAAGCTGGGAAGCGACTGATTTCACTGCCACACAACACCATTTGTGAGCAGCCCATCCAAACAGGAAGTCTCCTGCCAGCAGTTTGAAAGGAGGGATCTGTGCAGTGCACAGAGAGCCACATATTTTGCCCTTTTAAGGGACTTGTTGTTTGACAGCTCAGGGGCTTATTTGTGTTATATTTTTAAGGACTTCACTTTTTCACTTAATCTGCAGAATAAGCCAGATCCTTAGAGAGTAAATAATTAAAGTTTGTTGTGAAGGCGGTCTCCCTGGGCACAGGGCAGGGGAGCAGGAGGGAGGTGGCAGGTGAACCAAACCACAGGATACTGGATGTTGTATCAGCAACAACACAGCTGAGCTTTGTCATCAGAGCAGCTGCTGCCCTAACCTGCCCTACAATGCTTTGGTCTGTTTGCTTTCCAGAACAAGGCTGCTTTGAGCTTTCATAGAGACTGAGTAGCTGTGCAAGGAAAAGCACCTTTGGGACAGCAGTTGCATAGTGGGACTTAACATACAGAGCACAGCCAGCTCTCCAGGGATGTTTTGTGCAGAAATTGGCATGCTTGCTTAAGAAAAATCTAAGCAACAAACAACAACCAAAAACATGCCTAAACCTCTACCTTATGGCACTATGTCCTTGGCAGGAATCACCTACCCTACTCTGTGCTGGGATTAATTTATCTAGCACATTCTCTTATGCATTGAAGGGGCAACAGCTGCAAATCTCATGTAGCTAAGAGGAAAGCAAGCTGGTAAAATGTACTGTCTTCTGGCATGCCCACTTTACTTTGCTCTCCATGCCAGCTCTGCAAGGGGTGGTATGTCCCAGCAGGATTCACTAGGGCAGGATGTTGCTGGCTTCAAAAGCCCATTCATAAAAACATCGGGTTCTCACCAGGAGATGCCAAAGGTCAGCTTAAAACTGAACTGGTCATTGACACAGCTTCAGTCAGCAAAACCAAAATGCCCCCAAATCTATCACAATGATGTGCATGGAAATTTCTGTTTCCTCTCAATAGTGGACACTTAAGAGATTCAGTTGCTAAAAGATTTCACAACAGTGCCTCAGAAATTAAACTTGTACACTATAGACCATTTTCTCAAGTATTATTATTCCAAGTGCAATGTCCTTTATGGCCATCTGGTCATGACTGAGATTAAAACCAATTAGTTTTACAAAATTCTCTTTTGGAACGAACTCAATTCAATGAGACAAACCTGATTTACATGCAGTGCAACTACATTCATATCAATTCAGTTGTTACTAAGCTCTGGCCCGCTGTCTAAAGGCTTCTGCAACAATCATCAAAGGACCAGTATTCTCTGGGACATGGACAATGAATCCTCCTTGGAAAAACTGGCTGAGCCATTGGAGTGACAAGACCTTAATATCCTCCTTTGTAAGTTCAGGTCAAGACTCCAGTATAAACTTCACCAAAAGAAGTACCTTACGAGGATATGAGAACTATGTGAAGGGATGTGAAGCTCAACATTTTCTATGGGGATTAGATTTAATTTATTTACTCTCTACAGCCCTGCTCTGGCTACCACAGGTTGTCCTACACTGGAATTTCATTACTTGGCTTTCGTCTTAAGCACATTCATCTAGGAGGTTGTCAGTCTCCAGGCCTTCTTCATCCATAATGCTGAGAAATACACAAGGTAATGTTTGTTACTGTGATTTTTTTACAGAATCTACAGTTCCTTGGGATCCACCCTTGTGAAACTCAATAAATAATGTTTATTCCCCTGCAAAAGTGTGCAGAGCTCACATGACCAGTAAGCTCGCTTTTGCAGAGCATCATTCCATCACACAACTGATACTCAAATAGCATTTTTCAGCAACATCTATAGGCAGCAGGCATGAAATTCCTACTAACACAGAGGGGTAAAATAACACTTCTCTATTGCTTCCACACTGTAATTGTGTGGATAGGTGAGGTGCCTAGATGCCTTCAAAATACGAACAATTGAGGACTGCTACAGAGGAATCCAGCACAGGTATTTTAGAAATGAATCACTGAAGGAATGAAGCAATGAATGAATGAATGAATGAATGAATGAATGAATGAATGAATGAATGGTCTAAGTTGGAACACTGTCTCTCTGAAGATTAAGCCTCCCAGTTAAGTAGATGTCCTTCAGAATCCCGTAAGTTGCACTATTTAAGCTACTTAATAACTAATTATAACTCCTTGACTGTTGTTGGTGATCAACAAAATAAACATTTTCTAATTACCTCCAAGTTAATAAACTTTTCCTTTCCTTGATCTCTCTTTTGCCTTTCCCTTGTCGAGAATCAAATCTGGGAAAAATGTACTTGCAAAAACTGAGGAGGGTAGGAGACAACAAAGAAAATGAAGAGAAAGAGCAAGTTTCATTTTTCTGAGTGGTAATTGATAGCAAAACTGACACAAAAATTTATGAAAATAACAAAAGGTGGGAGGTTTTATTCTAATAGGAGTTCCACTGCCTCTCAACTTCAGGCAAGTGAAAATGAAACGTGCAAATATAAATTTATATATATACCTCCAGTATAGAGAATCAATAGGAAATCTCTCTCTGGAGAGAATCCCACTATTACACATAACTCCCTCCCACAGCTCTTCTCAGTTCTACTGTTTGGCCCTTTTGCACAACACAAACAAGTTGCTGTCATTTCAACAGCTAACCACACACCCGCTCCTCATAGCAATCCCTCTCCTGATTCCCAGCCCCATCTGTGGTTCGGCTCAGGTCAGGAGTCACAGCCTGGAACTTGGCCCAAGGTCTAATTATAACAACGTCCTTTTCCTCTGACAGGGCGTACGTGTTCATTTCTAAACCATTTGGCCCAGTGACCAAACATAATTTAGCTAATGCAATTTTTCCAGCCCTTATCAGAAGTTTTAGCCCATGGGATCAGATCCATGCTAACTGCACATGGGGATCGTCTTTAAATTGCTTTCTAAATTGCTTCATAAGCCTCATTCTTCTCTTAATTCTCATCTCAGAGATGGTAGTTTTCATGCCAACGTACACTGAATAAGCAGTGTTCCACTAACAGTAAGACACCTAAAACAACTGCTCTGCCAGCAGTTCTCCTGTGCAAGAGAGCTGATTCTTGTAGTTTTTATCTCACTGTTCTGCCCTTCACACACTTAACAGCCAGAGCATAACTGTAACTAAAATAGAGAAAATTATTTTTCTATCACCACCTTTAGGAAAAGGGAAGAAAGAGAACTCAGTGGGTAACTAAATGCACACAGTTGTGTAAAAACAGTTCACAACATAAGGAAGCATTAATGGTAAACACTTTTAGAGCTGTATCTCCACTGATCATCAACAGACACACAATGACAGTGGATTTATCCACAGCTCTCACCCGAGTGCAAAGCATGAGATTAAATGTCTGATGAAGAATCACTGCCCACACTAGCTTATGCTAACAGGAAAGGAATCAAAGTTAATAATTTCCATTCCCTGTAATTTATCTTTCTCTGCGGCAGGATAAAGCAAATACATGTAATATGTGATCACTGATGTAGGAAGAAATCTGAATTCAGACTGGTTTAGAACACAAACCAACTCATCCACGATCCCCAAATCCAAGTTAAAACTCTGTATTATAAAACTATTAAGTAATAAACCATGAGAAATGCCTAGCATCAAGACAGCTCCCTTCATCATCACTTACTGATGATGAAATGGAGAAAATAAGCACCATGCTTAAAACTGCCTGAATATAGACACTGGATAAAGGGAAACAGCTTCATACTGATCCTATGCTCAGCTCCCTGGACCATGTTGCTTCTTCAGTCACAGATGGTGAAATGATGAGCTTCATGGCATGATTTAATTACCATGGGAATTTTCCATATATGTCACATGTAATGTGACAGATGTTAGATGCACTATATGGCAATTGCAGCATGGGGGATGGGGAAAAGAGGCAGACAAACAATCCATTTGTTGCTTATGTTGTTTAATATCCATAAAGTCAAAACCTTATTTTTCAGGGAATCTTCCTGAAGATCCATGTATACCTGCCAAAACAAATCAACAGATCACTGGATGTGATCTGGAGACGAGTAGGGTCCTGTGCAGCAATGGCAACTCAATCCAAATCAGCCGTGGCCCACACTTAACAGTTTCCACCAGAGGAGAGAGGTCAGCTGAAATGTGCATTTTGAAGCCAGTTCACAGATTTTCCTTCCCCCAAAACATTGAAACAAGAGTGCAGAGCTCTTGGTGTTTATGAGAACTTTGCAAGACAGTCTAGAAACTCATTTCTGGTTTGTTTTATACACCTTCCCATTAAAACTGAGACAGCTGATAATTTCAAAGCACTGCACAGACTTAAGGGTTTTCTCCTATTTTATATATATATATATATATATTTCATTTTTATCCATTTATTTGCCTCAAAAATAAGTTCTGAGATAACATAAAAGTCAAGGACTATTTGAAGGCTGTCAGGTGTAACTATATTCATGAACCTAATTACTGCCACATGTCTGTCAAAAATCTCTTTATTTGTAATACTTTAAGGATGCTCAGGATGTGCTGGGTGACTAATGACCACTAATGTTAGTCTGTTAATACCAACAAATCCACTACGTCCCACCTGATACCAGCTTATCAACACACATGTACACAAAAAAAGAAAGCTAAAGTACTGTGAGGAATTTCTCTTCTGAAATAGTAATTCTCAACATTTTCTCTACCTTCACCTAAGAACAAGGGAAAAAATAATTCTACACAAAAATAAACAACCAAAACCAACAACCAAACAAAAGAAAACAGAAAAAAATAAACCTGCAGGTTCCTTGTGTCCTAATCATTAATCTATCCAAATCGTATTCATAGGAAAATCATTTTAAAAGAACAGTCAAGATTCAAAATACAAAGCGAAGATAGCAACAAAGCACTTAAGTCAGTGTCATGAATCTGGCTAGTAATAACTAAGTATTTCTTTACACCTTTTTTACCCACCCTTTAATGAAGTACAGATTAACAATCTTCTGTGCTTAACTGAGCTGAACAAACAATCTGTTCCCTCTTTTACCTGCTAAGAAGTAATTTTATTTTTTGCAAAGGTACTATAACTATGTCACAGTTTCCTATGACTTCACACATAAATGTGCACAGTCAAAACTAATTCATCCTTCTAGACACCAAATGCTGAGTCTTAATTAAATTCTTGCACATCATTTATATACAAGTAAATCTCTGCATCTTTAACATTTGATATGACCACCACACGTTAGACTGCAAACAAAACAAGCAAAATTCACAGCCTGTTTATCCAGGAAAAGTATGTTCTTCATCTCCTCGGTGTCTGATTGTATCACAAATCCTCATCCTAATTTATCAATTCCTCACTGAGGCATGCTTGCAAGCAATTCAAACCACCATGGTAGTGGAATGAACAGAATTGCATACTGCCTAAAAACATAACCAACCTTTCTCTTTTGCATGAAGTAGTGTGGAGTCTTGGCCTCCCCTCTTTACCCCTCCCCATATGACTTTCAAGTTCTCTGGTGTTGCAGCACTGCAGTTTCAGTAACATTTACCATACCCTCCACTTCCTTCTCAATCAGAAAGTCACTGCTACTAAGATCAGTTTTATGGTCTTCTTCACCATGAACCACATTTGTTGTATTCCTGCAGCTCACCAAAGACTATCTGTTCCCTTCTATTAAGAAAAAAAGCTGCTCTTTTGTAGACTTAGTCTTTCTTTCTTTTCTACCAGTTTTAGTTTTATTCTCTACTTTTTCACTGTTTCCTTGCCATATCCTCATATTTTTTCATGACAAGTGTTAGAATTGAGATAGCTTCCTGTAGCCACTTCCTATGCTCACAGTAAAAAACCTTTTTTTTAAAGCAGATGTCGAAGAGAAAAATACTGCTAAAGAGACACCTACTGCATGACACAAGCTGCAAAGACTGCATCACGCTTCATGTATGTTTCATTTTTGCTGCTTTTTACTTTATTGTCCTAGCCATGGGACTGAGGTTGTAAGTTCTCTAGTGTAGGGTCTTATTTATCTGCTTAAACCAGTTATTTTACAGTGTCAAATCGACTGTGGTACTATACAAACAGAAATAAAAGCAATAGGCCGGCAAAAAGGTAATCACCTGGCTGAAATCTGGCCAGGACACAACAAGTTCACCCCCCAGTAACGATGCTGCTGTAAGACAGCATTTAGCAGTCTGCACAAATCCAGCATGGATAAATTTATCCTTTATAAAATAATGGAATTTATGCAGTAATTTCCCTGACCACAGCATTAGCTTCACTAGATGGGTTGGTTTATAATGTCTCTATTCATCATATTGCTGTGGCTGTAAGAGCCAATGGGAAATACACTGCATAAAAGAAAACATAGAGAAAAAAATCCCACAAGCCCCACAGATGACATCCCAAGACCCAATTCTGACTGAGGATAAGACCATGAAGCAACAAGTGTTTTTAAACACTCTTTATTATTCCCAGATTTTAGATTCCAGACTTTTGAAATAATTCAGATCATAAAAATATTATTTTTAAGGTTTGACAAAATTATACTGTAATTCCCAGGCAATGAATTCAGAACAAGGACTTCATCCCAGTTTGTGTCTGTGCTACTCAACACAGTGGTCTGAACTTCCTTTCCTAGAAGCTACAGACCTAGATAGCAGAGCCCAAGTTAGACAACCAATTTTCTTTACTTTCTTTTGGTGATGGGCACAATGTGCAATGATGCAATTTCACAGAAAAAAGTCCCATGGAAGTTGGAGTGCAAGAGTGCTTTTATTCAATATAAGAAATCATAGACTGAATATTAAATAGATCATGATGACATCAGTTATGCAGACACACAAACACTGAGAGCCAAAATCAGCACATCACTTCTTCAGCTTCAATGCAGAAGACAACTATTTTCCTCCACAGAAAGATGAAGTCCTGTGCCTTCTACAGGTCTTATGGTATGAAATGCCTTTAAAAGGCATACTGACTCTGATCAGTAATATGTCAGTTCTATCCAATAAGACCAGGCCCCAAGGATGAAACATCCATACCCCAGAGCAACATTTTCTATCACCTCAGGAAAGAAGCCAAGGATTGACTGATCAGTAGAACAAGGTGTCCCACTCTATCCTCTATTCCGTAAGATCAGGAATACTAGTAAAGCACATTAGCATTTTAGATTAGTACTAAAGCTTGATCTAGGAACTTAAAATCTCTCCAGTATTTCTATTGGAAAGAGTGGAGTTTAGTTACAAAGGAAGTCAATCCAGAGTTTCCCAGTAGCACTAATAACTGCCATGCTCAGAAGAATGAACGCACAAAACCCCATTACTAAAAGCGTCCCTGTCTTGTTTGAATCACTGTAATTTTTCCATTCTGTCATTGCCCAATTATTTCCAGACATGATGTAACTATTTTGCCAAGGGATTTGGGAGTCAAAATGTTGCCGTTGTTGTCATCATTATCCTGGGTGCTTGAATTTTCCAGACAAAATAAGCAACTGAGGGCATTAGAGTGCCTCTACTGAGAGAGAAATGCTCTGTAAGAATTGCCAGGGTGCTCCAAGAAAAACAAACAAATGGTAAAGATCCAATTATATCCCCCCCAAATCCTTATTTCCATGTGAAATGCTGTTTGCTTATTCAGACAATTAGCAGAATAAAATTTCATCTGTTGTCTGATGTCATCATAGCATTAAAAAATTGATTTCCATTCTAACATTCTGATCAGGGCCACTATGGGACATTAAAACTCAACTTGACCGGAAATATGCCTTGATTATAACCGCTGGAAACTAACAACAGATGTAGGTGTACAAGTGCTGTCTTCATTATTGACACGTAAATCAATTACCTGCACTGGCAAAATTTTCCTAAATGTCACACACTGGAAAAAGCAATTCAGTCTTTATAGCAAACTGGGGAAAAACTCAACACAGAGACCGTTTGGACTTTTCACCTGTTTTTTGTGGATGGCACTGAATCTCTTCAAAACTAGTGCTCATCAATGCCACCTGGGAAAGCCAGGTTCCAGGCTGCAGAGCTGCCACTTTCCTGCTTAGTGCCCTAGCTAAAGCACAGTGTGCTTCTACATGTCCCCGCAAACCCATACATAATAAAAATGGTGGCTCTCAGTTCAGTTCCAGAGATTGAAAAGCCACTGATGTGGACAATGGTTAAAAGCCTTCTTTAGTGATCCACTAATGAAAGAAATGGCCACTAGATGCATTCACAAAGGGAACAGGTCTTGGCGTTTTTATTTTCACTCCATCTTGGGGATGGTTACCATAGGTCAAGGCACAGACAAGGTCAAAATGTCATTGATTCTATATATCTAGTTTTTAAACTACTCAGATTGCAGAGTTGTCAATTTGGCACTAAAAATAAATTCCCTGTAGAAAATCAAGTTAAGAAAAGGTCATATACAGCATTTTATTCCAGCATTTTTATTTTTCTTCAACATTCTGACCAAGGATACTCTGGGTTCAATGCCCTGAAACCTCAACATTACGCAAGTAGGTTTGAACTCCAAGCCAGAAGCTTGGTAAAACTGCTGAACTTTTAACCTAACGTGTCTTCATGAAGAATGGATGTTTGGAAAGAGTTTTGCTCAAAGATTTTGGGTTGTTTTCTGTGTGTATTTTTAAGTGACATCCAGATAAAATATATTTTCTGGCTGCTGCAATATTTTCAGGAGGAGACTTTACACCAACACTGAAGGCTGGTTTCAGAGGCGTGACGAACTGCTTTGGGTTTTGGGGCTGTCAAGTGTTTCATTGCATTAAAGTGAACAATGCTTCCTCTACATTTCAGTCAAATTCTACAGAACTGATGCTCTGAGTGACACAGGTAGTGATCAGTTACGAGGGTCTGAAAAGATGACTCCTAAAACCAGCCACCTTCCTTGCATGGTCAGTGGGTGCTCTGGCCGAGAGCATTATGTGGAAAAGAGTGCAGTAAAAGGAGAGACAGGGAGACCTCCCTTAAAATGCACAAATTTAAGGTTCTTATCTACAAAGCAATCCCTAACCATGTGGTCTATTGCATTTGATACACAAGATTTTGATACACAATTTGATACACAAGTGCCTGTGCCAACTTGTCAACCCTCCCTCCTCCCACCCTTGAACTGCCAATAGCTAATTCTAGTCTCCCAGAATCTCATGGCAAGAGGTCATCTCCACATTAAGGTCCTTTTAGGCTCATTATTAAGAAAAGCTTAAGTTCTGAAGTATATCTAGGGAGAACTTCCTATAACTGTAACTGACCTCTAATGCACTGTCCTTTCACAAGGATAGGTAATTTTTAAATGTATGATCATTTAAATACCCAAAGAAAACTGCCGAGAAGCTGCAGCAAAATTTTGGGTAGTCACCTCCAGACTTCTAAGTGTCTACAGCAAGTAAACAGCCTGCCTGAAAATACAGCAAGTTCTTTCAGCTTCTGAACCCAACCCACTTGTAGCTTGTTGACAAAGCTTGGAGCACACTCCATAGAAAACCAGACTGCAGTATAAAATTCCCTCAGCTCCCCACCACAGCTGCACACAACTGGAAAAATACCTCTAAAAATTCAACAAAACAACCAACCCTGCTCCTAAACCACCACTTGATCTGGATTCATAGTCCTTAGACATGATTCATAAAGAAGTACCATTGTATACAAATAAAAGAGAAACCTGCCCTCTATCAGAAAGGGAACATGTTGATCCCCTGAAGGCTGTAAACATTTTTATGTCAAGTGATGTATGTCTGCAGAACATGTACCAATATCACTGCTTCTCTCTAGTTTTGTATAGCACTGACTTATTCAATAGCTTGTACAGAGTTTTATCCAAATCATCACCTGCTGCAGTTTGTTTTGTCTCACCCTTTGGAAAGGGTGTATTTAAAACTTACTTAAATCAGTAAATTTTGTTTATTTTATGACTTAAATTTATGGATGGAATATATACAAATAAACACAGTAAGCTGTCATACATTGCCTTGTCCAAGTTGAGGTCTTGCTGCTGCCCTGGTCATATGCAAGAATATGTCCCACTGCAAGAAAGGCTGAAATTGCTGTTATCCCCATTTTCTACTAACTGAAGAAGAGTCACAGCCAACCAGTACCAAAATCTTTCCAGTAACAAGAAGCAGCAGCATTTGCCCCTTTCCCTGCCCAGAAACCTGTTTGAACACAGAAGCAACCTCAATTTTCATAGAACCTTTGCCAGCAAAATAAGAGCGAACTGCAAAAATGTCTGAAAAATTATGACCAACTATGTATTTGGTCTGGGTGGCAAATCCAAGAAGAAAAACTTTATATGTAACCCAACAATTTGCACAGAAGCTGACAGCCTATCACTTAATTTGAATTATTGGCTGTTGTACCAGTAAATTTGAGATTTAAATGGCACTTATACTATGGAATCCTCGTGTTTTACTTCCTCCCCTTCTCCCAGTCATTCATGTTGCAAGCAAAGGGCCTATCACACTACAGCAGTAAATGCTTAAAACAGATAAAATTGTACAGAAGTGTATCCATTTCCAAACCCCTGAAAAGATAAACTAGCAGATGTATAAAGCAAACAGTGAGTCCATATCAATGAGATACTCTTCTGGGTGAACTCTTCCCTAGTGCTTGTTCTGTCCATACCCTAGCAATAGTCAAACACAGCCTGTAAGAAGCATGGCTACTGCCCCAGAAATGTTCTTACTTCTGGGTTTACAGTGTCATCAGCTATTAATCATAAAAAGCTCCACTGTGATAAACCCAGAATTAAACAAATTAAGAAATGCACATCCAGAGAGAGGAGTTGGTGTGGGAAGTAATTTTAAGAAGCGTTGTTTTGTTTGCAAGAAAAAAAACAGTTCTTTAGACAGGAGTGAGTCCACAAGGTCTTACACTATCCTGTTCATGCTGAGATCTCAAACACAGGCAAAAATTTTCTACATTTTTAGGAGGTCATGCATAATAAGGAAACAATTCATCTCCTACAGGGCCTACTAACAGCAGCATTAACTCTTCTTAATTCCCACAGCACATTTCATATCAATGTCAATATTGCAGGACACATTTCCTGTATCTATCAGAATACTCCTACAGTTAGAGCTCACCTCCACTTAAATTGCAATATTGTGATGAAATGGTGAACACTTCACAATCATCAGATCCCAGCATGGGACCACCAAGTCATCCATTTCCCTGAAAGCTGTTCATAGTAGAAATACCCTTTAAAGGAGTGATTTTCATAGCACCTCAGAAACTTCTGTGTGAAAGAGGATGCCCAAGTGAAAACAAAACCAAGCTCCAAACGCCCACTTTAATGCTGTGACTGGATTCACCTAGAGAAGGAGTTCTGTCTTGTTCATTTGATAGAGAGAAACCAATACTCAGAGTATCTTGGAAATGAACTCTCTCTGTCCCTTCTAACTGACCACTCCAGACCAAAGAAAGCATTTCTCTAAGCTGAAGGGAGCGCCTCTAAGGACCAGAATTTCAGCTTGAGTTACGAAATAACTGGAGAGAGGGGAAACCACTTATCAGGAGAAACAGAGCAAAAGGCAAGAGGAAAGATCAGTTTTCTATCTGGAAGGATGCTGCGCTCTGTGGGTGTACTATAGCAAGTCGCATGCTGTGGAAGGACCTTGGTGTGGAGGTAATGCCAGCAGATCAACAAGCCAATAGTTCAGGCAAGAAAATAAATTCATGTCTTTGTACTCAGTTCTTCAAATATTTAGGCTGAGGTTACTCCAGAGGAAATCTCTTTCTTATCAGATACTTAGCGGTTTATATTGTGTATAGCAATGTATTTCAGACATTTTTTGCTAGGGAATCCCCCAAAAATCATATTTATGTAGGCAAAGACAGCAGAAAAAGAAAGAAAAGGGTAAAAGAAAAAAAGTTAAAAAGAGAGGCATTTTATCCTTCTCTTCAGAAGGACTTTGGAAGGCATACTCTTCATCGTATCAAGGCAGTAATTTCAAGGTGAACATACTATTTAAATTAGGTTACAGAGACTTTACAAGAGCCTTTCATTCCCCAGCTGAGTGAACAACATACACTCCCTATATCATTTCCTCTTCATGGGTGTAACAAACTCTTATTAATGCTGATGGAAACACAGAACTTCGTAGAACAAGAGATCAACTCTTCCAAGCAGACCTCAGACTTAGTTAATTTCTGGTGAAACAGCCCTTACTGAAATTGTGCCAGATGGGCACCTGAGATTTATTTTTTTTAGCCTCTCAAAATATTTTATTTCCTCCAAAGCCCTTTTGAGCTGAATTTAGCAAAGTCAGTCTAAAGGATCCAGAGCATCTAAATCATTATTTCCTGACTCCTGGGGAATGTATTCCAAATAATACACAAACTTCAGTAAGGGCCAGTTTTTAACCTTAGACCTAACTCTGAAAGTCTCCTAACTACAGATTCAGAAAAGCAATGTATTCTATATGTAAGTAGTAGTTTTATGTTTCATCTGTACTTCCATGTTTTCCCTTAAATTTTCCTTACCCAGGAGTACTTTTCCACATGTAACAACTCAACCAGTTTGCTTCAGATTAGAAAGAGACTGAGGGCAGAATTGTCACTGCTTCCAACACCATTAAGCAGAAGCTGTTCTGGAGCTGTGCACAACATCAAAGGTTTTCTCTCTCTTGGCTCTGAGCAGAGCTTCTGTACCTGTACCAGCAAATGCCAGAGTGCATAGCTGAGCATCATGGACTTCTCTGCAACAACCTTCAGCTCCCTTCATTCTGTACTGCCATCACCACTGCCAGCAAGGACCTAGATGTTTCCAGTGCTGAGTAGCAGTAGATAAGCAGCACTGGCTCTGGAGGGGATAACTAGCAAAAGACACATAGGAAAAGCAGACTTTCCTCCACCCCTGTGATGGAAAGAGTTGTTGGGATATGTCACTGTTCTGCACACCTCTTATATTATACATTTATATTATTTTCTTCCTTCTATTTGTAGGTTGTCCTCACTAGCTAGAGCTTTGGTTCTCAGCTGCCTGTCACTTTTGAGACAATCCCATGGAAATAACATAATGCCAGCCACTAACATTCAGGAGCTGCTCAACAGCCATATCAGATGTTTAGCATTAGCCATTCACAAATATGCAGGCATTCCTATCCCAAGGCACAGTCTTACTATTGGTGAATAGTAAAACAATGTCCTCCTATTCTGCTGGCCAGGTGAGGTCTCACAAGTACCTCATGAATAACCATGTTAAAAATGGATAGCACTTTTGGATAGTAGAACATAATACTTTAACTTCCACTATTGAAATAAGAGTCAAAATTCTAAGCTTCTTTCAGTCTTTCGGTAGCATAGCCTTAGTTTTCAGTACAAGGCATTTCTTCACAGTAAATGTGTCCAGGCTTTCAAAAAACCAAATGTACACCACCCCAGTGCAGTTCTAAAAGTTGAATACACAACTTCCATGGAAGTCTTCCTTCACTATCTGAACATACTGAATCAGCCCTAGTCCAGACTCCTGCCCCTCTGTCAAACTTTACTGACTGCCTTTGTAGCAAAATATTCTACCTTAGTTCAAGTTCTCTGTCCTCTCTAGATAAAGCAAAAGGGTTTGCATTCAGCCTGAAAATATTCAGATAGAAGAAACTCCCTCTTGTTTTATTAGAGCATTGAGAGCACAGGTTTTTGCAACACTTCTTTCCTATCTTCTTCCAGACAAGGAAGCACTTCAATAAGATTTAAAGATAGAGGGCTTAAAACAAAGCTTTATTATAGTCCGTATGTATATATATATATATATACACAGACTATAATAAATTTCTCTCACTTCCTCGTTCTCGTTCCCACCATCAGGCAGACCCAAAAGCCCACAATGTTTTGATAAACACACCAAAAGTAGCTCAGGATGTAAGTATGAAAACATGTACAGCAAGTTTATTTTATGCCGGTTTGTTTTATGGCTCTCCTCCAGCATTTTGGATGCACAACCCCACTAAGGTCACAGTGCTAAAATTTTCCTTAAACAAGTCCATCTCAAAGGTCCAGGACTCTTTTTCCCTTTCCATACCACCTGCATCTCAACACTCCTTGAAGAAAATAGAATTTATCCTGTGCAGAAAAGAGTAATGAAGTGTATGTACATCCCTATGTACTGAATTCTCTCCTGCCTGCCTGTGTTCCACCTTTCTTCATCAGTGCAGTTTCCCAAGTACTCCCAAGTGGGAAGGGGATCTGTACAAGGCTGCTAAGGTGACTAACTGCTTTAGCTCATAAGATCCAAAAGTTGGTGGGATTGAAACTTGCAAGTTTTGAAACAAGCTCAGCATTATAGCTAGAGCATCTTGGAGTCCTCAAAGCCTGAATTAGATGAGAAAGGTCAGGGTTCTTTCCAGTATTACATCCCCCACAGAGCCCCATCCCACAAGGCTCCAATACTTCAATACATGTTTTTCCATTGATGGGACATTAAAATCCCAAACGACACATTTTATTCTGTCCATGTCTGAAAGGCATCAAAATTTACAAATTCACATCCTTTACCAGGTAGTAGAAGCCAATCTCTATGAAATACATGGAAGAAATTGGGTTGGGGGAGGGAAAGGGAAAGTTGAAGAGAAGACAAAAAATAAAACACTGCCTTCAGTCTCACTGAAGGAAACTTATGTCTTTCTTAAAAAACAGTGCTTCTTTCACACCCTTATAAAGACTTTTGTCTTTGCAAACAACTTCCAAATAAACAATAAAGATCTGACAAGTTTTCTTTAAGATGACAGGTTTTCTTTAAGAGGCAAACCGAACATGAACCACATGAAGGGTGAACCATGAACCACCTTTGATTCAAAAGCAGATAAACAAGTTCTGAGCAAATGGTAGGGGGAAAAAAAGAAGGAGAGGAAGAGACAGAAAGTGTGAAATAACCAGTCAAAATATCCCTTTTTAGAAAAAGATTAAGTTGCCATCTGCAAGAAGGACTACGGCGGAAACTTAGAACCAATGTGTACTACCAAGAATCCTCTTGAAGGAAGACCCAACTTCCTGGCCCCAGAAGCCACATGCTGAAAAGTTTCACATGGTCAAAAGCCAAGAGACACACACCACACACCTTGTCAAGCTGAGGAAAGGGAAAGCACTAGGAAGTGGTTCAGAGTCTAGATGTAACAACACGTGCTCATGACTCCTACTGCTCCATTTGATACAAGGTTGGGCCAGGCAGGTAGCCAGTTACCAAGAAAATGCTGCAATACTGATCTCAGCAGTTGAAAGGAGCCTCTCAAGAGTGTCTTATCCAGTCTCCTTGCTCAAGCAGGGTCAGTTAGCGCAAATTGTTCAGGACGGACCAGTGCTCAGACACACACACACAGGAAAAAAGTTCCTTGTGTTCAGATGGAGTTCCCAGGGCTTCAACTTATGCTCATTGCCTCATCCTGTCACTGGGCTCCACTGAAAAGAATGCACCTTTCTGAAGCAAAGAGACAAATTTCCCAAAAATTCAAAAAGCCTCTTACCAGATAAACCCTCTTACCAACATTTACAACTCTATGTAATTGTTTAGGGAATTTGCTCCTGTGTACAGATGTAGACTGCTTGCATGACAACAGAATATTGAAGAAATTCTCTCTTGTGCCAATGATAGACATGAAAAAACTGCAGAACAAAGAACCATAGGAGAGATGTGCTAGAAATAAAAATACCAGTACATTTTCCCATAGGCAAACTCATTATGTGTTCTCACAGCACAAAAATTCACAGACAGTCAGCCAAAAAAAAAAAAAAGATTCCTCATATTTGTAGGTCTTCACAAATGGTTACTGCTCTGCCCCAACCTTCCTCAAAAAGAAATATTAATGACAGCACAATTTTGTCATTAACATTAGAAGTTGTGAATCCCCAAACAATTTAATACCAGTAAAAGCAGGCTTAAAGAAAAGCTCTTGGCTGGAAATGCTTGCCAAGGTACTGTTTCCCAGTTCTAGTCCTATCGACAACTTAGACCCTGTGCCTGTTAACACAGGTGGTGACAGTGACAAACAAACTTGTATGTCTATGGGTTCTCATGCCAGGTCAGGTAGTATCCATTGCTGGTGTACTGTCTTGCTCCAAGACATTCCCTGGACATTCTAGTCTACAATCTTATTACTCCCCTGCCTGAGAATAAGTCTGTAACTGGTGATGATCCAAACAAAACAAACCAAATCAAAACAAAACAAAAATCTTCTCTTTGATTTGAATTCTCCAGAAGTTTAGGGCTTTACAGAATTTTTCCCTTTGCAAGTCTCAGTTGCTTCCAATGCAGTCAGCGGATGTTTGACCACCGATTTCTGTGGGAATGACATGGGATTTTAGCCACAGCAGGACTGCTAACCACCACCACCTAGTATTTGCCCTTCAGAAGCTCTTCAGGGCAAATGGTTAGAAAGTAATTGAATTCAATTTCTGCAAGCAAAGTCCCAGAAAACCCCCTTCTCAGAGGTCAAGCCCTGTTCCCTGAGGCCTTGGTGCAAGCTGTCTTGGCAGGACTTCTCCTCTGTTGTGTGGAAGATAAGGAATTTGAATGATTTCCTGCTCTGCAGCATATAGCTCCCCAAACATCTAACAGTTTATGTCCCAGGGACTGTCTTCACAGAAACCTGGCTAGAGAGGCCATGATGCTGAAAGCGAGAGTTATCAATAGCCAGCAGCTCATCCTCTGTCTGTCACACTCCTCATCCTGTACTACTTTCTTACTACATTCTCTTGCCTGTGGCTCTCCCAAAGCACACCAGGTACTGCACACCTCCTCCCAGCTAGGTCTGAAGTAAAGGTTATTAACTCCCACAGTAATGCACCAATGTCACAGATAAAGCTCCTCCCCTGCAATCAAACACTCTCCTGTTCACCAAAATATCATTTGCCAAGTGGGAGTACACTTGGCCCTGACTTGCTGCCCTCCTGCACTGTACACATTATCTATCAGATAAGCCTCCAGCAGAGTCCTTGCGTGAGGTCTTCTTCACACTGTTTCAAAATCAGTAGGGTTTCCCCTCAAGACAGCTTGATTTTTATCTCAGAAGACTGAAAAAACCAGGGGAAAACCAAAAGCAACCCTCACATTTTGGGTTGTCCTAAACTAGAACTGCGTGCCAACCCTACACCAGAAAAACAAAGCAGCCCCCAAGGTCCATGAGCCTGGTGTTCTCTCTCTTCAGGCAATCTTCACCATACAGCTGCTTGGTCTCTGGTCTCTTCAGGACACTCACCTGCTAGACTATACCCAGGAGATGCTGTGAGTGAGATTACTTCCAGAAAAATTGCCCAACATCTGTTGGGGCCAGGCCTATCACATGTGGTAGCTGAGATGATCCAGCCATGTCCAAGTTTTGTGGAGTTACTCTCTGAGGACTAAGAAGAATTTACTGTAACAGTTCTAAAGGCTGACCTGCAGTGATGCCTGCAAAGACAGCTAGCCTGACCTCCTAAGGGCATATGTGGCCCTTCAAGGCATTCATTCAAAATGGGGATTAATTGAAGAGAACACCTCAATTAGTTGATACCTTTCCCATTCAACTGTATGCCGTAAAAGGAACATTTTACTATTTAGAGGACATGCAGGAAATCCTTTTTCTAAATGCACTTATCCGTCTGCTCAGCAACCTAGCACTCTTCACTACTGCTGCTTGCAAGAAGAGAATTATACATACAATCTGCAAACTTCACTTGCCATTTGTGCACACAACATGCTGAATTTGTATAATTAGAATTTAAAGAGTCTTTGGCTCTTGCTTCAAGAACAAATTTTCACAAAACTAACCAGCTTCCATTTCAATGAAAAACAGGAAGCAAAAATCCAAAATAGTTCAACTTATTGAAGAGACCTGGTAAAAAAGAAAAATAACTGGCTTGAAAAGTTCTTTCTTTTTGAAAGAAAGCGCAAGCTATTCTAGTGTTGGGGATGCCTTTTGAGGTAGTGTTTTTTAAAGAAAAGGAACAACAAAGACATTTCCCCTTTGACCAATATTTTCCCCTTCTACTGAAAAAAAAAAAAAAAACAATAAAGAAAAGAATTTAGAAAAGTCTATCACCATTGATTGCATAGCATTCAACAGCATAAAAAAAGACAAAAGTATAGTTACAAATAATTACATGTTTTTGGCATGATTTATCACACATTTTGAAATATCCAGCTCTCATAAGAATGTTGAAACATTTGGGAAAATCTGTGTTTTCTTCAAAATTTGGAAAATCTGAGTACAGACCTTTTCAATGAGAAAATCTCAGTGGAAAAATTTGCATGAGACACGCTGAGGTCTTTCGAAAGTCTAACCACCAGTCAGTAAGGGAGATGAACAGTTACTAAGACCTAGTCTGTCTTTTGAGAGCAGTCGCTCCAACAGTCAAGTCCTCTTCAACATCTCTAGACCACTACCAGCCACAGTCCTTCAGCCACAGCAATAGCTGAGCTGCTAGTTTGGTCAAGGACATGGAAGCTCTCCACCTCTGAGCTGAATCCTCCACTCTCAACAGGTAGCACAGCACACAGCAGCAGACAGAACAAACAAACCCACTGGGCTCATTGCCTTGTACCATAAGATACAGGTGGGCAATTTAAAAGCAAATATCTCTCTCTCTCTGGCGTAACATGGGAAGTAACTCAGTAGCCAAGAATCCTTTCTTTTGCTGAGCAGTTTTATATGCTACAGCGCTTGGGGAGAAAATCTAAAACAATGTAAATACAAATACAAATTAATGCTCTATATCAATGATTGCCAATGGGAGAGCAGAGCAGGAACTTCCAGTTGTGTCCACAGTATGATGTGTTGCTTTTTAGGTCTGCTCAGACTTTATCCTTTTCAAATTCTATTTCAAGAAAACAAGCAAAACAAAAAAGAAACATCCACAATTTTATGACACGCATGGCAAGTACTGCAGATTGGGAGTAAGCTAAGTGATAACCATGCAGTGCTACGGAGATAAAAGCAAAACAGGAAGATATTTTTGTATGTTAGCTGGGCAACAAGTGAATACAGGGTGGAAGCATGAAGGATGTGAAAGGCGACAGTGTAAAACCCTGGCCTCAGGTTTATTTGGCTTCCACTGGCCTCAGTGAGACTTACACTCACCAATCTAATAAAAAAAAATCTTATGAACTATAAAGCAGAAAGGGTTGTACCAATCAGCTAGTCTGACCTCATACATAGCACAAGCCACAACATTGCTATAAATTAATTCCTGCCTGAACTAGAATATAACTTTTCAATAGGCATCTCATTTGATTTAAAGATTTCCAGCAGTAGAAAATCTACCACAACTCTCAGTAAACTGTCTCTCACTTTAGAAATTGTTTCATCTGCCAAGTTTCAATTCCCAGAGTCTGGGCCTTGACTTACTTCTTCTGGATTGAAAACACTATCACCAAATGTTCTTTGTATAGCTAATTATAAATAGTGATCAACAAGTCACCTTTTAAGCACTTCTATAAATAATTACAGGATCAGCTTTTGAGTCTCATCCATCAATACCTGGGATTAATCAATGTTAAATTCCATAATGTTCCATTTATTACCTCTGCAGCAGTCTGTCACATATACAATAGTCACTTGAAATACAGTTTATTCTTGGATCAAAGGAGTTAGTCAGGTTTAAAACAGAAGTTATTTCTCACAGCAATCTGGCAGAAAAAAAGTATATCACAATACAGGTATGAAGAAAATGATAGTCTGGTTAAGATTATTCAGCAAGTATGTGGCAGAGCCCAGAGTAACACCAGTTAATTCAGAGTTTAAATTTTCATCCTTGCTTACAATGCCATCTTCCTGCACAGCACAAGACAGAGACTATTCTAAAAACAAAACAAAAAACCACATCCTGGAATCTCTCCAGATATGGAGCAAGGATTTTGAGCTATTTGCATGCAACTGAAAGCAATATAGAAAAAAAATCTTGGTATCTGCATAATAATATCCTTCCTGATTACTTTGAGGCAGAGAAAACATACCAAGTAAATGAAACTCATAGGCCTGCACCCACAGTAGGCCCACTCACAGATTCTTGTTCTCTTACATCTGCAGAGGTGCTTGGCAAGACCAGTTTCAACAGCCTACTGAGGCTTTACTATCAATTTGATTTCTAGGAACTAAGTAGTCAACAAAAAAATAGTCTGTCTCACAAATTCCAGTTTTTTAATGTAAACATCATAACAAAAACCACAACAACTTTAAAAACAAAATATTTTGAAAGTCAGTTTCCTTTTTTTACTAGCTGCCAAGACGAGAGTTCAAGGCGCCCTGCTTCTTGAGTTGATGAAACCATTAACACCTACAGCAGCGTCAGGAATGTTAGTCTGCCCTCAGGACTTGGTAAGTAATAAGAAACTGGTGTCAGTTACACATTTAAAAACCAGTTCCAAGTAATAAATTTCCAATTTCTGATCCGGATGGGAGCCCAGCCCAAGCAGCATAGCACAGGCTCAAAGCACTTCACTAAAAAGGTATCAACCCTGGCAACAGTGCTAGCAAGATGCTCGTGAAAACGGTTGGAAGATACCAAACACAAAAATATGCCTTGCTACAAAATGTATCTTGAAGAATGTGTGGAGAGTAATTACAAAAAGCCCTGTGAACAACACTGGCAGCACAGAAAACTTGAGTCTCTCTTTAGTCAGTTGTTTTGTTGCTACAGACGCCAGACCAAGACTTAGGGAGACCTTGTGTGGCAACATCAGGCAGCCAGTCTGGAAGCCAGAGAGACAGCGTGAATTACAGGGTCTGTATGCATTTAGCAACTTCAATAAAGAAGCCCCTTTATACTCATTACAACACAGTTCTGTCTTCACTGCTACAAGGGGTGCTACAGAGGAGGCATTAGCAGCTGGTCCTGCACAAGTCACAGTCTTCTAATAAGATAAAGGTGGGGTGCAACCTTCTTTCCAGCAATGTGAGTCTCAAGTGCTTCATAGCACATGGTGATAGCTTTTTCATGGCTCATTTTGCTCATCCCCAAACATAGCTGAGCAGGCACCATCCTACACAAGCTGTATGTGCCCATTTCCATTTCACAGGGGAGCGAGCCATGACTGCAGTTCAATACGCATTCCTTTATTTCAGACTGCCTAAGAGAAGCATAGCCAAGTTTCTCATGCATGAAACCACTTAAAGCAACACTTCCCTGACTCTGCTAGCTCCTATGCATGCCCTCTGGGCTCTAGGGCTGGAGCAAGAGATATTACTTGGCCACCTCTCTTCTACTTTCCTGTTCCTCAGGTGAACTCACTATTGCATTATAAGGTACAGAGGAAAATAAATCCCACAATAACTTGCCATTTATTCTGTATCTGTTTCAAGCTGAAGACAAACCCTCTATCTTTCATCCCATTAGTATGGGATACAGAGAGCATCCTAACATGCAAAATATCCTGCAAGTTGCTGCATATCTTGATGCACTTCTTTTGACACTGCTGCTGTGTTTTGTTGCTCCCCACAAACATACGTCAGATACCCTTCCTGAAAACACCACCTCTGACGTGTGGTCCTGTGCACTGCTTGCACCACATGCCAATCCTCCTGTAAAATTCACTTCCTTGTGTCCTACCAATAGCCCAATAGTCCAGGATTCTCAGTCATTTCCAGTTCCTTGAATTAGCATCCAACGATGTCCTGTTTACATTTCAGGGCTGTGGTAGAAATAAACACCATAATGTCAGGACATTCCATCAGCAGGATTCCAGCGCAGCCATGCTGGGCTGTGACCAGGATGCTGAACCAAGTATGGTCTGACTTTTTACTTTATCTTATTTCCTCTTCCTTATACTTCCACTACTTACCAGAGGACACCTTCTATTGAGAGAGTCCCTGCAAGCAGTGAGCACACTGGAAGGGTCTTTGTTATTGTTAAATTACTAAACAAGGAACTAATCAGTAAGGAAATAAACACAACAAGCAGGGAAGGGGTACTGGATCACAGAAAAGGATTTTATGTTTTGTCAGACAGAAGTTCAAAGTAACATAATCATCCCTCTATCTGCCAGATGATGAAACTGAGACCGGGACAAGGTAAAGCAATTTCCTGGTTAGATGGTTGCAAGGACTAAATTCTGCTGTCAACTATGGTAACAGCAAAAACAAAGATGAGTCAAAACTAATTAATTTTAATTATTCTTTATCATATTTAACTTACTTAAGTAGCAATACTTGAATAACCAGAGGAGACATCACAAATGCATCTGCTATTAAACCTCAGCCAAGAGACACTTATTTCTCAGTAGGTTATAAAATTTCCAGACTAGAAAACAGCCTGTTAGCAAAAAGGCTGTCTTGTGGTATGACTAAAAACTCTCTACTTCTCACCCCAGCAATGTACAAACAAATGCTGTCTTCTCCATTCCAATTAGAATATCAACATAAATATTATGAAGAAGGATCTCTCAAGACACACAAATTGGATGGCTACCAAGGACAGGCTGAATGCTTTGAAAGTAACATTTTCTATGATGCACCGGATCTCTCAGAATCAGAGAAAACAAAGAGGGGAAAGATATACCAAGCTTGCACACTCTTTTTGTCCCAGCATAAAAAACTCTACTGAATATTTCATTGAAGTGTCAGATCAATCTAAAGTTCAAGTGTCACCATTTTCTGCAGAGTAGAGTTACTGTTTAGTTACTGATTCTTGGGGGAATATAACTGGAAACCAGAAGACTGTGCTGTTGGAATGAATCTTTGGGATTGAATTAGCATGGAATGGCTCCCTAGCACTTGTGTAAGATTCTCATCTTCAAGTCACAACTCAGGTGAGAGCTGTCTTTAAGACAGTTTTGTACAATGCTGTAATCCCACAGATATCTCATTTACTAAGACTGACAGCCCTGAAGACTATTTGGAAACTCCAGAAAGGGTGGTAAAAAATGAAGTCTACTCCCTAAATAAAACAAGGGAGTTGAGACCCATGTTCCAGGCTTACAATGATCTCCTTCCACGCTTCTAGGTATCAGTTGCTAGCCATCATTCACCAAGTGGACCAGACCTGACAGATGCTTTAGTATGACTATGACAGCTTTGAGAATCTGCTTCAGGTCCCACTGTGAAGATTTTCTGTTCTATGAAATTTTTTCCAGAAGAATTGTGTGGAAGCCTAAACTTCACCACATTTAGACCATGATGCAAGACTCACCTCTTTGTCCAAAGCACAGTGTGAACTGCAGACTCAGAACCTCCTGGCACTTTTCCACAAGCTGTATTTTTCTTTCTCCCTGTCCCTGAAGTTTACAAGCACATTGTTGGAGGCAGGTAGGGAGTTCTGGTACTTTTGCTCCCCCTATTTGGGAAGCTGTTGATTTAAACCATGTGCACACAGTGAAGTCTCGACAAGGACATTATAAATGCATGTAATGATGTGACGGCTGCTGGCGATCAATGGAAAAAAGAGAGGGAGGAGGGGTTTACTGGGTCCTGGGCCAGCTCCTAATGGACAAGCTTCCACATCACAAAACCAAGCACTGCAGCTGCCACAAATCACATCAATCAGCCCTCTCCCCAGAACAACCAGGCAGCAAATGGACAGGCACTGACCGAGCTGCTCTCTCCTAACGAGGTTTCACAGGACTCTGGAGTGCACTGGCAAGACAGGCTGTAAGCAAATTTGATGTATATTGCCCACGCTTTGCCTGCCACTTTAGCATCTTTAATAAATATTACACTAACTTTAAAAATAATCAGAGGGTCCAAGTTAAAAATAAATTGCTAGTTGGCTTCCATGAGAAAGCAACCGAGCCAATACCATTTATAGTAATTCGACGTGTCACTGAATAGCATCATTTTTATAAATACACTGAAAGCCGGACATGAAATAACTGGTTAACAGCTCCCTAATCACAAGGGCTTCCTCTGCTACACATTTTTCCTATTTATCCAATGGCTTCTGTTTTATATCTAGTTTGCTAATGGAAAGAGGGGCAGGGGGAGGGGGGGGAAATTGGCCTTAAACTGATCCAGCAGATGCACAGAGCTGGGGCCTCAAACACTGGCTTCTTTTCTGCAGCCACCAAAGGGCGGTGGGGGAGAGACGTTTCAGCAAAATTCTTTCTCTGCAGTAACTACCACAGAAACACATTTCCCTCTGTTTGTAGACACTCAAAATAACTGCAGCTCAAATGCCAGAGGAATATTTTGTGCTCCCTGCATTTAGAGGAGAAAGAAATGGGAAAATACTAAAGAAAGTTCCTAGTACGGTGGTCTCAAAACAGCAGTAAAAGGCTACTAAAAAAGTACACTCATAAAGAAAGC
Source organism: Certhia americana (assembly GCA_018697195.1). NCBI lineage: Eukaryota > Metazoa > Chordata > Aves > Passeriformes > Certhiidae > Certhia > Certhia americana. The sequence continues at coordinate 82,855,380 of CM031859.1, read as the reverse complement.
AAAACAATCTAGTCCAAAAATATTTGTTATTTAATGATCCTAAATTGTTTTACAACCATGCATAGGAAATACATCATTTTATAAGACTGTTCATCTTCTAGGCTGTGCAAACCATTCAGAGTTTTAGAACAACTCTCTGTACCAAATTGCTTACAATTGCCAGGAATGCCTTTGCAAGCACGACAGTGTGCAGCACAAGCAATATCATCACTTATGAATGTATTAAAATAATTAAACAAAATCTCCTCAGGTATGTTTATACAGATTTCTGTCTGCACTGCTTAAAATTAGGATGCAAAATGATGCCTGTGTACTTGCACAGTGAACACCCTGACTTGTTTTACTAAACGAGTGGGAGGACGCCTCACACTGGCAAAAGACCAGGAAAAAGGTGAGGGATTCACCATCTACTCAAAAGTGTGCCTACCTTTGCTCTGTCCACCTTAATTTTAAGGTGCTTGATAAATCTATGAAATGTTTTTACTCTACAAAGGTGGATAAGGGGGGGCACTATACATGCTTGTAGGATGTGACTGCTAAAGTTGTGTAAAACTCAAGTCAGTAGCAGAAGCAAGAAGCAAACACCTGCCTTGGGTTCTGTACCCATGAGACCCTTAGCTCCAGTGAATAAAGCTCCAGTGAACTGCATCCCCTATTTCTGTATTAGCCCCAGAAGCAGGCGTGCAAATCTCCTGACCAAACTAAGTGTCTTGACATCAAAACTATGCGTCTTGACATCAAAACTATGCTTATGCTATTTGCATGTCCCTTACAATCCTCCCTCAGCATCTAAAGGGACAGTTTTCTCTGTTGTGATGACTTATTTCCTAATCATTTCTCAATAGTTTGTCTATCCAGAGCAAAAGGAGAGTGGGGACAAACATGGGAAGGCTAGTGGCACTGAAATAAGCTTCTGTATTCACACCAGTGTAGGGAGATTCTGGTCTCTGATCTGTATTTCTCATTGCTTAGAGTAGCCTGTGCTTAATGCACTTCCAGGTCTGGGTGAAAGGCATTTCTCTTTGAGAATGAGTGAACTTGGGAAAAACTTAATAATGTATCAGTAGGAATTTAGTGCTGAAGATCACTTCAGTGCCAAAAAACAAACAAAGTTTATTCACATGGTGGGTTTGATTCTGACTTTATGAAGCAGGCCATTTATGGCTAAGTTTTAAAATTCCCTCATAAGGAGTCCTGGCACAATGGGAAACAACAGAACTAGCTACAGCTTTAGAAATGACTGTCTTCAACGCATTACCTTTGCCACCAGTAGAGTAGACAAAGGAGAATGAAAAACAAGAAGCAACTTTCAGTGTAACCATGGATACATGTGAGCCTGGGACACCATGAGATCTGTTCCTTCTTCCCCTTGGGTCTCTTGATCTCCTTTCACCACTTGCAGTCAGGAACAACCCAGCAGGTTTAACTCCATAATAAACAATGCAGTACTTCCAAGAATATTTCCTCTCCTCTAGCTAAAGGCTGAGGAGAAAGACATCACCTGAAGTGGTTAGTACTGCTAGTCCAAGCACAGATACCCTGCCTTGTGCTAGATAAAGTCAGAGGAGACGGCAGCCCACAGCTAATGCCTTGACATGCTGAGTAGGATTACAAACCAAGGCCTGCACTTTGTATGAAAAAGCAGCAAGCAGACTGCCAAGACCCCTCTTTAAATACATTTCAAAGTGGGTTATTGTGAGGAGTGTGAGCATTATGATCTCAGCTGCCAACAAGTACTTCTGTGGGAAGCAGTTTGCAAGCGGGAACACATTCTCCCAACAATCCAGGCTTTGACCCATATTTGTGCTGTGCAGTTAATCTAAGTGGAATTAGTGCTGATGAAAGGGGCCATATGGACAGCCCTTGAGACAGAAATCTTATTTACCCACAGAAATTTCCATGGCCAGCAGCACTGTAAGATACATCTTACATGCATGTGCCAAAGCCATGTGCACTTCTCCCCAGCTGCCTAAACAAGGGCTATCCAATCCCAGCTTTCTGTAAAATGGAACTGAAAAATTTTGTAATTCCTAGGTTCATGCAAAGTAACTAGAAGAAATTCTAATGAATTTTTAAATAGCACACAGAACACCTACCAGTGCTTTCTGATTAGTGCCATGTTTTCCTGGGTCTGAAAGAGGACATGCAAGAACTCACCTATTAGTACTCTCAAAATATTTCTTCAAATTTCAAAATAAACCCAGTATGTTAAAACCAAAATGTGTTGTTCCATACTACCCCATATTTGCCTCCCTCTCTTCCCAGTCTACAACACCTTTAGTGGTAGCCCAGAACTGCTTAGACCAAAACTTCTAGTTAAGATTTCCTTCAGTTATTATGAGAGTGCAAGTCAGAGAGGAACATAAAGCCAGCAAAGCAGAAGTTATTACTGGACTTAGATTCTACTTTTCATGGAAAGTGACACTTACAACATAATTCCCTTGTGTCCTCACAAGGCACATGGATTGTGTCTACACCAGCTTTGGAGGACATCATGAATATTCCTCACATGCAAGATAGCAGCATATCACACATCTGTCAGAGAAGCATCCCTTGTTAACATTCTTCAGCTTGTTTTATGAACTGAGATTTAGCAGAGAAGAGCAAATAGAATAAGCTGTCAAAAAAAACAGTGCTAAATGATGGTATAAGAGACACAGGCAAAGGTAGCTACATTATGGGTCCATGCTCTGACTGAGCGAACAGGAATTATTTTTCCTCTCAGTTAGATTACATGTGCTGGAAGAACTATGGTAGTCCAGGATCCTTTAATTTCTTAAAATGCAATGGCAGATGGCATTAGCAAAGCTGCAGTTCAATTCACTGTTGTTCAGCATGTGTTAGCAGAAACAACATCTGGTGCCCTTCCTTATATTTAAGTTTTCAAATGAGAATGTGCCTTATTTAATTACTTTCTAGCCACCCTATGCAAGGCATCCCACACACACTTCTCTGGTAGATTCCTCTGCACAAATGCAAGCTAAAGTATTACAGCAGTTCATTGCCTTTCATATGCTTTCATGCTAGCCACTGAAGTCCTGGCTTGACTGCTATTAACAGGTACATAGAATTCAAAAGCTCATTGCTGCAGACATCCTAAACTACCAGGCAAGCAGCGAGCAAGCACATAATGTTACCAGCAGAACAGGTACAACCTCAAAGATAAGCAGAAAATCTCACCATTTTCCTGTATCCTGTCATCCCTGACCACAATCTTTGCCTGATGGAAGAACATTAGTCTTTCAAAAGAACATGCAGATAAAGCAGAGGCAAAATTACATCTTGAGTTATCCCTGTATGGAGATAGGCATATGTGTGTATGCCATTGCCCTGTTGCACATTCCAGAGCCAGACTACTCAGGCTTCATTTGTCCCCAAGTTCTACAGTGAGAGAGAGGGCTGTATATTTGAGGGAATAGGGTAGGGATCCATTTGTGGCATGTCTGCCTTCAGCCCTGAAAAAAGACTGATACTGTATTCACTTTCACCTTTCTCCTGAGCTTAGGGATAAATTGAAATTCAGTAACGAATAAAACACATTTTTCGCAAGAAACAAAGCTCAAGTGTTTACACTGGAGCTTAAACCTCCCTCCCACCAAAGCAGTGCACTGGAATAGTTAGTTACACACCAGGATAGTTGTCTTAGCTAAGATGTGTTTGGGGAACTCCAAATAATACATTGTCCAGCCTGAATTCCCACTTGGACAAAGCTCCAAGATCTAGACCTTTTCCCCTCCGAGCAGTAAAACAGTGGTAATATCTCATGCATTAAAAACAACCCCAGTCTGGCTTTTACTTCTTAAGTTAGTACTGTTTCCACAAACTCTGTATCAGATCCTCTGTTTATACTGAAAGTTCCTTGAAGCAGTGGCAGCTTCTCCTTCGGCTCCTCACTGGAGATTAGCTACAAAGAATAATAGTGAAATCTGCATTGGCAACATCTTCTATGGCCAGGCCTGAGGCCCAGAGAAAGTATCAAAAATTCTCTCACCCAAAATACATTCTGCTATGCTTGCTTTGCATTCTCAGTTGTACCACATTCACCTCAGAAGGGGTGAGTTTGCCTTTGAATCCATTGATTACGATCACATAAGCAACACCTTCCCAAAACACTGATAATACTGGACCACCCAGAATAGTATCAGAATGAACTAATGGAGAATAGGATGAACTATCTCAAACCATACAAGTATGAGGCACTGAATTCACCACATCAGATTAACACTGCTATTTATTGGTTACAATATCTATACAGACAGGGGTTTATGCCACAAGGTCATTCATTCCAAGAATCTAAGCACTCAAAAAGGATGGCAGAGAAAAACCAGGTACAGAAAAATGGCTGTACTTCCCCCTTCTGGATTAGACTCCCTTGCAAAAGGCCATTCGCCCTCCCCACATCAGTACTAAAAGCCTCCTGCAAGTACTGGTCTCTTTAGTGTTCAGCTGATGACTTGTTCCATACACAAATTCAGATCTAAATTTCATGCTTTATGGATAAATGTACAGGCCACACTACCCAGAACCTGACAGAAAGATATTCCTGTTAGATGACGGTCAGAATGGACAATTATAATCTTCAAAAATGACCTCTTGCAGAGCACAAACTGCAGAATCTCACCTAATATTTTCATATTTAATCTCTCTCTCATAGAGGTAGAAACAGAGTTGTCACTGCATAGTATATTGTGTTTTGGTTTTTTTCTGACTCCCATTTACAATGGGCAGATGTCTCAACAGCCAAAGACATTCATCAGTTCATGTTTGATAACCATTCAAACTACCTTACTCACTGACCCTCCTTACCAAGGATCAGTAAATGTTATCACACAGAATCACAGAATTTTCTAGGTTGGAAGAGACCTTCAAGATCATCAAGTCCAACCCATACCATAACACTTCAACTAGACCATGGCACCAAGTGCCCCATCCAGTCTTCTTTTAAACACATCCAGGGATGGTGACTCCACCACCTCCTCAGGCAGACCATTCCACTATTTTATCACTCTTTCCATGAAAACCTTATTTCTCTTGGCACAGCTTGAGACTGTGCCCTCTCATTCTGTCAGTTGCTGCCTGGAGAAAGAGACCAACCCCCAGCTGATGACAAACACCCTTCAGGAAGTTGTAGAGAGTGATAAGGTCACCCCTGAGTCTCCTTTGCTCCAGGTTAAACACCCCCAGCTCCCTCAGTCATTCCTCACAGGGTTTGTGTTCCCAGCCCCTCACCAGCCTCGTTGCCTCCTCTGGACACACCCAAGCATCTCCATGTCCTTCCCAAACTGAGGGGCCAGAACTGGACACAGCACTCGAGGTGTGACCTCACCAGTGCCCAGTACAGGGGAAGAATGACCTCCCTGCTCCTGCTGGCCACACCATTCCTGAACCAGGCCAGGATACCTTTGGCCTTCTTGTCCACTGGGGCACAGAGCTGACTCATGTTCAGCTGCTGTCACCAGCACCCCCAGGTCCCTTCCTGCCTGGGCATTGTGCAGCCACACCGACCACAGCCTGTAACATTGCAGGGGGTTACTGTGGCCAAAATGCAGGACTTGGCACTTGGACTTATTAAACTGCATCTCGTTAGACTCTGTGCATCCATCCAATCATCCCAGGTCTCTCTGCAGAGCCCTCCTCCCTTCCAACAGATCGACACACACTCCCAGCTTAGTGTCATCTGCAAATTTACTAATGAAAGGCTCAATACCCTTGTCTATGTCATGAATAAAAATATTGAACAGGACTGGCCCCAGCACAGACCCCTGGTGACACCACAGGTGCCTGGACCCCAGCTGGATGCAGCACTGCTCACCACCACTCTCTGGGCCCGGCCATCCAGCCAGTTCCTAACCCAGCACAGAGTGCTCCTGTTCAAGCCCTGGGCTGCCAGCTTTTCCAGGAGGTGTTCCACTGCTGTGGGAGACAGTGTCAAAGGCCTTGCTGGAGTCCAGGTGCACAACATTCACAGCCTTTCCTGCATCCACCAGGTGGGTCACTTGGTCACAAAGGGCGATCAGGTTGGTCAAACACAACTTACCCCTCCCAAACCCATGCTGGCTGGGCCTGATACCCTGGCCATCCTGTAAGTGCTGTGTGATGACACTCAGTATAAACTGTTCCATCACCTTACCAGGTACTGAGGTCAGGCTGACTGGTCCATAATTACTAGGATCCTTCTTCCCACCCTGTTTTTTTTGAATGGTACTATCAATGAATTTATTCTCAGGTAGTGATTAAGGGAGTCCTCTTTCCCCTAACTCCAGATAAAGAAACAGAATTAGAAACCATAAAACTACACTTATACAAAGCAGTATTGGAAGAGTCACAAACAGAAATTAAGTGTCCTGTTTTCATGATCAGCTTGATTTTTGGACCAACAGTTTCCTTTAAAGTGACCAGGTAATGCAGAAAACTAAGGGTTTGTTTTCATTGTTTCATTGTCCTGCATAGGAGAGATTCCAGAAGGAATAATAATCACGTCCTGTAACCTCCACTATACTGAACAGCAGCAAAGAAAGTTTGATCCCGAAGAGCCTTTTCATGTCCTTCTCCAAAACCTAATATTTCTCCATCAATGAAATAATTACAGAATTTCATATGCATAGTGGTATGGTAGGACTGCTCAGTTATAGAGAAAGCAGCAATTCTTTTAGTGTGGGGCACCACAGACTACAAATGCAAAAGGACAAACAAGATCCAAGAGGACAAGATAGGATTGATTTTGGTTCTTTGGGTATTTTTTCAGGGGCAGAGGATTGAGGTGAAGCAGTGAGCTGAAAGGAAAAAAAAAAAAAACCAAAAAAACAAAAGAAAAACAATAACAAAGAAGTACCAACAAAGTCCCATCAGACTACAACAAAATTTGTTATGCTTCAGTGCTTCTAAGTATCTTCTGCCTTAGTGTGAATGTAACACAATACTGAATCTGCAAAATACAAGTTCCACCACAAGAATTCTTTCTGCAGTTTAGCAAACATCCACTAGTAGATCCAGCTCACTGGTAGATTAACAAATTGTAGTTGATCAGGTATAGATAGCACTGACTCTCAGACGTTGCAGGCAAAACATTTCGGAATACTGCTCAAATGTAATTTTCTTTCCAGTGTAATATATATATTTGTGACTGAGGCAACCAGAAAACATTTACACTATCACAAAGCTAAGAAATAGCTACATGTTTTCAGCCTCAGGCCAAATCCTTTGCTTACCCATAGAACAACATGTCTGACTTCAGCAGGATTTTCTTAGCATTTCAAAGGCGCCCTTGGTCCCCAATTGGATGCAAGGTGCAAACAAGCCAAGAACTTGACCCAAATTTGCTTACTCTTCAAGACAACTACAAGTAACAATTCCCACCAATTTTTTTTATGTCATTATTTTGTTCCCATCAACACTGCTTGAACTCAGTGGCTTTCCTTTTCACCTGTTCAGCTGATTCTTCTCATTTGCCAGGCTGATCATAATGTTCTGAGACAGATAGTCTCCTCCTGTAATTAATTTACTTTTGAACAAATTAAAGCACTCTGGTTCTACTCTTCTGAATCCCATTAAGTTCTGCTTAATAATGATGTAGTTTCTTCCCTCAGAAACAGCAAGTAGGCTCATCCATTCAGCCTGGTACAAACTGTTTGTGATCTTCAAGGTAGACAAGTGTTTCCAGGAACACAGAATTCCTGTATGCACTATGGTATATCATGGATAAGAAAAATATCTAGAGATGTAAGATAGACACTTGAACTAGACAAAAAGGCTATGAAAATCTGTATTTGTAACCTTTGGGATTTAAGCGCACCTTGAACAGGAGTCAGAAAGAATATGTCCTCTCCACCACCTTTTTAATTTGAAAAAAAAAAAATAAGGTAAAGAAGGAATATATTTTCCTTAAACTCTAACTATGCCAAATGGCTCCAGGACAATGGAGAAGAAAGATTATCTCTACCAGTAAGTAGGAAATATGGGAATGTTAAACTCCGTGATTTGTATAGGATGACTAGGATGTAACATCATGAAGTTTAGCTCATCTTTTCCTCAGCATAATGCTTTTCTATTTTCCTTGCCAAAATCATCATTCTTCAAGATGTAAGTTGACCAGAAGTTGAGAGCGGGGACACTGGCAAGTAACTTGTGCAAGGAATGAAGAGGAATATGCATAGGCTTCCATTAAAGGCAAGACTCCAGCTAAAATGATTACTTGTTCCCCCTTGGCACTGTCGTTAAAGTACTATATTTTGCTACTGTAACAGGACTTTCTAACCTTACTGTTTCCATATAAATTTAATATTGATTTCTGTTGCAGTTGCTGCCAATACAAGGTCCTGAAATAGGGAGCCCCACCGCAGTGAGAAGGAAAAAAGATGTACAATAGAACCAGGGATGGGTTAAAGAAAACATAGAGAAGAACATTGTACTTGGCTGTACAAGTAACACATGAATACATCTTGAGAAATGTCCTGGATTATCAACTGCAATAAAATTTTCTCAATGAGGAAAACAGGGATGTCCTGGAGAACTACGAGTTCTGGTTTTCTGTGTTCACTTCATGGATGGTTTGAAAATATTCCAGAGAGAGAGAGAGAGAGGGGAGACAGTGGCAGAAAGAGAGAGTGGATGAGAGAGGGAAAAGAGAGAGCAGCAAGAGAGAGGGAGAGAGAGACAGAGAGAAAATGCAACCACAGAAAGCTCATTTTTCCCGATAGCTGGAGACAGATTTAAGCACTGCCCTGTAAGGACAAAGGCAGCAAAACACCATTTGAAACATGGATGGGAAAGCAGGAACACAGAAATAAAGAAGGGTTTTATCTGCTTCTTATTCAGTCAAATTTAAGTGGGAGACTGAGAGCCCAGTTGTTAGCTTGGGGGCAGCAGTTCCTCCATAAAGAACGTATTTGAAGAAAGGAAAATGAAGTAAAGCTGAAATAACGATCAAAGAATGAAATGGCCAATAATTACACAGGCATATGCTTAAAGTGGGCAAAAATTTAAAAGTCGTAAGTCAAGAGACTTTAGAAACAGCTGTTTCTAAAACAGCTCTACAACTCAAATCTTTTCCTCTCAGTGTTGGCACATGGTATGATCCTCTCTATCATCTGCTATAGAATAGTCCTTTTGCCTATCTTTAAGCAACAGTTGGAAATATCTATAAGATACAAGCCGGAAACAGCCTTCTGCACCTTTACAGTACCAATTACTTCCCCTGAATTGAGGAAGACTCTCGAAACTTCCACATAAATTCCACATTTCCTATTGAAACATAGTGGCTTAGAACGCGAACATTTCACTCCCTCTAGAACCTTGATGTGTTTGAGTAGGAAGAAGTAACTTCACAAATTAGTCCTTTATATCTAAAGCAACAGAAGCTCATCATTTTCACGTTGATATCCTAGGAACGCTGCACAGAAACATAGGATGAGTGCCTGCAAGCGCTTGAGTGGAAGACTGTTTGGGGTTTTTTTATATTTGCTTTAGCTCCATATGGTTGAAAACTACTTCAGTCTTCACCTTCTTCTTGGGTGGTGTTAGGCTAGTATGTTTGCTATTAATTTTCTTCTTTCTTTAGCAACAGCCAAGATACAAAAAAGTAGTCTTTCTAAACTTTGAAAAAAGAAGTCTAACAGTCTGTTGTAAATGCTTGTTAAGGGGCTGGATTCTGCCTTATCTCAGTCATCTTTTAGGATGCCTCAACTATATGGAGGGACAAAACTCGGTAAGAGTTTTTAGAAAGGAAAAAAGAGTAAGCAACAAACCTTATCTTCCCATCTTCATCATAAAAATGCAAAGCTACCCATATGGCCCACTGCAAAAGAATGCATTTCCTGGAGGCACTGTGCTGTCTCACTAATGAACACATACAAGATGTACTGTACAGATATAGGCTGGAGGTCGCAAAATCCCACTGCTGACCAGCATTTAAAAAAAAAAAAAAACAATCCTCATATTTCACAGTCAGGAGATTCTCACAGAGCCACATTTCACAACACAGCAGCTGAGTAAGGATTTTTAAAACCAGCAAAAACATCAAAGCATGTTTAAGGTCCCAGATACATGATTTCTGCTCAAAATAAAAACTGTCTGTTCCCACTGTTTAAAGGAAGAGAGAGTTGGATGTGGTTGTGGGTTTGTCCAGTGACGTGCATGCACAGCATCACAGTAGGAAGTTTGCAGATCCATGAGGAAGAGCACGAGCACATGTTCATACATCCCAGGACAGAAGTGACTGGGTGCCTGTTCACACACTCAGGCACACACGTGTTGATCAGGCAGGACGAAGACAGAAACGCAAGTTCACATGCATGAAATTCTTACCTCTTCTCTGTATACAAAACAGATTTAAAGCCTGACAGAAATAGTTTGGCAATCAGAAAAGAGTGATATTTCTCATGCAGAAAATACCACCCAAGTTGCAGAAGTCATTTTTCTTGCTACTCTTCCACTCCACATGCATGTTGGCACTTCATGCCGACATGAAGTCATAGTATATTCCAGGAACAGCTCTTTCCTTTTTTTCTTCCTTTTTTTTTTTTTTTTTTTTTTTTTAGAAGTTTTTAGAAGGAGAAGCAGCAAATTTACCAAAATTGGCTTAAACCATGAGGACCAAGACCCTGAAAGATATATAGATGCTTTAATTGTGGTACAACCATCCCCCAAGAGAAAACTTGGGAATCTGTGTTCCTCTGAACACCAGCAGAGTCAAAACCACAGTGAGGTCAGTGGATGACTGTGGAGGAGAGAGGCTTCTGCAGGCTCTTAACCATTTTGCCTGCAACTGTATTAATAACCTGGAATTTCTGACATTCATAAAAAAATGCAATAATTTCTGATAGAAATAGTGGAGGATTATGTACATTTTGCTGGATACAACAGCATCAATTGAGGCTTTGAAATGACACTGTGGGTCCTGGATGGCCTCTCTATGCTTTTAAGCCACTGGTACTTCAACTAGAACACAAACTGTTTTCAGGGATGTGTCTTCCTTCACAGACACTAATTATTTTCTAAAGCATTCTATGAAACAAAGGGCTGAAAACAGATATTCTGCCTGCTGATTGCTGCTACAAATCTAAGATTTTAATGACCCTAAAACCATAGAATCTAATCTCCGGTTTTTCCAAAGCTGTGCCACAGGATCCATATCCTGCACCTCCAACTTCTAATCCACTAACAGAATGACAGGAGCCTCAGGCATTAAATCAGTTTTCAGCAGGCCACTTTTTTACCACTGGAATTCCAGGCACAGAATTAAAAGCTGGTTTTGCTTTGTAGTGACAAGAAATTATTCCAGCTAACAAATGCTCTGTAGCAGGAAGACACGATGACTTGGTCATCTCTATGAACTCTAAAGAGGCAAGAAATTCGCAGCAGAAACCAAATGCTACAGAAACCTCCCAATGACAAACATTGATACATCTTAAGCCCAATGTCCTGAGAGAGCTGAAAAGAAAAGGTTCTCTGAAGCTACAAAGCCTCATTGTCAAAACAGTTAAAGGATGATAGTTACTCATCAATCTGTTTCCAGTGACATAGCTCTGGTGGATTGGTTATTTTTGGTGAGGTTTTTGGGCTTCAACTGAAAGCAAAAAGAAACAGTCAGTATTGCTTAAAACACTGAGAAATAAAATGCACCAAATAATACCTATGCCAATCTTGCAGATCTGTTATTGGAAATTCCCAATTTATTAGCAGAATTAAAATGACAGCAAAATGTTCATACCAAAATGCAAAACTGAGGACAGATATTATTTCCTAATACATTTAACCACATGTACCAAGAGGAAAAGAACACTTTATCAAAGAATTGAGAGCAAGTCCAAATAGAAGAACAGTTTTATCAGATTTTCCAACTTGCTGCATTGTCTCAGTCACAAAAGCAGCACTTTAATTTGCTTTGTCCTCTAAGCAAAGCTCAGTTAAAGAGCATAACTCCTTTTTATTCTGAAGCCTTCAGACTGCAAGTAATCTGGACAATTTTTCCAAGCTCAGACACCACAGGAGAAGGCAAATGATTCCTGGGTCATGCTATTTTTAATGCTTGTCTCTCTGCCATGACATCACTTCTATGCCACTTCAACAGAGGATGACAGCTTTGGAACAGCTTCAGTGGAGAAGATATGAAAACCATATACTAAAAAAAAAAAAAAAAAAAAAAAAGGCATTAAGTATGTTCTTACTGTGAAAAGTGGAAAATTGTAGCTTTTTCTTAAGACCTTTGTGCCTAGAGACATAATATAAAGGTGATGGTCAAAATTTTCACTGTTACTCTTAAGCACTCCAAGGATCATGGGCAAACAACACAACAAAACATCCAAAAATTTAAGGCCCTGCAGAAGGGCACCAGGTTTCAGGATCAAAGGAATGTTTGCAGATCCATAAGTATCCTTTGCTGTTTAAGGAAAGAAATGTGCACTGCAAAACTCTTCCACTTTCCCTCAGTTGCATTACATGCTCTTTGTGATCTTTACTACAATGTGAAGCAGAGGGAAGGAGGAGGAAGAAGAGAGAGGAAAGAAGAGAAGGAAGGAAATTCTGACCATCCAAGAGTAAGGTAAAGGTAAAAAGTTTTTAGGAAAGGAATTTGAAAAATCTATGCATGGTTATCCTTTAAGTTTAGTAGAATCAGCCATTAAATACAAACAAAAAAAAAAATGTTCATCTTGATAGAAGAATTATATAGAACAATATATTTTTACAGTGAGAACAGTCAACCACAGGAACAACCTCCCCAGGGATAGGCTAGAGATCCCATCACTTGAGGTTTTCAAGATGCAACTGGGCAGGGAGCTAGATAATTTCATCTAGGCTTCCTTTTCCATGAAAGGTTGGATCAGATAATTTTTCAAGGTCCCTATGAAAACCTGGGCTTTTTCATGAGCCTATGACCACTAAATGGAGGATTTGGTTAAACCACATGAGGTTTAACATCCCGCTCAGTGCATAGTAGATTTTACTTCCTGAAGAAGTACCTATGTGGACCAAGATTGCCAAAAAACCCACATGGAGTCAACTTCGTACCATTGTTAAAATGTCAATGTATTATCTGCCGAGTGGTAACAGCAAAGATACTTCTCAGTGACAATTGGACTGGTTGGACATTCTGTGCTCACGTCCATGCTTTTTCAGCTTTATCAGTACTGATTCTGGATTCTCTGCTTGAAGTACAACAGTAGTTACATTGCTATGATTATTAACTGTACATCTGGAGCCAAACAAACAGACTGGGTTTGTAATTTTTTGCTTTCCAAGTTGCCAGTCTTTATGTCTAGACCACTGAAGTTAACACAGAAGTTAACACATCTCTTTCCTCTGCCAGCCTCTAGAGACTAACTTCCAACTCTCCTCCATGCGTTTCCTGCTCTGTCCATAAAGAAGCTGAGACAGCTGGAGTTGCTGCTGAATGCTAATGAGGCGTTTGCAAAGGGGTTATGACACATTTGGCCACAGACCATCACATTTCTGAAACTTCAAGTTAGAAAGAGATGCACAGGTATGGGCACACAGAGGAACTGAGGTATAGGAAGAACAAGAGACTTTTCCTGCAGAGGAAAAATAAAGAAATATGAAAATCGACTTAAGAGACTGAGGTATTTTTAAATCCACTTGGTATAAGAGAAACTATGATTATTTCTATCTTTAACAAAAGGTCTGATTGTGTTGCATTAAGTCGTGGCGTTCTAACTTTAATTTAGGTTACTTGGGTAAAACAGCACTGAGGGATCACAGCAGAGTCCTTTATAAAAGCTAAGCCTGCTTAAAAGTCAGGTTACTTAAACAGGTGGCTAACACATTTTCAAGTTCCAGATGCCACAGGTTTGCTGTCACTGATCTCTAAGCTCTCCAGACTGAAGTTAGCTCATATACATCTGTGTGCCTCCTGCATTTCCCAGCCCTAAACCATAGTGCCAAAACACTACACTGGTGAGTTGATGTTGCTTTCCCTAACTTCATTTCTCAGCATCAGCTAACATGCACACTAATGGTTAGAGACAGAAGAAAAGGAGAATAAAAGGCATTCAGTACTATACCTGTCATGGCATGGAACCAACTGGTGCTGCTTCTGCACAGCAATATCATTTCACAGGGACAGGGTATGTCACCAAAACAATGACTTCTTTGTAAGTACTTCAGGATTAAAATTTACTGTACAAGAGAAAGCTTACTGTTTATGCTTTGATGATGTTCTCTAGAGCAAGTACCTGTTTAAAACATCAAGCTTTGTAAGTTCATCCACTCAAGTGATGCTCTGTGAATTAGGACAGGAAAGCAGTGATATTTCTCAGCTGTTTTATCAGAGGCTGTCATAGATTGTCTCAAAAGGTGACATGTGAAGGATTGGTTATTTTCTTCCTGGGGAAAAATAAACTTCTGGAAAACCTATACCATTTATATTATTCCTCTACATGGAAGTTTGAGATAGGAGGCCTGAATGCACAGCGATAAGCATAATCTGGGAAAAATGTCAAATGCAGAAGAAAAGGAAGAAAGGTGATAATGGAAGAGTAACCAGAGCCAAAAATTCTGGGAGGACAAATATTTCAAGAGGTCCCAATCAGAATGTTAAACATGGATAAGCAAAACCAGTAGCTGTTCAAGTTCAGTAGAAAGACAACCCCTGAAAAGAACAGACAGCTGAAAGTAAAGAATGAGACACAAGAAAAACCATGAGGCAATGACAGACAGTCATTCAAGCCCAGATAAATATGGAACTCAAGAGATAACAGTCCATGGGAAAAAAACTACATGAGATGAATATGAATTTTAAGGCTGTAAAATTCAGCCAAGCCCTGTAATCTGGAAAGGCTGTGGTACTGTTCAGAGGCAGAGCTCTCAAAAACCCTTCTCTCACTACTTGGCAAGGAATCTGATGCCTGTGAAGCTTCAACAGAGTGTAGCTCAAGACAAAAATATCATAGAGGCAAGACAATATCTGTAACACAACAAGGGAAAAGTTTAGTTCAGGATTCTTGGAAGCAACAGAGAAGGTGAGGATCCTTCAAATGAAACTTACATGCATGGAAATGCGAATATACGAAGACAACAAAGATGTGAAAAGTCTGCCTGGGTTGCTTGTACATACTCCATGCACCAATTCCATCAATGTGACAGATGTAAAAATAAAAAAGTGAAGGAGAAAAATAGCATTGAGACATCTGAGATGTGTGGAAGCTTTTCTGATTTTTTGGATAAAATGTATCAAAAAACACGGAGTATATTTTAAGTACCTAAACTTTCATTTTGGACAACTCAGACATTTAAGCTCTAAGTTGGTCAGAAAAAGGTAGGAGAAAAACATTCCTGTACAGCATGATTTGAAGAGATGAGGTAATTGTACATGAACTGTCCAAAGGTCATGTATCTCTGTGTGGGTATATGTGCATATGTGTAGCCACCCAAGAGAAAAGTGAGGAGGAGTGAAAGTTTTTCATGGAACAATTTGAATCTTCTAACCTAAACAAAGAACCTTACATTCACACAAAAGAATTTGAGAGATTAATTTAATCTCTTTTAATTATGAAGGGAGATTTCAAACTAATTCACTACTTTTATTGCTGTATTATATTTCTTTCATCCTAAAAACTCCCTAATTCAATGGAGTCTACCAGTTTAAGGCTGCCAACTCTTGCAGGGAGAGAAATAAGAGACTCAGAGATAACCGACTGTCAATTTTTGGAAAATGTCACATGTATCTGCAACACACAGGGCAACTATGATAAAAAAATTAGCCCCAAAAAGATGATTATACAGAAATCAATCTCATGGACTGTGACAGTATAGTCTTTCAGAGAAGCCAGAGTAAGAGTGCAGGCACCAACTCTGATGAGGTCTGGATCCCACCCAGAATAGATAGATGACTCAAAGTTGGGCAGCAAGTCAGTCTTCAGAATCACACACTGCTACTCCACACCACACCAACAAACCCAAAAGATATATATTTAATCAACCAGAAATCCAAGTAACCCATCCTCTGACCTACTGGTGACCTATATTCCCCCCTACCTTATCCCAAAGCCAAATACAGAGTCAGCAAGCAGGAGTCCCAAAGCCCTGTGCCATTCTCTTGAAGAATAAGAGTGCAGTAGTGCATAGTTTTGTCTGCAATTTCCATTGGAAAGGCAGACTGGAGTATCATCAGTTACTCATCATTATCTCTGACTCATAAGAGAACATGTGCCTAATTACATTATAATGATGTTTGAAGTTAAAACAAGAGAAGAAAGAAGACCTGCTTTTGGGTTGTTCAAAGGAATTGGGATAAGAAAGTTTTGGGGGTTTTTTTCAGGATGGGTCCATAGATGCCACTTAGAGATATTAACTAATTTTTAAAAAAGGATAAAGCGCCATCAATTTTCACTCCTCTGGTCATAGAACCAGAATGAGACTGTGTTCAGACAGGCTGAGCAGGGCATAATTAGTGTTGATAAAGAAAAGACCCAGTAAACAGTGCCCAGAAAGTGTCAGTGAAGCCTGTCTCGAAAAAGCTGAGTACCATTTAAAACCACTTAAAAGGAATCTCTACAAATTAGGACTTGGTAATGAGTAAAAGAAGATCAGACACAAAAGTACATGCTGATTGTGAGAAAACTCAATTAAGGAAATTGTACCCATCTGCAGTCTTAAAATGACAACATGTTCATTTCCAGAAAATCAATATTCCTACTTCACAAGAAGAATCAGAATAGTGACCAGTTAAGTTTATTTTCATAAACTAACAGTTCTGTCTACATATATTCCTCATCTCTGTCTTCTATATCAAGAACATATAGCAAGAGAAAGGCTCCTTGTAGAAGTATTTTCAAGCAAAACCAAGGTCTGAATGTTAGACTGTTGGGTTTGTGCGGCAAAGTTTTGGTAGCACTGGCAGGGGGGTGGCAGTACAGTGGCAGCATCTCACAGGAGCTGCCAGAAGGTTCCTCTGTGTCTGACAGAGCCAATGCCATCCAGCTCCAAGTCAGACCCACTGCTGACCAAGGCTGAGCCCATCAGCCATGTTGGTTGTGGCTCTGGGATAACATGTTGGAGAAGAGGATAAAAACTGTGAAACAGTAACTTCAGCTGGAACGGGGGATGAGGATATGCACAAGAAACAGCAATGAAAACACTAAAGGCAGTAGAGGTAGAAGTGCTGCAGGTGTAGGATCAGATATTCCCCTGCAACCCATGCTGCAGATCATCATGAGGCAGCTGTGCATCTGCATGCCCATGGTAGTCCACAAGACGCAGAGATCCACCTGCAGCCTGTGGAGGTCTGTGGTGGAGTAAATATCTGCCTGCAGCCTGTGGAAGACCCCATGCCAGGGCAGGTGGTTGCCCAGAGAAGACTGTGACCCCATAGTAAGCCCAAGCTGGAAGAGGATCCTGGCAGGACCAGTAGGCCCATGGAGAGAGGAGCACACACTGGAACAGTTTGCTGGCAGGACCTATCACCCCACATAGGACCTGTGATGGAGCAGGTCACAAAGAATGGCAGCCCTCACTGGAGAAGCTCATGGAGAATTATTTCTCATGTGTGAAGCCCCACATGGGAGCAGAGGGAGAGTGTGAGGAGCCCTTCCCCTAAGGAGGAAGGAGAAGCAGAGACAACATGTGATGAATGTCAACCTGTGCTGCTTGAAAGCAGAAAGTAGAGAAACTGAGAGTAAAGTTAAAGTCCAAGAAGAGAGGGATGGGAGGAAGATATTTTTCAGGTTTGGTTTTATTTCTCATTATCCTACTTTGATTTGATTTGTAATAAATTAAGCTAATTTCTCTAAATTGAGTTTGCTTGAGTTTGCCCATGATGGTAATTGGCGAGTTAACTGTCCCTGACTTTATCTCAATCCACAAGCCTTTCATTATATTTTCTCTCCCATGGCCAGCTGAGGAGAGTGACAGAGCAGATGTAGTGGGCACCTGACCTGCAGCCAGGGTCACCCCAGCACATATTCACATAACTGATCAAGGAGATAATCATCTTGAAACAGCTAAATTTTTGTCTTGAGTAACAAGTAGTCTGAACAAAGATCTAAACCGTACCAATAGAACCAGATTTGGGCCAGCTTTATTTGACACAACTCTACTTAGCCACCATAAAAAGGATCCGGTCTATTTCCCATGTAACTCTAAAATTCAGTTGTGTTTCAGAGGCATAATCTTTATATGGCACACATTAAATATAGTCCTGCATAAGATCTATCACAAAATTTTTCTTACCTCCACACCTGATAACAGTTGTGACCATTCTGACTCCATACTTGGCACAGGCTGCTGTCCATAGGTCAAGGGCAATCCAGCCTTTTACAAACATTAAATACCTTTGGTGCTGTCACCAGGAAGCACATCAGCAGTGACCAACAAGCTCTCAGCTGTGCACAAAGCTCCCCATGAATACATCTCAAACACACAACAGGGTAAAGATAACAAAAAGAGCATGGACAAAAAACATTTAACAGAAGGTCCTTACTCAGAATGAAAAATTTTCCCACTGAACACCAGCACAAAAATCACCTGGAAATGAAATCCCAGGTTGCTAATACCGGAGAGACAAGAAAATCCCCAAACTAGTCTAAAACCAGTGCTACTAAAAATATTATTGTAACAGAAAGCCTCTTTAGCAATGAAACCTTCATAACACTGTCATTTGACAATTTAACTAGCTTTTCAATTTAAAGCACTATATCTTGATTTGATAAATGGAGATGTTGGGTTTTTTTAAAACAAACCATCAGGTTGTTGTTCAGGCTACATCCAGGTTATATATGAAGTGCTAGATGTAAAAAAAAAAAAATGAATAAACCAACCCTAACCCAAAAAACCCACAACAGAATGCTTTCATTATATGCGGACCTCTTTAATTAAAAAGCATTCATTTTCTGCTAAGACCATGCTACCCATTTTTCCTCATATCACAGCAAAGCTATTGCGTTACTTTTCAAAAGAGAGGTTCCTTTCAGCAGCATTAGTGCTGCTATATGCTTACATACTGCTCACATACTGAAAGCTAAAGCTTACACACACGTCTTTTCCTAAAATCATATAATATCCTGAGTTGGAAGGGACCCACCGGGATCATAGAGTCCAACTCCTGGCCCTGCAGAGCACATGCCAAGAGTCACACCATGTGCCTGAGAGTGCTATCCAAATGCTTCTGGAACTGTCAGGCTGGTGCTGTGACCATTTCCCTGGGGAGCCTGTTCCAGTGCCCAACCACCCTCTGGGGGAAGAACCTTTTTTTAATATCCATTCTAAACCTCCCCTGACATAAGTCCAGGTCCTTCCCTCAGGTGCTGTCACTGGTCACCACAGAGAAGAGATCAGTGGTTCTTCCCAGTCTGTTTCTTCCTCAAAATGATCCATTGGAAATGGATTGCTTTGGTTATTTGCCTTGGCCTTAGGAATGAATAGTGACTACAAGATTTAGACAACAAGTGAGCTGCATTTGCAAGCAAAGCTTACAGTACCATGCACACACAGTACACTCAGTGTATCACAAATGTATACATTTATTAAGAAATCAAAGAAAACACAGCAGGAATGTACATCATCAGGCTCTCAGAGTTTGAACCTGTTAAATGTATTCAATATCACATTTGCCAGGAGGGTGTTGACAGGTGGAAGGTAATAGCAAAGAATTTTGTCATTCCTATAAGCTGAATGCAGCCATTTGTTTCCTTCTATGGACATTATATGGCCTTTTAAAAGCATATTTATTTCTGGCTCTGCATGTCCTGTATGAACCTTCTCCCCAGGATTACAGACTGAGAAAGTACAACTAATCCTGACCAAAGAGCTCTGACAAGAATTACTAGCAGAACATAGACTCATGACTCTCTTCCTCCATTTCTGTGCAACAAGTGAGGAGCCACAAAGAGGGCTCAGGGAGGGACTGTTTATTATGTTTGGTTAGAGTTCTCAGAAAGACATTTTGGTGTATGGCTGAACTTCAGCCTCCTAAGTCCTTGCAAGTACTGACCAAGCATCAAGAGCATAATCACCCTTCTCTTTTTCAGTGTCTTGGGAACTCCTTCAGCTTCTATTGCCTGCACACAAGGCTCAGAACCCTCACTGCACCTCCTGAACTGAGCCATGGGAGCTGTGCAAAACTTGTGTTACCTGCACGGGAGAAGGAGTGCCTGGATAACACAGGGAGCACAGTCGGGCATCGTCATCCAATTCTGTCACACATTTCCAAGGAGAGAATAGAGGTGTACGTATCGTACAATTAATGTCACTTCTTCCTCCTGGGAGACCATCACAAAATGTAATCAAAGCCTAAGGATATATGAGCTATAAAATGGAAAGATTTTCAACTGGACTAATTTCTTACATAAAAGGGCCAATCATTACCATCCCTATTTAAAAACTAACAAAGAACCAATTAGTGGCTACAAGCCTTTTTGTAAAAAAGAAGAGTATGTTGGGTTCTGAAAAGGCACAGCTAGCTCTACTCAGTCTAGGCTGACACTGATTAGAGACATTCTTCACCTGTAAATTTAGATTCTTCCTGCTGAAGTTCATTATGATGGATGAGAAAAGAAAGACACTGGTTCTGCCTCTTTGAATACAATCAAAGTCAATTTTAAATGTATTATGGTCATCAAAGGATAAGCACCTCGTGATGAATTATTAAGACTGTCTAAATATATCTATTAGAGAAGAGGAACAGTAATTATTTTGAATTAGTGATCAGGAAACAAGTCCCAAATATTGTTTTGCACCAGTCCCAGGAACTTCATTCCAGGAGGATTCCCGAGTTATCTTACTTGGTAAAACCCCAGAAGTGGAGCAATACAAGGAGTGCAGGATACAGAAAGCTGTGTGTGCACACCTCTTAGCCACAGGAGCAGCAGAGACAATAAAAGAGGGTATATTTGAAAACTCGCTTTTGGAAAAATTAATGGAAAAATGCCAATGAAAAAATTTCTTTGGTAGTCAAAGAAAAAAACCTCAACATACACAGAAAAATACAGACAACTTCAAAAGAGCACTGAACTACTATATTCTCCTTAAGATGAAAGATCTGAACAGAAGTCCCACTACTCTCACACCATCTCCTCTGCCTACCTACTATCTACCATGTGCTTTGATACAGGAGCCAGACCATTTGTTTTGGCTTTCCCTCCTCTCAGTCTTTCATCCTGCTGTGCCAAAATTTCACAGTAAAGTTCAGACATTTTGCCTGAGACTGGTACTTCCCTGCAAAAAGTCCTGGTTTTGATACACTCTGCTAAATAAAATGCTGTCTTGTAAGAGACATCTATCCTAAATCATACCTCTTTAGATCAGTAGCATCATTGTAAGGATAGTACAGAGCATCATGCTGAATGGACCATATGGGTTTTTTCTACTGAGTTTAAGGGCATTTGAAGAATCTTGTAAATGATGCCATCAAGTACTGCCCGGAGAAGGAAGCTGCATGGGAATACACTGAGGTCATAGCAAACCTTACTCAGCTTTCTCTCTCCCCTCTGTGCCTGCCCTCAAGTGCAGCTTAGCGTGGGATCCTGACGGCAGGAGGTTCCCACTGCAGCCTTTGGCTTCTTCTCTCCATCAGCCTCCAGCCTCTCAGTTCTTCTCAGGGACCCTCCATGCACTCTGAAGAAGAAAGATCCCAGGCATTTGTCTGGGGCTCTGGGAGCCGCTTGCCTCATTCCTTCTGAGGAAACAGCTGGAAAGCTGCCCTCAAAAACTCATTTGTGAGCTGCAACCCCTCCAGAAGTTTTATCAGCTGCTCATTTCAAGCAGGTTTTTATAGAGCAATGGGAGAGCTGGACTGGATGAAAGAACTGGATCAATGCCTTTGCCTATCCCAGGCACCAGACCCTCAAACCCAAGTCATTCTTCACAAAGTCCCCAGTTACAGCTTTTTACAGATGCAGAAACATGCAGGCCACTTTCTCCCTCTTTTCATCTCACCCTCCTGGCCTCAGAGTTAACAAAAAGTTGCACATAGTGTCTGTCTAGGAAAACGCAAACAGCCACCTTTTCCTACCTCTGTCAGAGAACTGATTGGAAAGGCTAAAAAGCTCTCAAGCCTAAAGGATTTATCAAACCAAGACACAATGACACTGATAATGAAGACCATAATGAAGAGATGCACAATTTTAATTATCTTCCCTCTGGGGAAAAACAGAAGGAGAGAAAGACAAGAATCCTCTTAGATCACGGAAGCACTACTAAAGTTAGAGAGCAATGTTGGCATAAAACCAAATGGGCATGAACGGGCTACGAACAAATTTAGTTTGGAAATTGGAAGCAGATTTATAAACATCAGAGGAGTGAGGTTCTTGAATGGCTTCCCAATAGGATGCAACAGGAGCAAAAGCCATTCAAGACAGAGATTGATGAATTAACTAAGGTAATCCTGAAACATATTTTCCTGCAATTACAGAAATAGTGTACTCTGTGACTCAAGTCTCTCTCAGTCTTGCACACCTCATCCTCTGCTGAGCCAAGACAGAATAGATAAATAAATAAAAACTAGAGACAAAGCACACGAAAACTGGAATATTAGCACGGCAGCTAGAATCTGCTTTCTTTATTAAGCAGATTTATGGAAGTTATTTTGAGTGACATTTATTCACCTGTATGTACTTACATATTGTCAGTTAAAAATTTGGGTCATAAGGGAAGACTGAAACAGGAATAAAGTTCCATGATATCTATGATCACCTGCAAGGTGAAGGATGGAGATGAACCCTCCCACCTACCATGCAATCAGTTGACTACATTGTTAGAAGTTGTCTTCACTGACATGCATCCAGGGGTTAAAGCTGTCAAAGGAACTGTAAAAAGAGGTAAATAAGTGAGAATATTAACAAAGAAAATCATGCAGGAAGAATTCAAGTGAAACAGAAATTTTATAGCTGAGAAATGTGTGGATGGGTATAGAAATGATCACCTGTCTTTTTCAGACTTGACCGAAGTTTTGCTTGAAAAAAGTCTCTGAAAACATTAAAAAGAGTCAGCAGGCAGAAATCTCTTCACATTCTATTTCTGTATTGAAAAGCCCAGGATAATACTATCCTGTTCTACACACAGGAAAACGTTAAACACACGAAGCTGAAAAAACATGAAAAATATAGCACTGTAACATAAGAAATCATCTGTGAACTCTCCTGTAGCACATCAAACACGAGGCATTCATTCATTCCCACAAATGGAGTCAGTGTTGATCTATAAGCTGCAGCACAATATTACACATTTCAGTTTCATGATAAGCTGCAGCTCTGTACAACACATTTCAGTTTCATGCATTTAAGCCAGACAAACATTCCCAGGGGATTGAAAGAACCCGCTACAGTGAGTTGTGGTTCTATTTTGGATCATATCACAGCATAACAAATCACAGTTTCAGACACTGGGATAAGGGGCTCAATAAAGCAAGTAGCATGATAACTTCATGTATATCCCTTCCACACATGCAACCATGTGTAGAATCAAATCCACCTCAGGCCTTTCAAACTGTACAACTACAATGTAATGACCACTCTCATAACTACATGTATCCATTCATCAACATATATATTCTTAAACACACATCATTTATTACATACTGTTGTACAGCAGTAGCTATCCAACCCTGTCTACACACATCAACACTGTTTACCATATCTGATGTCTCATATTTGAAAAAAGAAAAAAAAAAAAAAAAAAAAAAAAGAAGAGAACAGCAATGTCCAATGCAGAAGTTCTTTTGGTGGTGCTGGTTTATTCTGTTGGTTTTTCATTCATGTCCCATACAAAGTGGTCCTCAGAAGCAGAGTCCCTATATGTATTCGGTTAACCCACCATCTCACCAGGGCTGCTGTCCCACAAGAAATTCAGAGAGCTCGTAATGTTGCACTGGTCCTCTGTTGGTCTAGCAGATTTTTGGTGACAAAAAGGTTAAAAAACCCCCCATAACTTAAAGAATGAACTGGAAAAATAGCCATATAGCAGGTACCCTGTACTAGAACTCTACTCCTGTTGATCTTTGCTCTGGTTCCCAAAGAAATCATGTTAAAACATGCAAGAGCATTGAAAAGGAGCTTTTCTTATTAAAACACCTTATAGCACCCTGTGCAGATTAGCAAATTCTTCTGAAATATGAAAAGATTTCTATTAATCACTGAGTAAAGATGAGAGACAAGACTTCCAAGAGAGCGCAAATGTTTCTGAGGTACAAGATGCTATATTTTCCTAAAGAATTTTGCACATTAGATGCCTGACTATCCATGTCATTTTGTTCTTAGGCTGAGAAACTGAAAATTTCTCTCTGAGCTATTTTGATTGACTGGGCTTGTGGCATGAAGTCAAAGTAGCAAGCATGAGCTTAAGTCTCTAAACTTTCACAGCCACTTTCTTGTTCTCCCTATTGTGCTCCAAGTTGAAGCACTGTAGTAGTTTTATTCTCTCCACCTAATTAAGTTGCATTGAAAAGGTAAATGAAACAGGGAATAACATCTTACCTAGAGTATGTTTTCATTTTTCCATTTTAATTTCACCTGCAAGTCAGCCACCTTAAACGTGACATTGTATGGTTGGCAAAAGCAGAACATTATTGCCTAAAACCTAACATCACCAGAACTCCTTGTTTGTTCTTGGGTATTTTCTTAAGTTAAAAAGAAAAAAAAAAGAGGAAAAAAAGAAAAGCTTGTTCAATATAAATAAATCCCTGAAGGGCTTCCAACCCAAATGCTTATAGTATTAGACGATGAAAGAACTGTTAGGGAAGTGAACAAGAAACAGGAAGTTGGAACTACCTGGCCAAGTTTCACTCTATAACCTGAGTAGTGTGCCATTAAAAAATAACCAGCAAAAAGAGTGAAAAACAGCTTCCAGTACAAATATATACTTTTATGATCAAGTTCTTCATAGACAGAAATTTATTCTTTTCCTAGAGAATATGATTAAAAGACAGTCATTGTTTAAATCTCAGGGAAAAGGGGAAGCAGACATATATACAAACATAAAAATACCAAGTTTGCATAATATTTAAAACAGTATCTCTTCTTAAAAAATACAATATCCTGCCAAAAGGTTTAGTCTACACTATAGGTATTAGACATCCTTGCAGGTATACCAACAAACCCTGTACCACTGTCACACACAGTCCCTCTGTCCCACCCTGAAAGAAACCATCTGTAGTTCAGTTTTGATTTCTAGATGAGCTTAATGCAAAAGCCCACATGAAACTTTCAAAAGGACCTCTGAATCAGGAAAAGAACGCAGAGCCTAAAAACACAAGGTTTGTGTAATGCAAGTGGAGTACTGAAAAACCATATTCAGTCGGGAGACTGAACGATTCACAGGGCTGGTAATGGAATACAATATGTCCTTCTACCAGGTCACCAGGCTGAATCCATTCTGGATGATGACTAAAAACCATTCCCACTTGATTACTGCTCATGTGAAATGAATTGATCAAGGCTGTCCTGATAAGTGAGCAAGTTTGTCACTTGAAACAAAAAAGATCCACAAGGACTTCTGTTGGCAAAACCTAATGAAATCCAAGAAGAAGCTATCCCAAAATCTAAATAGTCAATTCATTGTCAGGAATCTGACAAAAAGAAAAAAAAAAAAAATTTTCGAACAGAAAGATGCTAAATGTTGGATTTGATCCACTGAATCCACTGACTGACCCAAAACACACAACTAGAGAGCAGCACTGGGGAAGGTGACTCAGCCATGGTCCAAGACATCACTTGTTCTGTGACTGAACAAAGAGACTGCAGTCTTCCAAATCTGTCAGTTTAACAGCTTTCACCCAAAAGAAATTAATTCTGCCTTCTTAAAAGGAAAGCAAAAGAAATCTAATTCACCAGTGAAGCTGGCCAAGATTTTTTGAAGATAATAATCCTTCAGCTTATGGGGATCTGCACTTACTAGACAGATAGCGTGCCAAGAGGTAGTTAGCCCCAGCTGCCAGTGCACCTTTCTATTCCAGCAAACCCAGCTTCCTGCCTTTTAGCACACACAAATTTGGCACATTTAATCAAGTAAATGTTCATTTTAATAAAGTATCAAATTGCCAGAAAAAATATTTTGCTTGCCTACCAGAAGATAAAAATTGAGCCTTTAGCATGTTTTCTTAAAAAAAAAAAAAAGACAACAAAAATGTTGCCATCTTAAGGCAAACATTAAGGTTTTTACTTTATTTTGGGGCTGTTTCAGCTACTGTACAATGTACTAAAACAAACAAACTCCTCCATTCACCTCTGTATCCCTGCCTCGAGTCCTGAACCTAAAAGTGTATTATAATTTCCAGTGTGCTGTCAAAGTCACATGAGAGGGAAGCACTGGTGTGGGCATGCACATACATGCACACATACACACACAGTATTTATAAACCCACTGCTCTAAGGGATTTGGCATTTATTTTTTTAATTAACTGAAAATGATAACACAAGAGCTTTTCATCTGGCATGAGCTTGGATTTCATCAGCTGTTGGAAAAGATTCTCTTGGAGAAATAAAATTACAGTGTTTCTTCATGTACTTTCCATGGATTTCAAAATAAACAGAAATATATGGCCATGACAGTTAATAAAAAGATGTAGGTAAAGTTACAGGTACATCTTGATATACATCCAGAAAGAGGCTGCAGAGCTAGACACACACTGGTGACACATCATAATTGGCTAAATGACAAAACACCCAGGTGAGAAAAAAAGTGAAGCACAAGTGAAAAGAACTGGGAAGCACAGTTGCAAAAAGTACCATTAGCCTGCCTGCTGCCCCTGGATATTGCATGACACACAACGTGGCATAAAAGACAGTTCATCATTTGATGCTACTTCTGCCCATCCACATTTCTCACGATGTCACATTTCTCAAAGGGAACAATGTGTGACAAAAGGAAACTAAAAGTGATGCAGACAAAGTCTTCAGAACTGCTTTTAACCTCTGCTCTAGTTCAAAAGTTAGAATCTGCACTGTGAATCAGCGCCATGCCACACCCCACCCCATTCCCTCCCCAATGGGACAATTTGACAAGATGGTAAAAAACAGCCCTGAGTATAAAACTTGTCCTTTCCAATGAAGGCACTAAGAAGTGCAGCCCTTACTAAAAATAACAGCACTGCCAGCTGCCACCTTGCTTTTTTCTTCTCATATGGAACCTTTTCAACCCATAGTCTCCTGAATTTATGAAAAAGGAGGAGTCGTCATCTCAGCAGTACCTTATTTGGACTCTAGAAAGCTAAAAAATTCCTACCTCTTTTCCTCATTTCATGCTACAAAACACATCAACTTGATACATACTTTTGCCAAATGCTCAGAAGATTATTTCACAGGTTTCAGGGTGTAGCAAAAAGAACAAAAAGGATTTCGCCATTGCTTGATTTACTGGCTGGCAAGGTCAATGCTGTATTTAAATGTGATAATTTAATGATACATTAGGTCACTACCATGTTTTTGAAAGCATAATTAAACTGGTAGAGTACCTAATTTTTTTTTAAAGATTTCTTGTTCATTATTTTTACACTTAAGAAATAGTACTCTCAACAACAGATTGAGATTAAAGAGAGATTGAAGTTGTCAAGGATTCTGATGAATCTGGCTAAGAAAAAAAGAACTTTGGAATTACATATAACAAAAGGAAAAGCTCAGCCATCAATTGTCTCAGACATGAAATGACAGATGTACATATATGAAGAAGAAAATTAATTAATTCTTTGGAGGGTGCTTATCCACATGAGTATTGACACATCTGAC
Organism: Certhia americana; assembly: GCA_018697195.1. Taxonomy (NCBI): domain Eukaryota; kingdom Metazoa; phylum Chordata; class Aves; order Passeriformes; family Certhiidae; genus Certhia; species Certhia americana. The sequence continues at coordinate 82,827,718 of CM031859.1, read as the reverse complement.
AGTCTCCCTGGGAGAATCAGGACTAGCTACATAGAGGTATCTACTTCACTGAAAATATTCTTTGGGGAACACATTCCTGCATTAATTCCTTTCCATATCCACATTCAGAGAGCTATTAAATCTTATTTACTTTCCTTCATATTTTGTGCAAGTTAACATATTTTGATCTTGCACAGGACAACATCTTGAGAGGTCTCCACTTATACAGATAAATTTGTCCCACATGTAATGGAAAATGTGGTATTCCAAACCATAAAGTAGAGACAGACAAATAAAACCACACCTATCACTGTTCAGGGAAAGAAACTACAAAATCTCTTTTCAAATAAAAGAGCAAGTTACTATGTTACCAGTACAGTCAGCCTTTGATACAAAACTGGGGTTTTAAGTTGGGATCCTGGCTCTGTTACACAAAGCAGAAAGAGCCTTTACCTACAACAAAGAACAAGGCCAGATTCACCCCAGCTGTGTGAGCACCAACAAGCCTACATAACCTGTGGTAACATCCAGCACCTCATAACGCTGGAAACATTCTAAGAGAAAGGATTTTGCGCAGGCTTCATCAAGTAAACTGTTATAAGATGCTTCAAGATTAATTGACTTGAAGCTCTGTGAAACAATGACAAAAAAATTATATTAAAACCCAAGCTGACAGTAATTTGTTGAGCAATTATGAGTCTTGCTCTGTCTGAACTCACTTAGCAGAGTTACTGTCAGTGTAAGCAAGTAGTAGACAGGTGCTCCAATGGCAGTCACAGAATTTACAGTACTTCCAACATGCTAAGTATCGAGTGGCAGGTAAAAGATTAGTGATTTTTAATAAAAAAAGTTATTCAAGGAAGTTCCATTTCTTTAATTTAGCATAAATACAGGTGGAGGATCCCTTTACATTTTAAGTATCACACGTATGTGTCATATTAAGCTAATGTTTTAGGAACTCTGCAGGAGCTAACTGTATGACCTCAGCCACAGACAGACTTAGAGCAATGACTCCCAGGTACAAAGTAAGTCAAAGCAAAACACTTGGGAGCAAAATAAAACAAATACTAAAGTGAATTTCCAAACAACACAGTAAAAATCGGATCTGGCACATCACACTATCTTCTCCATTTGTGAAGAAAAGATTTTAATTTGAAACATAGGCAAGAGAATTAAACTGAAACAACTATAGCTACCGTATTAAATATGTAATGCAGACAAATCATGGAGAGATGCAACTTTTAAGAGCTTAGCTGGATATCAGTGATGGTGTGGGAGACACTTTGAATGCATTAGCCTCCTACAAAGGCAAGCATCTGCTAGATTCAAGTGTGTCTCAGAGTGTCTGATAGCTCTATCATTCTCAATGTATTTGCAATCTGCTTGAAGGGAAGTGAAAGAGATTCCTCAATAAGTCACTGAGGCAGTAGTCAGATACCTGACTAATTTCTGCTAGTTCAGAGAGGAACTGAAGAGGGAAATCTTTCTCTGATCCAGTAAATCATTTTTATGGGCCATTCCTACCTGGATGTCTAATGAAGCATAAGGAGTATAAAGAAATGGCTGTTTTTTTCTTGGAAAACTACTAATATCACAGATGCATCTCCACACAGTTAGTGCTCTACTGTCTCTTGCAGGTAAGAAAGTTGTCTTCTCTTCACATACTCCACTGATTCAACAGAGGTAGTAGAACTCTAAACTTTTCAATGAGGCATAATAATTGGTAGTCAGAATGACTATGTTCCATATGGTCATTCAGTTCTTTTAATCTGCTTTGCCCAGCATGTCTCACATTAAGGACCCAAAACCTGCAAATCTTTCCACTCCACTGCAAGTGATTTGTAAGTAATGGGAATACAGTCAGGCAGAAAAGTCTTGTTCGAGGCACAACCAAAGCCCCGGGTCACAATAGAAACATCAAGTCCTAACAGAGGTTGGATCACAGGGCAAACTGACAGCTCTGGTCCTTCTCTACTCATAAGAGAGCTGTATTAGTTAAAATAAGACCATCATTCTTTTCAAAGCCTTTGATTTAAGTAAACCCAAATTCCTACTCCACAAAGAAGAGTAATTTACATCCCAGGTGATAGATAAGCAAATATAAACACAAAAAGGTAAGAACAGATTATTGCTGCATTTTCGAACTCTTTTTTTTATATGTGTGAAATATGGCACAACTGTCAGCCTCTTGTAGAGATACTGGGATTTCCATGAAGAAATCTGTATACCTGGACATGACCCTTCCCTTTTCCCCAAACTACTTGACACATATGCCATTCAGTCATTAGGGTTTACAGGTCTTAGTTATGTGTAGATCTCTAATCTCAGCTGTACATCTCTACTGGATACAAAGGATACGTTCCCACGTCAGATGTCCAATTCCAGCCTGCAAGTTGATCAACACTAAGTGACAGCTCTTCCTCATCGTCCACACCTTTACTGAACTAACATTTCTGTCAAGCGATTCCACACTTTTTCCCTCCTTCTTGATCCAGGTTGAGTCCACAATACACTCCAGAAAAGATAACAAGGTCATAATCAGGCTCTAATATATTTCCCTTTGTAATTCAAATCATCTCGTACAAAACAATCAAAGAAAAGAACTGCCCCCAAAACTTAAGGGAATGAAAATTCTCCAGCTGGATGCTACATACTACAGCTTTGCGTTCGTGTGAACAATTGCTGGCTAAATGGTTTAAAACATCTCGCCTCCACTCGATTTTCCCCTTGGATTTTTACCGGCTCCCGTCTCAGGGAGGCTGACGCCGGGTGCAGCAACAGCGCCCTCTGTCCGCCACGGGGGAAATGGCAGCTCCTGCCTCTGCCCTCCCAGGGCTGACGAGGGATTTACTTAAATTTAAACAAATATAGACAACATTTGCCCGGCAATACTTTGGCGCCCAGCTTTACACTGACAACACACTTTTTAAAAGTTTTCTCCTTGCTGTACAAATCTCAGTGCGTTTAAGACTTGAACACGAGACTTGTGTTTACTGTGGAAAAGTAAATGACAAGTCATTTCAAGCTTCTTGAAAGTTGGGGGTTGTTTGGTTGGCTTTCTTTTTTTGTTTGTTTTTTAAAAATCTTCCATTATTTCCTAAGGAAAAGCCAATTACAACTCTTGCTATCTTTCTGTCCCCCCACATACAAAAGCACTTGCTGGTTTCTCCTTCCTGACTCCTGCAGCAAAGCTTCTATGAGGAAAGAGGACTTCAAAAACAGGAGCACAAACGCTGACAAATCGTCAAAGTCTTCTTTACACTTTTATTTTGCCTCCATGTTTTCCCAGCTGCTCTGCTTAAAAGTTTAAAAAAAAAAAAAAAAAAAAAAAAAAAAAAAGCTTGCAAAGAACATTACAAATTAAGAGACTGGAAAATTGCAGTCCAAGGAAGAGGATGTGACTCTAGTTTGACTTACCAATTTTATCCAGATGTATATTTTCCTACTCGCTTTTTACAGCGGCTGAGCTCAGTGCTCAGGAACGTCCATCCCGTGTCAGGGAGCCAGGCAGAGCGCTGATCCCCACGTTGGATGCCGCTGAGAGAGCGGAGCTGGGGTGCCTGCTGCGGCTCCTGCTGATCCTGCAGCGGCGGCTGCTGCTGCTGCTGCTGCTACGTGCGCTCTCTCGGACCCGGACCAGGAACTGCTTCCCATTCCCCAGCGCCGCTCCAGCGCTGCGGGCTGCGGGAGGCAGGGCCGGCCCCTGCTACTGTGCTGCGCTCTCTTAAAGGGCCCCGCGCCGGCCTGGCGGCAGCACCGAGCTCCGGGAGCCGCCGGCACTGCTCGGGCGGCGCTACGGGCGGGAGCGCCGGGGGCAGCGAGGGGCGGTCACCGCCGCCACAACCACCGCCGAGAGTCAGAGGCGCTTTTCTACATGCCTCGGGAGCCGGAGCGCTCTGCCACACAGCTTTCCACTCCAGGCTTCCAGGTGTGGCGGGGTTTAATCTTGGCCGCGGGGTCCGCGCGGTTCCCTGGGCAGTGGGAGCAGGACCCCGCGGGGAACAGTGCTCCCTCGGCAGCTTCCTACTCCCTGACTTACACTGTCCCCAAAACACGGTGTGCAGCTGCATGGCGATGAGGGACTTCCCCCGGCACTCAGTCTGACCTTAAGGGATTTTATTCCCTGTAATGGAGAGGGTATGATTTAACTAAATAAAAAGCCCTCATTTCCTAGTTTTTCCTCTCCATTCATTCTTCAGATAGCTTTAATCCTGTGTAAACCACTGTTTCTACCATGTTTGCTGTTCTCTGACTTCACTTTTAACTGCATCTGATTTTAACAGCTGGATTAATGTTGGGGGAGTTGTCTGCCTCACGTGTTGCTGTCTGCAGTGAAAGAAACCGCATTCTCTGTTGAATAGAAACACTGAAATTCAGAGATAGTAACACCATCTGTAAAAACTCTCTTTTTTTAACTCATGGAAATATATGGTTTGCTATTTGTGTGTGTAACATTTGTTTTTGTTGTATTAACTGAACTCTCATGATGACAATACCAATCAACACATATCACAAGGCAAAGTCATATGTATACATACACTTGTGTGTATCTTCAATGACACATCCAGAGGAAGCAAGTTACAGGGAGAAAATGCTGCCTTCAAACTCACAGACCAAACCAAACAAGATGAGGCCAAGTCACCACTGTCCTGTCCTCTCTGCCTTCACTTAAACCAACAGACAATAAGCACAGAACAGGTACAAACTGCTTGCAAGCCATGATGTCTTTCTGTTTCTTTGGTCCTCTGGAGAAGAATATGGGCACAAACCTTAAACTGAATGCAACCCTTTTGATGATAATGGCCCATCACAAATAGGCTCAGTAGGTACCCACTAACTACTGGCATGTATACCTTCTGCCTGTAAGCAAAGTAGCCATTTGGCCACATGACTAAATTACAATATTCAGCACTACGAGCCCTGTATGAAACCACAGGGACCTATCAGAGTTCCTCTAGTATGAGCTATACTATGCTTCTGCCTTTCTCAGCATAAAGCGTGAGAAAATTTTATATTATTTACATGTGCAAACTACATGTGATGCATGGTAGAAGAGATCTTAAAATCCCATCAGTGCTCCCCTCTGTTCACACATTCCCATTGTTCTATCAATCCTCTGTTCCCACTCACATCTCTAGCTGCCACTTTTTTCATCTCTTCCTCTAAGTCCTTCCCCATTTGCTCCTTCTATCTTCATTCTGCATGCCACGTACTTCTGCAGCTGACCTTCACCTTTCGAGCTCCATCTGACTGCCTTGGTCTCCCCTCCTCACTTCTAACTTCCCAGTTTCTCGTTGGAAGAGGAAAGAAAGCCTGAAAGGAATCTTGAGAATGATAAACCAGTTCCTTCCCTCTCCTTTCTCCAGCAAAGGTTCTGGAGCCAGAAACCTGTATCCAGCCCTAGAAACTAACCTGCATTGTGCTCACATTGCCAAGGCAATTTCCCTGCTCACAGTTCCACACTGTACCATTATGATACAATGTCACAAAGATAAATGGCCCTGTCCATTAGTTAAAAGTTAATGAACATCCATCTTTGAGACAAAGTTGGTCATCCATTTGGTGCATTACCTAAGGTTATTCTGGTATGTTCAAAGTAGGCAGAGTTTGTCTACATGACGATAGGGTAAGGTGCTGCAGTGGATGGGAAATTGAATGGCAAAGATACCAATGATGGAGAGAAACTGGGGACTGGGGGAAGCTAAACTGATGCTCTGCTGCTCCACACACATAAAACAAGAACATGCAAAACACCAGAAAGTGCCAGCAGGAAACAGGCTTGTGCCACTGGGAGAATGATCTAATCACCATAAATGTTAAGACAAAAAAGGAATATCTGCAGTTCCTTACATATGTTGCTCCTTACTCTCCTCATAATCCCATGTGAAAGCTGGCCCCCTCTCACCACAGCATCTGGATGTTCCATTGACAGAGCATTGTCTCATGGCTGCAGCACAACTCCTGTTTTCTATTACTGGCTGTAGGAGAAATGTGTGGTACATTAAACAAGGACACAGAATTTGAATTCTGCTGCATGCTTCAATATTTAGTCACCAGTAAATGAAACTAGATAAAAACTGATTGTTTCTGTGACTCTGTTCACTCAATTACAAGGTACATTAAACTGGGTTTTCATAATTCAATACTTGTGTTAGCAACAGCTTGGAATAGAAGCTGATGGACAAGCCAGTTTTTTTATTATGAAATACTGAACTGGAGATACCTCAAAGAAAAGTGAAAAGTATCGTAGTTTACAAAGGTTTGATTCAGTGGAGCATTCTCCTTGCACAAGAAGTGACATTTAATAGGAATTATTTTGGTATTTTAGCTTATAGGGGACAGCAAAACCAAAGGTGCAGAAAAACCAAAAGGTGTGTTTGTCTCTCTGAATAGTGTATCATATAACGTCTATAACGTCTACTTTGCAAGGCAGCACAAACATACCTACAGAGGCAGCTCCATCTGAATTTAGGAATAAAACTACTAAAGAAATCACCTATTTTCACAAGAATTTTTAGGTTCTGAATACCAAGGTCAAAACCAAAAAAGCTTTAGTATTATTTGCGTATAAGGGCCCAGAATAGTAGGGAGTGAAAAGGGGAAAGAGATATACAAAATCAAATAATTTGCTGCTCAAAACCATATTCCTTTCACAAGACAGAAGCAAAAGCTTCTCTGAGATATTGCTCACCTCTGGAGATATAAAGTATTTGTTAGATCCCTCATCAAAACAAAACTGGTATATTAATCTGAAAACAAAAGTGTCCATTGTGAGAGGGGACCCAGTGCCAGGCTGCCTGCTCCATCTGACAGTGAGAGTAAACACCACAGCTCTGTGTGCTTGGCTGCCTGCCTTGCCTGACACCACCACCCCGTGCAGCCACAGGGTCAGCAGCTCAGTCACCACAGGGCACAGGACTAAGAGGACTTTCCTACCCTCCCATCATTTCTGCATCTCTCCCAGTCTCTGAATGCTACACGATGCTTTGAGCACCCCTTCAGTCTGAAATACAGAGCAGTATTGCTACTATGCACTGACGCTGGGTGTAATGTGGTGGTCGATCCATCACTATCATTGCTTATCAATGGACCACACAAAACTCTGTCCCCTGTTGCTGAGGGGCTGAAATGAGGCATATATAGTCAATATAATTGAAATGCATGTACATTCATTTAGCTTATATAATCTTCCAAAAATTATTTTTAACTTAGGCTGAAACCACACCATACGATCTGACTGACTGACAAATGAACAAGGACACTTCAGGGATATATATATACTTTTTTCAGATTATAGTTTTTCAATCCTAAACCTAACCAACATCTTTAATGCTGTTGATACATCATTTTGAGAACCTGCCTTGAACTTCTAAGAAGTAAAGATATGGAAAAAGCTCATCTAAAATAACATTCATTGTTATTTAAAATGTATAACTTGTAATGCCACAAGGTTTTATTTTTCACTTGATGAGCCGTAATGCATGTACACACTTGTGCATGCATGTATGCATTTACACATGAGTATATTCATGCAGATGTTTGAGTGAAACTGTGAAAAATATATTGCTGGTAGGGTTAGCTTGCATCTGATTTATTGCTGGTGCCATTCTTTTCCTGTAGCATTCTTGACAATGTGGAAGAATATAGTTTTGTAAGATGCCACTACAAACCCAGCACAAACAATTATTTTTGGTGAGTTTATTTTCTCAGCCAGAATAATGGTTAGGAATAAATAAATAAATTTGTGCCTAGAAACTAAACCTTTTCAAGTCTGTAAGAGTTGTGTAGTTAATGAACGTTATGGCATTGAGTATGGAGATAATTTCTTGATAATGCCTGAAATCAATGTACTAGCTATCAAGCTACTTCCACCAATTGTTCTTAAATGAAAAGAACAGTTTTCCATTTCATAAATGGTTTTCATAAATGAAAAAGGTTTCCATTTCCTAAAATGGCTCACACCACAAAATTTAGGTTAAGTAAAACGGCGTTCAGGTCTGTATCCATCATAGTAAGATGTTGGTACGGACCTTCCTGGAGGCAATACATTTCAATTTTCACCCTTTTCCCTGTGTTTTTCCTGTGTTGTTCACAGCAACTTGTCTCTTACTGGGTTCTCAAGCCCATTAAATACTCTGTCCTGTATTGGTTAAGATTTGGTGAGTGATCTGCACAAGTTGTGTGCTGGCAGGGGACCATGCCAGACTGAAAGAAAGAAAGGAAGAACATCAGTATTTGCTGCATCTTGAATAACAGCTATGGAAAGAGGAAAAGCATTTACTTTTCAAAAAGAAGCAGCTTAGGAGATTTTAGAAAGTGAGTCATCTTTAGTTCACTAGAAGTAAAAAGAAAGGAAAAAAAAAAAAAGAAACTTCTATAGGAGTTGTTTCTTTTCTCACTTTAGTTTTGCTTGGTATTTCTCAAACATCTTCAAAGTGAACCTCTGTTTTCAGATAACAGCCCAACTCAAACCCACATCCCTGAAGGCAAGAGAGACAGAATCAGCCAGAATTAGATTAAATTTCCTGCCACTAAAACTCTGATCATCTGTAGGCAATTAAAGGTAGTTACCAGACCCTGACAACTGTAAATATTTGTAGTCAGCAACTTCTCCATGGCTTCATTTGTGTCCCTTGAAGAAATTTGTGTTGTGTTCACACCTAACAGCTATGACCATTTTGAACTTCTTCATATTTTGCATGGACCAGAGCTTCAGAGAAACAGTTCAGCTGAATTTCATTTAGCAAACTAGAGGGCACTGATTTATCAAATGGAATCTTCCTCTGCCTTCCCCATCATTTTTGAATGCTTCCTTCTATTCTGCATATATTTTCCCAACTTCCAGAGGAATAACTTTTATTTTAAAACTCTCTGTTCTACCAAATGGTCGCCTTACAGACAGATGCAGTATGCAGACAGGTGATCTGTATCACAAATATTATTATGCATATGTTGTTTAAATTTACTAAATATGTGAACTAAGGCAGCTGTCCCTAGGGAGCTGTTCCAATAATGGCTTGCTTAATGACATTCTTCAACGTTTTTCACTTGAAGGGGTTTTTGACTTTTTGAAAAAGAATCCAAGCTGATTGAGCAGCACTGCAACATAAACTTCCATTAATAGTCATTTAAAAATCAGTTTGGGCTCTGAATGATCAGGAGTTGTTTTCCTTTTTATTCCCCTGACATATGTACATGGACTTGTTTAGCTGCAAAGAAGGGAGGGGCTTGGAGGCCTGTTTAAGTTTAGGAAATGATTAGGGCGTACGTGATGTTGGATTGACCATCATTTAATTAGCAATGATCTAGCTCAACAAGTCTTGTTCCAACCAAGGGAAGGGCATTAATGCAGTCAGAAGTAAAGTCAGTCACCCGCTATGAACAGAGATCTTAGTGGCTTCCAAGAAAATCAAAGCGGTATCTATCAAAGGAACAGAAAAATGGAAAGGGAAAGACTATTTCCACTTCTTATTCTGATACAGGATCTAGGCCAGATCCTTTACTGTGGTTGACTACTGGTTGACACAAAATCAAAGTGAAACAGTAATGTCAGTTTTAAAATTGCCCTTGTAACTCTGTAGTCTGTAAACTGATTGAGGTATGTTAAGACCCTAGTGCCAAAGAACAGCCTTGGGATTTTTTAAATGGTACTTGGCTTCTACTGGATCCTGAAACAGCTGCTCAGCAGGCAGGGAACTCCAGCTAAATATCCTCCTTTTTGTAGCACTGGTGACTGAGCTATCCCACTGCTCCTATTCTACCAAGAAAACTCACTTCCTTGGAAAATTATTTCAATACAGCCAGTACTGTGTGTTTTTAAGTGTTTTATAGCATCTCAGTGGAAAAAAAGTAGCTGGAGCAAAAAGTCCTGGCTCTACCAGTGATGCTGGGCAGGGCACAACATTTGTTTACTGTATATTCTTTGCAGAAGACCTAGAAGAATCAGTTTCAGTTGGTATGTCTTACTAAACTCTGGTTATTCGTAATCTTGGAAGTTTACATGCAAACTAATTAGCAGCACTGATCCCCTAGTAAGAAGCAGAAATCAATTAGGAAGGCAGTTGACCTTATAGCAATTAACTGCAAATGACATTTAGATTCAGTATTTGGTAGCTGTACTCTTTATTCTGGCTGTGGGGGCTTTGGAGTTCTAGTCTAGTTTGGGTTTGTCTTTTTGTTTGTTTGTTTGTTTGTTTTGCTTTGGGTTTTTTTGCCTTCCCTCTATTACACCACTCTTAACCTGCTCTTATTTTTCTTAGACATAATTTTCATCACATGAAATCTGTCCTATTTTGTGACACACAGTTTCCCAAAGGATACTTGACCTTCTTTACAGGAATTCCTGTATGCTTAGGAATCCTGGAAATGGGACAATGTTCCTACGGAAAGGTGGCTCCTTACTTCTAGGCAAAGGATGCTGATTTTCTTGGAAATCTGCTTGACTGTGAGGGTGAGGGCAGGAGTGAAGAGAACCATCTTTGTTGTACTTGGCAAGAGGGTTAATTTTACAGGGAAAGCAGAGTACCCATGCTTCAGTGAGGAGCTAAGTAGTGCATGTATGATTACCAGAAGGTGGAGTTGCTCTGGAGACAAAAAATGTATTGCTTTCTCTCTGAAGCAGTTGAGTGAAGAGGGGCACACCCAGGTTCTGCAAGCTTTAATTCCATCCTGGCACTCTGAGCCAGAGGGAAGCTTGGTGTATGCCAGGAGAGCAGCACATATTTAACTAGGTAGTAGCCCTGATTCTATGCAAGATATTCATGCACAGAGAGAGGGCCCCTCAAACCATTGTTTGCTCCTGGACCAGAGAAGAAACTGGTCACCTAGAGGGATGTAGCTAGTCAGGAATTAATGAGCCCATTCTTCAAAGGACTTCAAAAATGAAAAATAATAATAATGTTTTTAAATTATAGAGAGTAAATCTGTACCTTTTGAATACATAACTATACACATTGAGTAAAATGTAGCTGTGAGCCAAACATTATGTTTTGTTTCACATGACAGAATCTGAATTTAGCACTTGTATTTTTTGTATTGGTGTCTGTGAGGTTGTAACAGCTGTGGAAACTATTTAAGATATTTACAGGGAGACACTATCATGCCTATGGAGACAACCACAGGAAACTTACTGCTCAGTTCATCAGAAGGATGATGGAGCTTGAGCCCTGACCACTGTTACTACTGCCCTGCTCATTCACATCAGGCACCTTCTTAACTCAGCCACATTCCACACTCACATTGCACTCATGTAAATACTGCTGCAGAGCTGGTGTCAGTAGGGAACTGGGTCACGAGACTTCACAGCATTGCTTCACGTAAACTGCAAATACCATGGAAAGAAAAGGTTTCACATTATTTTGTCTCTGTAAATGACTGTAGCAAGTCCACAAGGGAAAATAGAAAGGACACTGGAAATCATGAGATACTAGGTGTAACTAGGGCTCATGGACAAATTAGATGCACAAATTCTTAACAGACCAACACACTAGGGAGGGAGGGAGGGAGGAGCATAAAATTAAGAATGTTATTGTTACATTTCCAATAAGTCTATTTACTAATTTACATGAAATGCCTCCAGTTGAGATTCTAATTATAATCAAAACAAGTTAACATGTTGGCCTTCAGAGAGAGTAATGGTGTGACTAACACTTATAGTACTGCCTAGATACAAGTTCTGTTCTGCTGAAATGGTGATGTAATAAAGACACAGATGGGATTGGAGGTTAAAATTTTTATGCCATTAGTGTATGCACAGCTTCTAAACACACCTTATTTTTTCATTATTTGGGCTTGTGAAGCCCTGTTTGTTGTTTGCTCTAAATTTGAAAATCCATTTTACCACCTTGCAGTATGCAGAAGGTTCCTCTTGCCTGGAGAATGTAGGTGACATCATACATGTTTAAGAAAACAAAATGATAGCTAAAATTATTTTCCCTGATATTCTGTTCCTCTCCCATTTCCCATATGGAAATCAAAACTAACCTGGATGATCTGTGTAGTTTCTGACTCACTCTCCTCTCTCTCTCTGTAGGTCTCTGTTCTGTTCAGGTCCTCACTGTCCTCTTCAGATGAATTAATACAGCTCCTTTGACTGCAGAGATGGTCGTCTGGAGAAAAAAATTGCAGATAAATAGTTCATTTTAGCTTTCTTTCAAATGTAAAAGGCATCTCCAATGTTTTTTCACTTTCAAATGGAATTACAGAAGAAATATGTACAGAGGTTCCTATATGGTCTCTTTTAATTTCAATACAGGGATAGTCTTCACTGAAGCATTCAGCAGTGCTCTTAATATACTCTACAATCAAATCCAATATGAATATCTCCCACATACCACTATATCCTCAACACTGATTGCATCTGCACTGCAGACAAAATGTGGATTTATTACTCCATTCATTAACTTTGAGTATAGGGATCATAAGCAATCATTGATAAAGAAAAAGAAATCCTTTTTCTGTACAGAGTGTGATTAACATGCAAAAGATGGTTTTCAGATGGTAAGAACTATTGGCTTTCTCTTCCTTCTATCAGATGCTCTAGACAGATGATTTCCAGGATTTATAAGGAAATCTGTTTTGAATTATTTGCTTTTATCATTCTGCTAATTTTTGTATTGTTGGCTTTTTTCATTACTTTTTATTAAAGCCAAATGAGTGTGCTCCAGGACATTCCACAAATGCTGCTGTACTGTCACTTTAGGAAATACCATTAAGGCGACCTTTTCCTTGTTTGCTTCCCATGGTATTTAACTAAACTGTTTTAAGAGAAACATCATTAGAATTGTCAATTTCTCCATGTGTGCTTTAGGTTATTCATAGAAACTGTAGTCTTTGGGGGATAACAGAAAAACAGGATTTTGTTTTTCCTTCATTAACCCCATGAAGTAACAGTATCAACTTTAACACAGATCTGTCAACATTACCCAAATTCAGGCTTCTCTCTCTCTCTCTCTCTCTCTCTCTTCTCCCCACCCCCTGTAAGTATTTGATACTGGTGAAAGACACCACATTAGAATCACAAGAGAGTGAAGTCCTCTACCCAACCTCAAACTGTATATAGCATAGGAAGAAATTCCACCACTCCCCACCTCCCAAAAACCTTCCATCACAATTCCTGATTTTTGTTCTGGCATCACTTATTTTAAGAAGGTGTGGGACAGTACATCCCAAATAGTGCTTGGACAAAAATAGTAAGTGCCAGTTATGATCACAATTCTTGAGCAGCTTTGACTCAGACTTGAGAAAAAAAATAGGCATCACAGAGCACAGAACAGTGAAGTCTGGATGAGCTCTCTGGCAATCATCTCCTCCAAACCTTGTGCTCAAAAGAGGTCAACTAGAGATGGTGGCCTGGAGCCCCATCCACTCAGGTTTTGAGTATCACCACACATGGAGCCTCCACAATGTCTTTTAGCAACTTGTTTCAGTGTTTCGATCATACACACAGTAAATTATTTTTCTTATGTTTAAATGTAATTTCCTATGTTTCAGTTTGTGCCTATCTAGTCTTATCCTGCCACTGGGCACCACAGAGAAGTGTTTGGCTCCATCTTCTTTACTCTCTACATCAACAAATATTCATATGTAGTCATAAGCATTCCCAAGTCTCTCAGTCTCTCCTCATATGTCAGACATACCAGTCCTTTAACCATCTTTGTAACCCTTTATTGCACTCTCTCCATCACTTTCTTGTGCTGCAGAATCCCAAAACAGGAGACAACACTCTAGTTGTGTTCCACCAATGTTGAGCAGAGAGGAAAGATCATTTGTTTTGACTTGCTGGCAGTTTTTCTTAATGCTGTCCAGGGCTGTTGTCTGCCACATTGGTACAGTTCAGACTCATGTTCAAATTGTTGCCTACCAGAACTCCAGATCCTTTTGCACAAGGCTGTTTTTAAACTGCTTGGCCCCAACCTGTACTGATGCATGAGGTTTTCCTCTTCAGGAAAAGGACTTGGTATTTTCCTTTGTTGAATTCCATGAGATTTCTATTGAGATACCTCCAAACAATCTGGTCTATCAGTTTTCTTCTCAGTTTTATGTTGTCAGCAAACTTGCTTAAGGCACAGTCAGTCTCATCATCCAGACCACTAATGAAGACGTTAAACAGTTTTGCATGCCACAATTAAACCTGGGATAATCTGTTTCTGTGGCCTGCAGTTGATCTGTTTGCTGCTGACCACAACCTTTCTATCCTGGCAACTCAGCTAGCTAGAAAGCCATGTCACTAATCATTTATATAGCCCACAGTTCATCAGTCTGTAAATAATAGCATTATGTAAAAGTGTCAAAAGCCTTTGTCAAAAGTCAAGACAAACAGCATCTCCCACACTCTCCCCTATCTTATCATAGAAGGCTATTAGGATGGTCAGGAATGATTTCTCCTCATGGATTTGTGCTGAGTACTTCTGGTCATATTCTTGTCCTTCATATGTTTGGAATTGGTTTCCAGGATGGTGTATTCCTTCACCTTTCTAGAGATTGAGATGAGGCTTCATGCCCTGTCCAGACAACCCTTCCTGTCCCTCTTGAACATAAAAATAACAACTGTTTTCTTCCTGTCCTCAGGAATATCCCCCAATGGCTATAACCTTTCAGAGCTAATCAACAGTGGCTTCACATTGACATTGAACAGCTCCCTTAGCATTTTTGGGTGGTTCCCATTAGATACCAGAGATTTACTTGTTTATATGTACAGTTCAGCCAAATATTCCCAAACCCAATTCTCATTAATTGAGGGTAAGTCTTCCTTACTCCATATGTTTTAGCTGACATGTCTGACAGGCATAGGATTTCTCAAGGTGAGTACTTCCAGTGAAGATCACAGTAAAGAAGACTTGAGCATCTTATCCTTTTTTTGTCTCCTTGCCACCAGGTTCCCTAGACTATTTCAACAGTGGGTCCATTTTTTCCCTCTTCTTTTTTTTTTGCAATTGTTCTCTCTTAAGACACTCTTTCTATTGTCCTGTATGTTCCTTAGCAGACTCAAGGTCAGGTAGGTCTTGGTTTTCCTTATCCCATCCCCACACATTCAGATAGTGTTCATATAGTGACTATATTACTTTCAAGTCACCTGACCATACTCCCACCTCTTGTAGAATTCTTCTTATGTCTGGTTAGAAGCTCCTGACACCTTTGTTTCATTCCCTGCTCACCAGGATGAACTTGAGATTAAAAGAGGTGATCCTTGGAAATCACTGGACTCTCATGGACCTCTCTTCTTGCCAGGGCCATGTTTTGTGGAATTCTTTCAAGAAGGTCCCTGATCAGGCCACAGTCTGCTCTCCTGAATTCGAAGGGTGTGATTCTCAGTTTTGTACTGCTCCCTCCTCTCAGGATCCTACCTCTACCATGCCATGGTCATTAGAGCCAAAGCTCCTAAAGACCTTAACTTTCACACCCCCAATCCATTCTTCCTTGTTTGTAAATGCCAGGTTCAGTAGAGTGACTCTTTTCTTCAGCCCAACCATTATCTGTGTTAGAAAGTTGTCATCATTCCAAAAACCTCCTGGGTTTTTTGTGCTCTCTGATCTTAGTCTTCCAGCAGATGTTGAGGTGCTCATGAGCCTCCTCCAGTTTCCTGAGAAAGGTCTCTACTCATTCTTTTAATCTATAACAGTCATTCACCAAAGCATTGCTGTGGTTTATTTCCCACAAGCTTTCAATTGCCTTGAGGTCCATCACCATGATGAGGTAGTGTTAAACAGATGCTATAATTGGAGAACCATTTCACAGCAACAACAGGCTCCTCCTCTGCTGCAGCTTTCCTTCCTATGTTTTTAGGGAACACTCAGAAATTCAAATATATCCTGTTCTGGGAGACCTCACACGCATTCAAATCAATACCACAGCTCATGGTCAATTAAAAACAGTTTTCCTGAATAACACAATTCCTTCCCAGTTTGCTGTTATTGATATTCTTTCTTAGTCTCCAATCTTGCTGCTTGTTACTTCACCGTGCTAACACACACGGTATACTTGTACCTCTACTATTGCCTTGGACTGGCTAAAATTTAAGGCATCACTATCATCTGAGAAAGAAATTTCAACAAAACCTTTTCATCTCATTAATGTACAGAAACTCTCACATGGTCCTGATTACTCTAGGGATCTCTCCTAAAGGTTATATCCATTCATGTCCTTGTTACCACTTCATGATTCAGTCTGCCCTTGTATTCCCTAAAGAGCTGTCCTTAATCACACAATTCACATGGCATTACATCTTTTCATCCCTGAGTCTAAAATGTAGGTTGTCCTACATTTGTAACTGTAAAAATTTTTCATTCTGATAAAAAAGCTAGATTTGAACAGGTGACCAAATCTTTGATCGGCCACCTGTAATAATTCTAATCTTATTTATCAAGCAGGCCCACTTCTTTTTGTAGTGTTACTTTTGGTATGAGCATTGTTTTATTCTGTATTCACATCTACGTCTATCAGTGCCACAGCCTCTCACTGTGCAATAAAGTGATCCTTGTTTCCACCTTCCTAACACACTGTGTAAAAGAACCAGCATGTAGCATCTGACAAGAAGCAGCAGTCATACTTCTGTGTAATGCTCATTCATCTCAAAAGAAGTTTCTACCTCAGCTGACACTAAGGCAGTGAATGCTTGGAGTTCTAAGAAGTATTACCTGGCAAGCTTTCTTTTTGCTGTCCTAAGTGGTTTTCTTAAAAGAGCTGGCAAAGATGGAGCAAGGAAAGAGAGGTTTAATGCCAAATTTCTTTACTTAATTCAAATATCAACCCCCTTGAGTAATAATCTGACATTCCTTAGCAAAGACACACTCTACTTTTGAAATATTTACCATTCCTTTATTTTTTATAACCGTAAGAAAATTTGGAAGGAATGTGAACTGTTTGGGGTTTTGTCTTCCTATGATGGCAGAGATTTATTTATAGCCAGGAACTTCAGGACAGTTCTCACGTGGCTGCTGAAAATTAAAACAGTATGTAGAGTTTTGTTTTGTTTTGCTTTTATGCCTTTGCCTCTACAATCTCTCCCTGCGTTCCCTAAACCCTTGTTATTGTAACCAGAGCCACATTTTGCATTTCTACAATTGCAGGGTTATGTAAATTCCAAAGGCTTTAAAGGAAAGGACCTGCAGATTCTACTCTGGGACACAAGGAAGTTGACACAAACAGTTATGCCCAACATCAAGGGAGAGACAAAAGTATTCATAAATTGTCAAGAGACAGGAATCCTAAGCCTCAGCCTCAGCACCCACCTGAAGTTTTCTAGACCTTTAGAACTTACTGGTTTCATTTAAATTGATTGCCTTCTCATTTTCAGTGTCATGCTTTGCTAGGACCAGGAAAATTTCCTTCAATCACTTTTGAAAATCTTCTTATGTTCTCACTCGCTTTTCACCAGTGTGTACTGGTATACCCTGAAGAGCCAACAAAAGAAAGTTCTACAGGTATAAATATTTTCAGATCCAAGGAACTGTATTTTTACAGTGATGATGAAAACATGCATGATGGAATACTTTGCTTTAGTCATGATTATTTTATATTGAAAAGAAAATCATAATGAAAGAGAAAACCCGTACTCATTAAAGTTGCCAAGGTAAGAGTGGGCACCTGATCCCTTGCAAGCAATCTGTAAGGCACTTAATGTGGGAAGAAGTGCGATACATGTTGCACATCTGTGGGCTTCTGAGTAACCAAGTTGTAATGCTGACATTACCTGCCTTTTTCTGTGTGGGCATGGGCAAGCCAATTCATGTCTCTGGCTCTGTACTCTCTAAAAGAGGGATAATCATGCCTGACTCAGACTCAGTGTTAGAATGCTCTGCATAAGCTCATCTTAGTCCCCAGTGTTTAGACAACTCAGCTAAATGAGAAAAATATTTAGTCCACTTCTCCAGACTTGCTTCTATTTAAGTTCTAAATCACCATTAGATAAATCATGTTTAGACCTCAGACAAAAAACTAGATTACATTATTCCTGAAGTATGTGGAGGTTTTGCTCAGCACACTGCACACCAGTCACTGGAGTGTGCTAATGAGAGCTCATGGACTTTGTGAAAAGGTGCAGTCAGAACTCCCTAGCTAATTTAGATGATGCTATCAGGAAGAATGAGGCTGTGATGCCACTCCAACCTGCTGCTTTCTATAGCTGTTACATTTTCTAGTAAACCTTAACCTTACTGCAGTGGATATGAAAAAAAACAACCAAACAAAAAACCCATTAAAAAAAACATAAAAAAACCTCCAGAAAAACAGCAGGGCTTGCTGCATTGTTCAAGTACATCTTTGGTGCAAAGTCAGTCATGGTAAGTGAGATAGAAAATGAAGTACTGTCTTGCACTTTGCAACCAGGTAGGCCAAGCCAACACAGAAGGAGCATACCAAGCAATTCTGAAGCTGTGATATTTCAAAAACAATCATTACAGTTGAAAAGACACTTTCAAAAGTGCACACTAGTTCCTGTCACTGCACAGGTGGCAATAGCTGTTATCATTATAAAAGTGTAGCTGTTTAAATCTGATCATGAAAGACAAGACCACTTCTTAAGATACAGCTACACAAGGTCCCTGCACAGCTCAGAAGTTTCCACCGGTCTGGCATGTGTATTTATTTACTTGCAGCCAGGAACTGCTCTGTGGACCTCTGATCCTGACCATCACTGTGACCTTGGGCAAATGACTGAATGCCTCTGCACCCACAACTTCTTTTGAAGTCAGCTGGTGATGTGTTTGCTCACCAGTTCTGAAGAAAAAAACCAAGCCCTACAGGCCAAAGCCAAAATCTGTTAGAGCTGAGATGTTTTGGGTCGCATCATAAATTATTTAAATTTTTAACACAAAAACTGGAGCATCAACAGATAAGAAATATTTTTTGTAAATGTTGTCATTTAATTGTACCAGTAGAAGCCAGCTCCCAGACACAGAGCAGTGGAGTCCAAGGGACCATCTATATTAAAAATTTTTGGAAGAGGACAGTTTGTTCAGTACCTCTGTTGAGTCAGAAAGAAGCAACCATAAGACAAAAAAGAAACTAGAAATCAAAGTCAACTGTTTTAGGCTGTGTCTCATTCTTAGTGTACCTAATCATAAGTATCTGAGAACTATGTATATTGCTGAACCAAATAAAGTATTGACCAAAATTGTTACTTTATTTCATAAGTTATGCTTTCTGATAGTCTAAACTGTTGTGTTTTCTCCTCACAGATTACTAGTTTAGTGCTCAAAAGCACTGTGGAGCACAGACAAGAAACTCTGATATCTTATACTATTAAATTACCCAAGTTTTATTCTTAGACCTGATTCAAAATTGATATGTGCCTCTAAGTGATCAGCACTGCTTCATATAACCTTCAGTATTTCATCAAAGTATTAAGCAAGATGAGGTTTGCTTAGCTTTTAAGACCTGTGAAGTCTGCAGCCTGTAATTATTGGCCAAACCAGCATCACAGCTCTTCCCTACAACTCATTAATTTCCTTGAGTTGACAAAGCCTTTCCTTACCCTCCATGCTTGCATACCCAACAGATGCTACTTGGCTCAGCACAATTAGCAAAGCAGGCAGGACAAGGAGCCACTTAGTCACCTGTGACACATTTTACAGCGGAGAGCCTTCAGTAGCTGACACATGTCAAACAAGGCACAAAATACTGGTAAACATAACCACACAAACTTCTGACACATCAGAAAGACCATTTAAAGAAGAAGTCTAAAAAAATTGTTGTATTGATACCAAATGACAGTAAGAAAATAAAAGGACACTGTTGGCCCAGTGGTTCTGTGCAGTGAGGTTTAGCAAGGCCCATCTTCGATCCTCAGTGCTATGATATTCCTCTGCTCATAAAGAAAGGAGGGCAAAAAGAATGAACAATGGTAAACACATGGGTAGAAGCCACACTGTAAAAAAAAAAAAAAAGTAAAAAAGCAAATCAAGCCTGACAACAACAATGAAAAACCTTCCATAAGCAGGAGTAGAATAGAAGTAAAATTAGAACAGTTCAGTTGGAAGGCACCTAAAATAATCAGTCCAGCTGCCTGATTGTTTTAATGCTCTCTAATGCTGCAACACAGGTGAGCTGCAAAAGGCAGACTTGTGTTGTCCTCTTGACCTGCTGCAATCAGCTGCACCCAAAAATATCTGGAGGGAAAAAGACACCTGACACAGACACGGTAAAAATGACCCAAACTAAGAAGTAGCAACTCCGAGGGTGTGGGAAAGTCTGCAAACAAATCACTGGGTGTGTCAGATACACAGACGCTGTTATAATGCGGTGATTACTGTGTCTCAGTGTATATGTAAAAGTGAGCTTGGTGTTTTAAGAGCCAGGCACAATGACCGCTGAACAAACCCCAGTCTGGCTGCATTTGCCTAAGAGCAGTACAACATTTGCTGTTACCCTAAAGCTTGATGGGATGTTCAGAGATAACTGAAGCCCAGAGCTACTAAACAAATCCAGCATGGCATCTTATTCTACATGGAGATTTTCTAGACTAAATATCACAGAACTGGGAAAACTGCTTCTGTGACACCCATGAGTGAATTAGTCCATGAGCTTCACTGAGGCTACAGGGCTCATTATTTCCCACCCTGATAGCATCACAAGATGCAGAGTGTATGATCCACATCAAATGGCAAAATTCAGCCCTAGAAACAGGCCTCAAAAATGTTAGTGAGAAGCTTTAAAATTCCACAATCAACAAATATAGGAACCTAGAGACCTCATGGATTTAAGTTCACACGGTCTGTACAGAAAACCTAAGAAATTAAATTTATAGTTCTGTGCAGCCTTGGTTGTTCTGTTTTAAGCGAGGAAGCAAACAAAGGGACGGGTAACAAACTGAAAAGAACATACTCCAAGGTTATGGTAGTGGTCATCCAGCAGAACCAAGTCCAAGATTTACAATGAAAGAATTCCTAATGGAAGTCAAAGAGTTTTTCCCCATTTCTCTGGAGGTGTTGTCCCCCAGTCTGGCACCAAGCTGTTGTCCCCCAGTCTGGCTCCCTCTAGCTTTGTGAATTAGCTTTATTCCTGAAAGAGCTCAAGAATCACAAGAGACCATGACTAAAAAAGGCTCAAAGAAAAAATGAAAGTTGCCTATCTCTCTCCTCCACTGTGTAACCACTTAGCGCTGAGTACCCAGAACTGAGGACAGTGTTCCCAGTGTTGTTTCAGCCTAGCTCAGAGACATGTTTCCTCAGCAGGCTATTTGGATCAAAGACTTCAGGCAACATCCCTCAAAGAAAAGACAAGGCAAAACACAGAGGGTACTTTTTCGCCATCTGCTTCCATTTTAATATACTGCACTCCCACATGTCACCAGAGTCTGTAGGTTGGTCAGCTGGATTCTGGGTCATGTGCATTCATGGCAGTATAAGACTACAAGGCCATCACATCCTGTTTCCTACAATCATAGACAACTGTGTAATAGAAACATAGTCCAGCATTCTCCACAGTACATTTATTCCAAAACTAGCGCACATTAACATGAGCCTTTTCAAGTGGCCAATGGGAAACAATTAGATACGTTTTCCAGTCTGAAGTGAGGCAATGATTTTCATTATTAGTTTAAAGCAGCTGACAATGACAAATTAGGTATTTCATTGTACAGAGGTATATCATCTTCCTGACCTCTGTTAATTGATTCTAGAGATTATAAAATTAAGTCCTCTCTGTAGATAAAAATACATAAAGCTAGAGATAACTTTTTATTTATGTCAAAATTAGGAAAAAACCAAAAATATTGATATGCATGTAATCTGAATTGTATGTAGACATATATTGCAAAAACCAAAGCCAGTAACTGAAAAACTGATTCTCAAAACTAATGAAGTAGCAATCTTATATTGCTTTTTGATAAAAGTACCATAAAAGTGATAAAAGTGATACCATATGAAAATGTTATTACATTATGATAAGTTAGCTGTAATTTGTACTTAGAGTATTTCCTTAGATAAGGCTCTCATTCCACAGTAGCTTAGATACACTAACAGATGTGTAAATCAGAAAGAGTAGGGGCTCCTGGAGATGTCCCAATAGATGTGAACATACTAAACATCACCACTGAAAGTAAACAGGGGATGAGACAGTGAGGAGTCACTTGCTAAATTTTGCCTCTGATTAAACAGAAAATGTGTCATGAAGGGCACAGTAGGGCATTTATAGCGCAACACGTTGCCCCAGCAGGTACATGAAGCTATTCTAGATGAGTCCAGACACAGCTGGAAAACAATTCATGGGTCCCCCAAGGAAAATTTCAGAAATTTTTCAGTCAAAAAATGCATCTGTTTTTCTCCCTATAACTTAGTAATGGTGAGTACCAAAGACTTTGCAACATTCACACAGACTGCCTGAATCCTGCTGACGATGAAAGGCTAAGGTCAAGCTTTGTACTTCTGGCATTGGCAACACATTTCAGGACCTCTGCAACAGAGCCAGAGAGATTCACTCACAGGACGTCTGACCCACAGGGCAGTAAAAGTATGAAACAAGCAATGAGGGCAAGTTCATATCTCAGTAGGGCACAGTTGGAAGACAGTTCATATTGGCAGGGCCCTAGCATGGTTATTACTCTATCCCTGCATAACAGTGCAGGAGGATGCTGACACATCAGAGTGCAGGCGAGAACAAAACCAACTGTCTCTCTGTGCACTCAGCTGTTAGAAACAGTTTAATTGGTTCCCGCTGTATACACGGCTGCAAAAGTAGCAAAGGACTGAAGTCCCCTCATGTTTGGTCAAGATCTTGCTTTCTTTCATCTGTTGTGCAGATGCTGATGGGGGTCACCTGCCTGGAGGGGGTCAGGATTCTGCCAAATGGATTTAAGGAAGGTACTCATAGTCCAGGCATCTCAGCTTAATGGTCAGTGACTCAGTAAGAAAACCAAGATCGTCTACACTAGTGGATGGCTCCATTCCTAAAGTTTGTAAGGAAGAATGATATCCTGGCAAACCTTCTCTACAGATCTGTGCTGTTTCATCTAGCAAATGAACCCATTCCACCTAGTAGGGAAATTGTCTTACAACCACTATCGGCAGTACCTAAGTTTCATATTCTCGGAACAGGCAAAAACCTAAATGAAGAGTGGAGTGTAGGAAGAACTAGAGATTGTGATTAAAGGCTCTGGGAAGATATGAGGGAGGGAGTAAAAAAAGGAGAGAAATATCCACTCTGCAATAGGGTGACATTCTTGCATTCTGGATAAGTATGATTTTGGTGAATATATGGCTGGTCTATAGACAGGAGACTAAAAGCAACAGAATGATTATGTTATAGTATTTCAATTAATAAGTATGGCTTTGCTACAGTAACATTTCAGAAGACATAAAGATATCTGAAAAAAATGTGTCCAACCTACCTGCAGTGAGAGTACATATGTGTTAGTACAGACTCCCATTAGTTTGCAGGCATCTGAGAAAGTTGTGCCTCAGTTTCCCAAAATGCTAAATCGACTAGTATTTGTAAAGTACTTCTAAATTTTCCAGAGGAAAGTGCTGAATGCAAACAATAAACTGCTGACTTTATCTGCTATATATATGTTACATTTTTATACAGAGTATGATTGCAGACAAGAAAAGATTCTCAGCATTTAACTTCTGGTCAAATAGGAGCAGTCCGTTGACATGACCCAGTTCTATCGGAAACAGCCTCACTAATGGTCATACAACACCCACAGCATCCAGGGTTTGATCTTAAACCAATGGAAAGTACAGAACTTGCTGTATTGTAGGCTAATGATTTATTGACTACTTGTTTTCAGAGGGAATGGACTGTTGTAACACACTTGGGGAAAACAATGGATTTATGTTAAAGGGAAATCACGCTACACCTCTAGAAGAGTCCAGGAAACTTCTATGCAAGAATCAGCAGAGACAAAGATGCTTTAACAGTTCCCCAGTTGTTTCATTCCTTCTTGAAAAGGTTGTTTGCTTTGACCTCACAAGCAAAGGAGCAGAATTGGCAGACTGATGCAGAACAACATGGAATTCCCACGTATTTCTGTCACAGCCTTCTGGAGATTTGAAAGAAAACAGATGGCAGTGCAGGACCAAAAGCGTGCAAAGAGATTAATGATTTTTAAAGACCAGCATGATTTTCTTAAAAATATCCTTTTTTTTTATATTTTTAAAGCACTGAGCTTTCCTGGAAAATGGAAGAACTCAATATATTTGTTAGTTACGAAAGTACCAGCAACAATATGCTACTGATGAGTATGCCTGTTTGAAATGTTTTAAGAAATATTTCAATGGAAAAAAAAAAAATAAAACATCTCCAAAAAGTAACTAGAGAAGGGTTAGCAAGTTAAATCTTTTCTGAAAAATTATCACTCTTTGTTATCCACTTTTCAACAGGAATGAGCAGAGATGCTGATCCCTTTATTCAATGTCAAAAAGACACAGATAGTGCTGAAAATGCAGGTATAGTTTCTTCACATGCATTCTTGACACTTAAGGAGTCCAAAATATGAATAACTTTCTGGTAGTTTGTTATGTGTCTGGTCAGCTTCCTCAGTCAACATCTTACAGTTATGACTGCTTCTCTCCTGAAGAATAGCTGAAACATCAGAGGATCTTCACATTGTTTTCTCTCACAAAGACCACAGGAATACAAAATTGACTACGTAGAGTCAGAAGTCCATCTAAACCAGTATCATATCTCCAAGTACAAGTCAGCTGCAGATTTTTAGGGAAAGCATATGAAAATACTACATGTAGTCTAATCCTGGCCCTGCTCAATTCTTTCAGGTGTTTAGGACTCACAGATGAGAGTATATCCAGATTAGCATGTTTAATAGCTACCAGAGGACCCATCCTCCAAGATTTTTCACCTCTTCCCACAGCTTTGTCTTAGGAGAAGAGAATATTTCCAAGTGCTCTTAAACCTTCAAATGTATTCTTGCATGATTTCTTCACAGTAAATCCAACCTGGATTGTGCTCCATGGCAGAAGTGTTCCTTCTCTTTTGTGCGTCTGTGTTTTTGTATTTATTTTATAAAACTGTCCTGGGAACACATCTTCATGTCATAAGGTTAAATTGGACCTGATCTTCATGTTATAATGTTAAATTGGACCTGATCATATTCTTCCAAGAGGAACAGGGGACTAAACAAATTTCTATCTCTTAAGACTTCGCAACTCATTAATCCAATTCTTTAAGCAGCTAAAAAGATTGCCCCTCCAAACAGCAAACACAATGGAAGTCCCCCCAAATCAGGCTTGTTCTGCTTTGAATAATAAAAACTATAAAGCAGCAGAAATGAGTTCTTGTTTGTGCCTCCTTTTTAAGAGTACTGTACCAAGGAGACAGAATAGACTTGCTTGGTCTCACAAATTAGCTTTGTTCCCATTTCAAAGAAGAGCTAGGCTGACACATGTATTGTCTGGATTTTAGTCATTCTGGGACACAGTGAAGAGAAAAATACTCTCCAACAAAAAAAATGTGAACTTCAAAATTCATGAGCAGAAATACCAACTTCAGCAGTTATTACTGGGAAGTCAGCAAGCACTTGTTATTCAGGGAGAAAGCCTATTTCTTTCTTGCTGCCAAAGTCTTTCTCAGTTTCTCAAGGTTACCTCTATTTCCATTTTCACACAGTCTAAACACATCCTTCTGATCTCCAGCTCCCATTCCTTGAATTTCAGCAAGTCTTCTGATCTCATCCCTTTCTTATCTGCTTCCTTCTTTTTGCTTTAAGTCCTTAATTTTTAACTCCAGAAAAGCTTTATCACTGGTATAAGCCTGCCGTACTGTCAGAATAACTTGTCTACTAAATCGAAAAACTCTGAGCTTCTCTTGGTCAGTTTTGCTACTCCATGTTACAGAATCACAGGAGCACAGAATCACAGAATATCCTGAGTTGAATGGGACCCACAAGGATCACTGAGTCCAGTTCCTGGCCCTGCACAGGATGATCCCCAAGAATCACACCATGTGCCATGTGCCTGAGAGCAATGTCCAAATGCTTCTGGAGCTCTGTCACACTGGTGCTGTGACCACTTCCCTGGAGAGCCTGTTCCAGTGCCCAACCACCCTCAGGTGCAGAACTTTTTTCTAATATCCAGCCTAAACCTCCCCTGACACAGCTTCAGGCCATTCCCTCAGGTCCTGTCACTGGTGACCATAGATTTTTGGACCACAGAAGTCCTGTCTCTAGTAAACTCCTACTATTAGAAGACATTACCTGATGTCATAGAGATCACCAGAGAAGCCAAAATCTCAAGTGTTGAAATAGCATGTAGAAAACTGAAAATATAAATCTAAGAGGGAACATGAACTTTGAGCAACATACAAACCAGACACAAAGCTTCAGGGAGGGAAAATTTTTTTGACCATCACCAGGTACCCATTTAACACGCAGCAGTAAGATAGCTTGAGGCTACTCTACCAATAGCACTGCTAGGGCTGTGATGTGCTCATGTGCATGTGCCTACGTGGTTCTTAGCAAATCACAGCTGGGTACATCCTGTTGAGAGAAATAGACCATGAGGACAGAACTGACATACCAACGCTCATGGGAGCTTCCAGCAACATGGGACACATTTGTCTGTGGCATCCACTGCTGCAAACAGCAGTAGTTTCATGGATCTTCAGAGAGTTACTCTGCTGTAAGAAGTATGTGAGCAGAATCTAATGCACTCTCTAGATTTGCCCAAGTCACTCGGCCAGCATTTCAAAAACAGCTTATAATTTTGGCTGCCTCAATTTTTGAGTGTCTTGGTGTCTTAAAAGACACTAAAAATAAAGAGCCAAAATTACAGGTTACTTTGCACAACTTGGGCCTCAGTTTCTCTGTACTAAGTTCTGATGTTACTTGGAATTACTTAGAATTGAAGCATGGAGCATGTTTCTTGAACAATACAAAGCTACAGAAAACTTCCACTAGATGAGAGCTGACTTGTTCTCTCTATGTCTCAGGTCACTGAGGTTGGAAGATAACAATTCCTTGGCCTAATAGTGACATAGACTTATGCCAAACAGAAGTAATGTCATTGCTAAGTGGAATTGCAGAAATATGATAAATTATTCAGACCTACTGCATGTTAGTAAGTATAATGAAAACTACCAGTTTCCTGCACATGACTGAGTTCAAAGTAATGTGATATTAGGGATCACAACTGGCAAATGGAAAAGCCACATGAGACACCACTGTCAATAATCAACAAACCAAAAAGCATGGGAAAATATGCATAAACTCTTTCATCCAATGAAAATAAGAGCATCCAGCTTTCTTTTAATTTAGGAACACGCTGTGCTTGCCTGGGGGTTGCAAGGGCAGGGAACGGAGAGAGGGTCAGCTCTCCATAGGACTGACCCAGGTTTGAAAACTCACAGCAACTAAAGTGCTGAAAGCCAAGCCTCCCACACATCCTTCCCCTAAGTGTCAGGAAACAGTGTCCCCTGATTGCTCAATCTCTAAGTCAGATGGCTGGCCTGCAGGGACTAGATGGGTTTCTCGGATACCATCGGACCTTGGGGGAATTTTATATTGACTAAAGCAGATGGAGCAAACCCAAACAATTTTGGAGATCCCTTCAAGATGCTATTCAACTCCTGATGATCCTCCCTGTCAATGAAGTACATTGTTTTACCATATCTGTACTTGATAAGAAAAAATTTTTGATTGATTTTTGATGATTAACAGAACTACATATACGAAGCACAACTAAAACAAACAGCAGTGATAGCAGCAGACAAGTGATATGGTGTAGTAAAGCCACTAGGATATCCAGGGAATTTGCTTACTCAGCTCTGTGAAACCATGAGACCTTACTTCGTAACACATAATATAGACTTTTAAAACCTCAGGGTTACACTGACTGTCATAAGCTGCAATAGGCAATAGCTTTCTGTTCCACAAAACAAAGCCAAAAAGATGCCTGCCTTGTCTATATTGTTTTTTTTAATCTTTATTCCAGGGTAAGTCCATTCATAGACTAACTAGCAATTTTCTGGCTGGTATAATCTCATCCAAATTCAAGGATGCTAAAACCCATGCATTCTCATTGGAACTGAATTTATGTCCTGACAGATCAATATCTTCCTTCGCATTTTTCTTCCCAGCCTTCCACTCAGTGTGCAACTTTCCTGTTGAACCACAACTGACAGCCCACAGGGAATTTCCAGACTTGCAAACCCCTGCAGGTAGTGTTGCTAACCCGTTGAATGCTGAGCTGAAGGAAAGAGAGAGGAATAATGAGACAGATAGGTATTCAGATGTAAACACCCCAAATATGGAATTATCCCCTCCTTAGTTCCTCTTCTTAGCCACTCCGCTTTCAGCAGTTCTGAATATATTAGTTCTGTATTGCCTAAAGTACTTCAGAGAGACTAGCTGTTGAACTAGGTAAAACATGTTTGTGGCTCCAGACAGTTGCCTTGGCTGTGACTGCTCTCATTTATTGGGGCATTAAGGTTTCTAGCAAGTTACTACATTTCTTAAGATTTTTTTTTTCTTTTACATTGGCTGCCAGTGTGATTAGGCTTTTGTTAAGAAAAAAAAAAAAAGCAGCTTCTTGGAAAAAGAGCTTCTAGGCTCACTGGAAATTAAAGCTAGTAAGAAATAAATGTGGCCGAAGAAAAAATTCTGTTATGTCACATCAAAGTAGCTCAGATCCCAGTATGATTCCTTCCACGTCTGAAGACTTCGCTTCTTAAGTACATCCCTGCAGGATCTGCTTTTGAGAACTCATGCTCCCTTACACACACATTAGTACAGTTGGTTATTCTCCAGCTCATGATTTGCATAGCATGGCATCCCTTATGGGGCTAGACCTTGACCACCTGCCCAGTAAAAGCTATCCCCATTACATTAGCATGGTGATTACATCAACCTGCAGTTGTTTTCAGCGCAGCTAACTACACTTGCTCAATTTTGTTGTGCAGTGGGGATCCCGGTAACTCTCCTTCCTCTTAGTCTTCAGTCTTCCTCATTTATTTCCTTCTCCCTGCCCCAATAACCCTCTCTGCCACCCTCAAGAGGAGAAGTATTTGCAGACTTTTTCCATTATCAAAGCAGCCTGATGCAGGGAATGCTGACTCGCAGCAGCCTTTCTTGTGACTGCTTGTTGGCTGAAGCCAATTGCAAACAGCATGGGGTATCACATTGTGCAATTCACATGGCTTCTGCTCCTCAGCCCAGCTTTGTGTTTATGCTCAAGGGCATCATCTCTCCTTCCAGCAACTGCACAGGCCAACAATGCTCCTGCTGGCCAAGTGTTTTTACAGTTACAAGTGCTTTCAAAGTGTGTCATCTTCATGCAGGAGGCCTCAAACTGTTCCTGGGGAAGCAAGCTGCTTCTGTCATGGGTCTTGTTCAAGAAGATGCCAGTTAAGAGGACATCTGCCTCATACAGATGTCCCCAGAACTGCTCCCTTCTCCACTTGAAGAGTGAATAGACACCAAGGTGTGAGTTGGGGAGGTAAGGTTAATTAAATGCACCATTGAATTTTAATTGCTATTAGATTCAGCTGTGTGCCCCACTGAACACATCATCTTCTTACGGAGTAAGCTTGGGAATCTCTGGACTGCAGAGGCATAAAAAAAAAATCACTAAGAATCACTAGTTTTAGTCTGGACTTGGACCAGGTGTCTCTATCAGTATCTGCAGGGAGATTCTCCTTGTAGTAGCTGACTTGTTCAGTTACGACCTGGTTACATCTAGGATTGAGATGTGAGAAACACCTCTTCTCTGCAGAAGAAGAGGATTCTTTGGAGAGTCCTTAGTATCAAGCAAGTACAGGCTCAAGGTGCTAAATTGGTCAGGTTTAGCCAAGTAATTCCCCTTACTTGCATTAGTATTTTTTTATCACCAGTATCCTGGCAGAGCAGGACAGGAATTCATTATCAGGGCCAGGGAATTGCCTGTCATCCTCATAAGGAAAGAGGAACTACTTGCTGCACAATATGACAAAGGGATTAAAGAGTTAAAAAAGAAATCCTACAGTGTGGGGTTGCCTAAGGAAGTTATTTTTGCCTAAGGCTTATTTGGGATTTTCCTTTCCTGCTACCAGAACATGAACTAGCTGAATTTTAGTTAATTTTGTAATCTTCTAAAGATATGACCATCCCCTCCTCACTCTCCTCAGACCTCCCTCATCCCGTAACCCCCATCCACATACAGAAGAGTGCAAAAGCCTGCACTGTCAGCCCCTCTGCATACCCTTAGGAGAAGCAATCAAGCTAAACCTGAATTGTGTGTGCTGCCAAGCTGGCTTCAGGATATTTCAGAGCAGAAAAAAAAAAAAAAAAAAAGAAAAGAAGAAAGAAAGACAATCAGTACTTGCAGAGATTTGTTCTTGAAAACAAGCAAAAACATGAGAAGCTTTGCTGCGGCAGCTGCACTTACATTGTAGTAGCTGTGTCTCTGTATGGATCCTTCCTGGTCTGCAGTCCTGTAATCCACACAGAGAAATGCCTGTACTGCTCCTCTCGCTGGCACTGCTGTTAGAGTGAGACTGGAACTGCTGCTGTTTTCACTTTCAGACCAGCCTCTCTCTCCAAATCCTCTGACGTCAGACAGCCTGCAAGAGTTATTTATGGAATGAACAATCTAAAAGTTTCTCTAGGTAGATTTAAAACTGCGGGGGGATTTGTAATTTTTGCACTCTTGGATAGAAAACCCCTCCAAGAGGTTCAAGGAGGAAACAGTGGGGAACTACAGATGTGGCCATAGAAGTCCCTGGCAAAAGACAGTATCTGTACTTTTCCATCCATGGTATATTATATCCACACCCAGGATGTCACCATCTGTCATGTAAGTCTCCTTTTGGAAAGTGGTTTTCCAGTCTCTCAGTTGTGCTTAAACAGGGTTTGAGTCAGGTGTGACATAGAGGTCTCTCCCAGACACTCCAAGCCCACAGCCCTGTGCTGTGTACAGGCTTTGACTGGATTTAAGTAAAACAGGACTAAAACAGTCCTTCCAAGCATCTTGTCCACATCCTCTTTGAGTTTGGCACTGAACCCTTTTAGCTGGACTGTTTTCTCATGCATGTGGGCTGTTTCTGCTCTCTTCCCTCTTAACTTCAAAATATCTTCTCTAGAAGTGTATCATCTCAGATAAACAGCAGCTCAGAAAATTAACTTAGTCCTTGATCTCTATTGTGCTCTGCCTATTTGCATCTTTCCATTATTCCTGTGATACTGTACAGTGTGACACTTTTCACCTGCTGTCAAAGTCACTTAGGTGTTATGTGGAACAGAAGAGATGCTAGAGCAAAAACCAAAACAGTATTAGCATTAACGTTAATCAGTACTTGAAGAGTGAAACGCTCTCATGGTATAATCCTGCTGAGGTAAGTGATGATAAATTTGGACTAATAAGACTTCTTTGTTTTGTATTTAGAAGCTGAGCTTGGCTGTAAGCCTGTAAGTATCAGTAGTCCCATGTAAGAGATGAAAGAGGTCTGAAGGTGAAGTGATATATGGTGAAAGTCCTTGAGTGAGCTTTGCTTGATTACAGACAAACCTTTTTAAGAAGTTCAAAACTTTTTCAACGTTTTCTGCAGGAGTGTACAAATGTTGCTATTATAAGCAACTGGGTTTGTTTTTTTTTATACCACATCATTTCCATTTGTAAGCAGTTAAGAAGTATATGTCTTGGTACCACTTTTGGAGATACAATTGCTATTTCAAAATGTGCCAAGGTTCTTTTCTGTGCAACTTACTAGCAGAGCAAATTTACTATTTGGGGCTGTTTGGATTAGTTTTTTTTCATGCATATATGCTTTCTCTTTTCTGCTCTACCATCATCTTTGGGCATGAAGAAGCCAGGGATCCTTCAAATCAATAAAAAATCATATGATCAACTTCAAAAGGCTTAAAATCAAATTTTCTCTGATCACTTTCTAATGACAGCTTTCCCCTTGCACTGTAATATCATCACTATGACAAAAAGTATTGAGATACATTCCAGAGTAAAATGGTATCTCTTTGAAGAGATATCCACTTTTATACTTACAAGATGGGTCTAAGAATCTGGCAGATGGAGGAACAAGAAAATTATCCTAGTTCTAAAGCAGTATTCAGTTAAGCAAAGGAAGTAAAATGTTTTGAGATACATATAAAGAAAAAAAATAAAAGTAACCCAGTTTTGACAGTGCAATCCAAGCATTGAACAAGTGGTGTTGCTGTCCCCTCTGGCTATGATACTTGCCACTTGTCTACTTAGCATCAACAAGGATCACTCAGGGCATGAGTGCCTGCCTTGCAATGCTGCATTCTAATCTTATTAAAGATCAACCCTGGAGTTACATTGCTACCTGTTGGTAGTTTGTACCATGGATATCCAGCAAGACCTCTGAAGGGCAGAGTGATTCAGGGCTTTTCTGTAGGATACTAGAGCTGTTCCTTGCAGGGAGTACCACATCCCACCAGATTTCACTGATTTGGCTTCTCTAAAGCACAGTAGAGGCTCCTGGTGTTTGCTGAAGATGAGATGGCTATCCATGACTCCTCTCTCTTCTATTTAGTTTATATTACATCTTCTCCCTGGAGAATGGAACAGGAGGAACATGGAAATCCTGACCATCACACAGAAGTAAAATATGAATAACCACAGCCTGTCTTACAGCCTGAGCCAAGAACAAATGGTATTCCTTTATTTCGAAAGATTTTGCAGCAAGATTGAAATGTCAGAAGACTGAAATGCTCTGTTTACCCATATGTGACATGGATAGTGATCATTAGCCTGTGTCCAGTAGCATATTCCATTTCTGTCCTGAAGGGATATGCCCCTTACCATGCAGTTGTTAAGGCAGAAATATTCATCCCATCAGAAATGTTGTAACATTCCAGCTACCATGGACTAAGATGGTATCTCTATAGACCTGTTGTATTTCTATATGAAAATGAAAGGTAGAATAGCCAGTTGTATGGCTGTATATTCATAACCTCTGCACTGAATCCACAGGAGTCAATCCCACAACATGCCACAGAAGCCTTTTCTGGAACAAAGCGCTATGATGTGAAGGGCACAAAGAAATCCTCTGTAGGCAATCCTGTTTCTTATACTTGAAAATCTTTGCTCTTAGATTGGGAATGTGCATGCAAGAGCAAAAATTGTTTAATTTTAAGCAGAATTTATTTAAAAGAGTAATTCTCCCAAAAGACACTAGAGGCACTTTTGGAGGCTGAGGAGAATCAGCTTTGGGCACTGTACCAACACAAGCATAGGTGCTACTCAGCCCTAAAACACAGAGAAAATACAGAGGACCGAGTGAGACCCTCTGCATCACTCACACATGACTGAAGCAAGACAGCATGTGCTCTTCAGATCCAGACCAGTCATGGTTCACATGAGCAACTATAGAAGTCCAGTTGTCACTGCCTTAGTGCTACATAACAAAATAATAAACCAAAGGAAATGAAATCCCATTAAAATACTATTCTTGCTGCCATAGTTGAACAGACCATTCAGCTCACTAGTCTAGTACACTGCCTCAAGCAGTGGTTAGATACCTGATGATTCAGAGCATGAAGAATGGAAAACACACTACATCCAGCTAGTTGTGGGCTGGAATATTACGTAAGGATGAGTGGTTAAAGAGAGAAGAGAAATCCTTTCTTGAACCCCATAGTTGATCAGTTTACACATTTAAGTATGAGGTTATTTCAGAGGCTGGGTTTTTTTCTCCCTTGCACTGGTATTGCTATGTATGTTATTTCTGCATATATTTCAGTCTGGGAATCTGCCAGGTTTTTTTCCAATCCACTGAAGTCAGAAAATGCAAAATTATGGCATATGTTCAAAGAATAGCACACACCAAAGCATGCAGAGAGTTCAATCTTTGTCTTCAGATGCACACAGCCTTGGCCCTAGTTTTCAAATCCACCCGGTGATTTTCCTTTCATTTCCAATAATGGAATTCTATTCACTGTGTACTCTTGGCCCCTGAATTAAATTCTCTTTTGCACTGACCAGATGGAAACCACCTATTGGTCTCATAGATATCTTCATTTCCAAGGCCTGAAGCAGCATCATGGCTTACCAAGGATTAATAAACAGTTTAAGTGATTGGGAGAAAAGCTGGTGATGCAGATGAAGCTTGCAGAACGAGCATGTGCCAGCAAGAGGGATTGTTCTAAGACACTGCCATAGTTACCTCTGAACTGTGTAAGGGAATCTCTAAGGGAATCCATCTCTAATCAGGAAAGGGGAAAGAAAGCACTTTCTGGAGCTATACAGCGTGTACTTGAGGTGTTCCTTTAGCCACAAAGGATCATGCAGAGTACAGGAAGTGTCTGAGTAGCATAACCAATGTACAGCACTGAACTGAGAGCATTTTAGACTCAGTTTCTTCTAGTATCAGAGTCAACACAAAGGAAGAATCAGTGGAAAATAAGGAAGG
The DNA here is from genome assembly GCA_018697195.1 of Certhia americana. NCBI lineage: Eukaryota > Metazoa > Chordata > Aves > Passeriformes > Certhiidae > Certhia > Certhia americana. The sequence continues at coordinate 82,793,428 of CM031859.1, read as the reverse complement.
AAAAGAAGGAACGTTTCAAATTAAAAGCAATGAGTGTTAAGTAGTAAGACTCACAAAGCCATCATCTCTGCAGTACATTGTGACTGAGCTCATAGCCTGAGGCACAGATTGGACTTCTCAAACTGAATCAGCAATGTAGATGTACAGTATTCATACATGAAAGTAGACAGAAGGCAGCACTAGCTGAGAACACCCTGCCTCCACCACCGGCAGAAAAGTAGGCAGGAAAGAGTGAGTTTTGTCCCACACAGGGAGTTGTGGCTAGGCTCTGACTCCTTCGCAGCAGTTAATTAGACCAAGGAGAATTGAGTAGGTAAGACTATTGGGACAGTTGGTAACTAAAATTGTTCTGCAGACATATAATATCAGAATTAAACAGCATTTTGTAATATATCACTGCCCGACTAACTATTCCCAGCATTACCTTAGATCCATTTTGTTTTCCACCAAAAGCTGTATAGTGGATTCAGGTTAACCAGGGTCCTTCGAGAGCTTTGTGGGATAACGGTTTCTTGGCTTCTTTTACTCACATACTGTAGTGACAACTGTTAAAGTGGAAATGCTTCAAAGAGGCCAGAGAAAAACATATGCACTCAGTAGAAAATGATGCAGACAAAAATGCCAGCAATGATATACCATATTAACAGCAATCATCATATGTTACAGGGGAGCCTAGGTAGGAAGGAGAGTTTAATTCTGTGGAATGTATCAAATTTAAATACCTTCACTGGTATATTTTTTTTCTTTTCTTTCCTAGACATTCTCTTTTCTTGCAGAAGATTTATTTTTAAAGAACCTCGAAAAGCCGAGAGAGCCTATTAGACTGGCAATTATCCTGAGTCACTTCCTACAATGGTTTAAAACAACTCAGAACATCTTTTTTGTGGGCATGAATGCAAAAGTATATCAGTGGCCCACAGAGTTGAACCAGTAAACCTGAAAATACTAATAACATACAGCTAGTTATATCACCTTTTCAGTTACATTGAAAGATTTTCAAGGTTGGAAAATCAAACACTGAAAAATGATAGCAAACACATTATGATATGGATATGTTTAGCCACTACCTATGTACAACAGCTGTGGCAGAACATGGGATGGGATACAGCTGCCTGCATTTCAGTTCAAGACATTTAGCTCAAGACAGCTCTCCTTGCAGCTCTTGCCACAGTTGATGTGAGCCTGATGCATGCTCAGTGATGAAGCAAGCACCTAAAAATGCAAGCACATAGTTGGAGCTGGTGATGCAATTTTTGTGGTGTACACTTTTAGGTGTTTTGGTTCACCAATGCTTATGTTCTTTACTGTTGTTCTTTCTGCATTATTTTATAATTAAAAAAAAAACAGTCCCAACAGTTCCAAAATTTTGCCCATGTAATGCTACTGAATTTTTGAGATATCAACATAATCCCCAAGATCCTCTGAACACAACTTTGCTCCACAGCTGTCATGATACTGTACTTCTCTCATCTGGTGAAACTGCCATTTCAAGAAGTAATGCAATTTAGCCATGACATATTCATGTGTCTTCTCAGGCAGGAAAACATAGGAATGTCCTTGAGCTTTGCTTCTGAAACATGCTACACCATTATGGACGTAGGCAAATAGACTTGGCACAAGTATTCTTGGAATTTAAACAAACTGTAGAGACTGCTATGTTTCTGCCCCAAATTTTATTACCACAACAGCCAAAAGCAACCTTGTGTGCTACCCCACCTGCAGAAGAAGAAATTTAGACAGTTTGTCTATAGGATAAGAGCACAGTATCTTGACTGATAATGCCAAGAAACATTTCCTAATGTTTTATAATATGAGAAATTAAACAAGAAAACAGAACAAAATTAAACCACAACATATAGTCATTCTTTTTCCTTTGTACCTATTAAATACCACAACTAAGAACTCATTCTCATGTGACAACGTTTATTGTGAGCACTTTTTCCAGCACCTACACAGTAGTCTATAGAAGTAGTAGTAGTCTACAGTCTATAGTAGTCTATGAGTCAGCTTAGAGGATTAAATAGAAGGCCAACGAACTCCAGAGTGCATTTATTTCTTACTGGACTGAAGAAAACCTAGTGTTATAAATAATGAAAGTTTGAAGACAGAATACTCATTTGAAGAATCAGTTTTAGACTGGTCTTGGAGGGGCAGTGAAATATGACAGAAGTATAATCAGTCTTCTAGTGAAGACAGGCAAGAAAAAACAATGTACAAACTCACACTAAGCATATTGACTTCTCCAGGGTCTTAGTCACTGTTGATGTACATATGATTCAAGATATTCAATGTCTCACAGCACCAGGATTTTGTGTCTGAAGTAAAGCAATGATGCTGGGTGGGTGGGTGTGGATGTGGGTGTGTGTTATATTATGTAATGAGATGGTTATTGTGCTTACATTAAAAAAAAAAATCAAACAGACAAAAACAATTCATAAAAACCCAGTGAACTGGAAATTCTGAAAAATAAGCCAGAATAACAATTCTCATATGTCTAAACCCACTGTTTCCCAAATCCCGGCGTGCAGTCCTTAGGGTCCCAAAGCAGCTTGAAATAAACAAAGTTGGGATGCTCAGCATATTCTAAGACCAAGATACAACATATTGTCTAATGTGCCCTAAATTAGCCCATTTTGTTCTGATATGACTATTTATAGAAGACACACCGTTGGTGAAATTATCAGTGATGAACCAGTTAAGATAAAATTTGTTAACCAGTTTCACAAGAAAAGGCTATTGTACTTTTGATTTGTCATTTCTTTTGATTATTTCAAGTATAAACAGAAAGGTGACAGCATAAACATATATGTATATAACTTTTTGTTCACAGATTTCATGTCGTAAAAGTTGTTCCTATAAGATTCTTGTCCCAGTGTAGTACAGGAATTATCTAAACCCTAAAAGTTTTGTTCCTTCTCCTCCCACCTTCTTCCCCTGCCATTAATTTGGCAGATCCAGGAGGTATAGCAATTATTTGGCCTTGATCAAATTTGTCAAGATATGAGAAAACAATTTACTCATAAGAGAAATTCTTTAATTTCTCAAACTTCTCAAAGTTTTGAGAACTGAGAAATTCTCAAACTTCTGAATGCTCAGTAGTCTCTAGCTGACTTATAAAGCATCCTGTTATATGCAAGAATTATAATATTATGAAATTATAGTAAAAGTATAAGTTTGGAGGAAGATACACTTTCTAAAGCCTTAAACATATGATTAGATAAAAATTATACCAGCTTAAATAATTTGAAAAATAAACTGAGGGGTGAAAGGTATGGAAGAGTCTATGAACCTGCAGGAAGAGATTGGGTTGTGTGGGGACTGTTGACCAGTGAACTGCAAGCACAAGATTACCAACAAAGGACTGGCATCGATGCCTTGCTTCCTTGAAAAAACTGAGTGAAGACATTTCTACTTCCTCCCCGTCTCTAAAACATGATGAAAACGACTCTAGATTACAACCAGCCATATTTCTCTGAAGTCATTCCAGGAGCACAGGACCACTGGAGTGCAGTAATATTTGGAAGCAGCAGGGGGGATCACAAGCGAGTGGCTTCTTTCACATAGAATCAAGCCCTCCAAGGATAGTTAACTTATCTGAGAGGTTAGCCATGAGCATCCCCAGAAATTAGGGAGTGTAAAAGGAATCCAAATGCAGAAGAATGATTAAGAATTGGTGAATGAAGTATTTTGTGAACTTTTGTGCTGGCAGAAGAGCATAAAGCAGCTGACTGTGGCCAAGACTTTTTTACAACAAATAGCTAAAGCAGCTTCTTTTCTTCACACTAGTGTTACAAGTCAGATTTTGTTAATGTCTGTAAATCTCTTTGAGATCTTCCAATGGAAATTACTATTCAATTTTTATAAAAGTATTATATAAAGGAAAAGTTACAGTGCCAGAATATATACAATGAATCCATGGGAAATCATTATTCTTCCATGTTTCAAGAATTGTTTGACATGTTTTGAAATTATTTCTCTGGGAACTGATTGGACTTAAATGTGCTTATCCCTTGTCTTTTGTTAGCTTGTGTTTGCATTTACTGTCCATTAATAATAGATGAACACAACAGCCTAAGGTACTTGATTCTTTTATGAACTGCAGATAATTCCACATTTCAGTTCTACATAACATTAACAGCATAGGGAAAACTGGAATGTGGCAAGAAGCCCAGGAAAAGGCAAGTTGAGTTGGATTGGGAATTAGCTGGAAGGAAAAGAATCCTGCAAGCCAATATTCATTAAGTAATTTTATGTGCAGCAGAAGAAAATCAAGAGACACACTTGGAATCTGGAGACTTTAAAATAAGAAAAATATTTCAGTAACTGTACAAATTGGTTAACAATTGTGATGCAAAACAATTATTTCTACATTCCTTGATTCAACATGCTCCAGTTTTACTCAGCACTATTCTGAAACTCCAATACATAATCTAAAGAACTGCTTATGAGACCGTCTAGCTGTTTTCTGAGATGTTATACAATCCTTCTTCCCATTTTCCTTCAGCAGCCATCATTTGCCCTACATCCAAACCATGTTCACTTCAGCAATGTGGGATTAAAATTCTGGTGGTGCTTTGGAATACACTGGAGCCTAGGCAAGCCCTATGAAGGCATGCAAATATATCAAAACTGTAAAACAAGAATTCAAAACAGTAGATAACTAATAACAAAAGCAGATAAAAATTAGCATACTTAAACCGCTCTTCTGGCTTAAATTCTGTTCTTAAATATCTGTTCTTAAACAATTAAATATGAGCCAAAGTAACAATACCACCTCCCAAAGGTAAGATGTCCTATCCTTTTGTAGCTTGTGATTTGCACCAGACTGCATGTTTTACTTATGTGACTCTTCTGATAAGCCATTCAATGCAAACTGCAAATAATATAAGCAGTACTGAAAAGCAAATGTTATATGACCGGCAACAATTTAGTTGCTGAGCTAAACTTGTGATTCACCAGGAGGACAGTTCTATCTCAAAGAAGGATTTGGGATTATCCCACTTAAGAAAAGTCAGTGCTACTCCATCTATTTGGATGTCTGTTCAGTAGCGAAGATATTATTTGTCTGAATGTAGGTAGTAGACAGAGATTTGGGGTTGTTTCTTTTGGTTTTCAAGTAGAATTTCTTGTTCATGCATCACAGTGGATTAGAATTGACCTCTGAAAATGTAATGGAGTCCACAATGCAAAGTAGTTTTTTCTTAGTCCAAAAAATCATAGCATTTTCAAGGACAGTAACTGTTAAAAATCTTATCTGTGGTTTTAGAAATTATGTGCTAATCATTGGCAAGAAAATATGTGTCCTAAAGAAAGTCTCAGAAATTAATTTATTTAGTGCCTGAAATTCATTATTCATGTCAACAATCTGATATACCTATGTTTTCAAATATCATATCTAGTACTTCATGTTTATTACCTCTGGAAAAATCTGGCTGGAGTGTGTGCAAACCACTGAGCTCTCCCATGGGTCACAGAATAATGCAAACCTGAGAAGAACAGGTCCTGATTTTATCGGCAGTTCTCCAGTAAAAGATATACTATTAGCTTAATAATCACTTAATGTAAAAAAATTGCTGCTGGCATGTATTTGTCTATCAAATTAGCACCAAGACCTTTAGGAAGTTTACTTTCTGAATCAAGGATCCACAGTATATGGAATTTAAATATGTGAATTTATAACTCATCATCTTTGTTGTAAACAAGCTGTGAAAGATTAAAACTCTTGTTAAAACAATGTTTACAATAAGGCTTTAGTTTGGAGAAGAAATAATAGACATAAAGTTCAGTACAGTTACTAACTTAGGAAAGAGGATTTATTCTATTTTCACCTTTGGCTGGTTTCTGCTTCCTCTGTTCTCTTCAGCCATATGTAAAAAAACAGGTAACATTCATATGGTCACTTATGCTTGTCATACTAGGGTCTGAGACGCAGCTTTAATTTGATGGGGATTTAATTCCAAATGCAAGAGAATTGCAACTCACTTGTCTATTACATTCTTGGGGATTCTTAAGTGAAAGACTCTAGGGAATTCTTAACAATGACTAAGTACACAATCAATGGCCAAGCTAGAGATAGAAGATCAATACCAAGTAAATGAACATTTTGTATTTTGATATAGTTACTCAGACAAGAAATCTGCCTCTTCCCATTGGCAAATGACTGATGTCTGCAGTCTCTGGCTACCAAGCCTTGCCCATTTATGAGATTTCTCAACTGCAGATGCACAACAACACGTGACAAAATCACACAGCCTTAAAAGTATCTGATGTTGGAGATGAAGAATCACAGAATGGTTGTGTTGGAAAGGACTTTAAAGATCATCTAGTTCCAACCTCCCTGCCCTGGGCATGGGCATATTCCACTAGAGTAGGCTGAATTTGTAATACTAGTTGAATAAGTAATAGTAGTTGGTTTATTTTAACTAAAAACTAAATATAAAAATAAAAAAAAAAAAAAAAAAAAAGCAAAAACCAAAAAACCAAAAATTATGTTCTTTTTTCCTTTGAGTATCCGAAAATATCTAGGAAAAGAAGGACTAAAAATACTGTTGCACTGTGCTTACACGAGGGCTATTCTATTTGATTTCAAACAGTTCAAGAGTGCATCTTATTTTCTTAATTCACAGAGTTGTATGGGGAAAACCAGTGTTGTCGTGTTTACAACAAGGTACAAATACATGGAAAACTATAGTGGGAAAGTTGGTCTTGGGATTTTAAGGCATTCAGTGCCTCTCTACTTAAGAAACCAATTTCTCTGGCTTCACTGCAGGTTGTGTTTGCAAAATTGGACATATTGCTTAGTTATTTCATGGCTTAATTTTGTCCTTGAAGAAAAAGGCAGGTACCAACTTTAAACATGTTAATGTCTGTCATACCTGGCTGGAGCATATTATTACATCCAAGCTGAAGCACTTGTGAACCTGTTCAAGTATTAGCATAATAAAAGAATGTTCATTTATGGCAGTTTCCTGAGATCAGTGAGCCTGGGTAGTACAATTTCCCACAGTTTTAGGTATGCTATGCTACTTAGATTATGATGCAAACTTATCCTTCCTTATCAATGGCCATCTTTTCCTGTACAACTCCCTTCATCATCCTGTGAAAACATTTCTCATCTGCTCACCCTCTCAAGTATTGGTCACCCCATCCTAATCCATCTTCTTATGAGATCAACTGTTCTCCTTCTGTATTTTTCTTAATTACTCTTCTGTGTCTATTCACTTTCCTCATACTAGCTCCTCACTTCCATCTATTCCATCCAAATAAAAAGGTTGAACAAAAAGCCCTCAGGAGGTTTGCTGCCTCAGTTTACCTTTGCCTCCGAAGTAACACTTCATTTTACTTTCTCCTTTTCATCTTTACATCACCTAAACCATGAACTTTAATTTTACTGGCTGGATTTCTCATTTATACTTGTATTCTAGAGACTCACTACAGCTCCCTGCATCATGCCCTCTATTTTCACTTAACAATAATTGTGAAACTGAGATCACAACCTTTATCCTTACCCTTTTGAGCTACAAAATTGAATTTTGCTCCATGGTTGTAATCACCTTCCATCACATTGTTGTATTTTCTTCACATCTGTGTTCGGTGAATGACAGCTTCTCTACTCTCCCCTCTCACGCAATCCCACACACAGACTCTGAGTGTTGTTGCTTAATATCATCCTTTCAGTTATCACTCCTCCAGCAGCTGTGCCTCCTCCAGCACCTCTCCCGTCTTAACCACATTACTTTCTTAGTCTTTAAGATCCTTGTCCATACTGTAACACCATATTCATGACCAACTTGTAGATAGGTTTCTGTCTATGATCTATCAGTTGTATCAACATTTTACACTTTCAAACATACCTTTCCCTGCTTTCTCTGATCCTAGTTTTCATTCCCCAAAAGAGCTCTGCAAAGATCTGTAAAATGATATAATTATCTTTAAATTCTCTTTCCAGCAACACCTTGATAGGAAAATCCTAGCCTCTGACTATTCTGCTAATATTACCCACATTATTTATATTTATTTTCCTTTTTTCCAGCATTGCCGCCTGTCCTAAATTTAGCAAGAGCTGTTTGGTACACCTCTAAATTTACACAGTGCCCAAAAAAGCTTCTAATCATTGGCTTAAATTTAAGATTTATTGTAAATCAATGGTATCTAATAATTGAATTTTATAATGTTTTGTTGAAGGTGACGGAATTTTAATCCTCTTCAAAAAAGAGCATACACAAATTAGTTATACAATGACTATAAAGGAAATTATTCATTGAGCAGAATTGAACATAAGATTCTAAATTTCCCACCACTTTTCAGATTAAAAAAGCCCAAACCCTACAGACTTTTCTACTTATGGTCACCTAGAATTTTATCTCTCCTTAGTCAGAGACAAATCAACAATGGCCTTTGGAAGGTTTCATAATAAAAAATCAATACAAAAAACTATTATGTTAAAGATAAATGTGGAAAGGAGGTAGAGAAAATTGTGCAGATAACATTTGCAATGCATTGGAATTTCGTTTACGTCTCCTGTTAACACTTCTCAGGCTAGTTTGCAACAAAGAATCCAGCTTACTATTTATCCACACCCCCACACCCCCACAGCCCCCCCCCCACCTCCAAGCCCCCAAGCCAGAAACCAAGTGCCCAACTTGGAAAAAAAAGATTTGCTTTCTGTTGCTATCAGAGTCCTAAGAATCCCTATGTTTCCCTTAGGAAAAATTCCCTGAGGAATTTTTTGTTTATTCTAAAAGAGTCAAGCAATTAAGGACATATAATTATGCATATACATTAGCCCTAAAGAGGACATTTTCAGATTTTTTAGTTTGACTGAGTCTACCAAGACACACATTTTTAGGGCACATATAAATGTGTTGGGTAAGAACGTGAGAACATTTACATTTTAAGGTACTTTTCAAATGCTTTTCTAACATACATGAAGATGTAGTCCTGTTTCCTAAGAAACAGATTGTAACTAGCCTCAGAGAGGAAAACGTCTCTGTCCTTCTCTCAAGGCTGGACTATTAAAAGCAGAACAAGGCAGTTTTGTCTACATGATAGCATTAAACATTTTAATGCTGAACACAAAAAGCAGAAGAAAACAAGGGTTATAGGACTTTGGGATGATACTTGAAATTTTAAAAAATATTGCCTCAACTTTTTCACAATACATTCAAATACAGAAACCTAATTTTCTGTATTACCACACCTTTTACTATAAAGGTTGTACTATTTCTGGCAGTGCTCACATAACAAACTCAATAGATACTGTACCTAAATTTAGGCCACATTTCAGACTTTAATTTCTGGTCATTTAGGAAGTGTTTCTGGTCATGTAAAAGATACACATTTGGCATTAATGTTTTCAGGATTTGGATGATGAGACAAACTCCAGCTTTGGCAAGAGTTTTAGCCCTTCATCCTGCCCAGTTGGTCTTTAGAAAGATTTTAGCATTCTAATTTCTAATCATTATCTCCACCAAATGGCATGATAGTTGCCAAGAATAAGTAAAGCCTATGAAAAGTAAAACTCTGGGGAAAAAAAGAGAGGACTAGAAAGTTTGGGCTATTATAAAGCTTTCAAGGCTGTTTATTTGGAAGTAGAGTTAAGTTGCTAGGTGACATAATGGAGCACAAATCCTTGAGTTCCCAGGTCCAGTATATATTAGGACTGATCTTATTTTTCTAATTGGAAGGAAACAACAACTGTAAAAGCAGATGATTTGTTGTGATGCTCTATTACTTCAGAATGCAATGGCTGACCTTTTTAAAACACAGAATTGCCAGATCCTATAAGTCATACATTCTTATAATTATTTGAAGTCTATAGGTTGCTTGTGTTGTGTGGTGCATTTCCTCAAATCCTGGAGCTGAAAAATGTTGACACATCCTTAGGGTTTAACATAAACGTAAATGCTGAAAATTCCTCAAGTACAAGGCGATTTCCCACAGAATACAGAAAGAAGACCTCAAACAGTAGATTTAAAGCAATCCAAAACTTTTCATGCCTCCAACATAAGATGTAATCTCTAGACCTGTGCATTTTTAGTTAGCTGTCACCTTCAGGCTTTTTTGAAAGGCCATTCCTTTGTTCTGGAAGCAGCTTGAGTCTAAGATTGGCTTCTTTGTGCCGTAACATATTCAGACTATCCTATATTAAACAGTGTGTCTTCACTGTGCCACTGGCTCAGAGTTTACAGCTCAGGCTTCAGGTTGAAGAAGGGCACCTAAACCATTTTCAGAGCGGGCTTGGCCCCAGAAGTAACAGTGTCATCCACCCAGCTCCATATTCCAGCTACTGAACACAGGCAGACACAAAAGGGCTTTCCTCACAATTAACTGCAATATTACAATGTCTGCTGCCCAAGTAATTCACAGTCCAGCTAAGCTGCTAAATAACATAGCTGACTATTAAATTTGCAGCTTTCTGTATAGAAATACAAAATACTGTAATGTCCTGCATAATTTTTTATTCCAAACCAAGCAAACCAACATTTCAATTCCCAAAACTTCAATTAAACATTACAATTCTTTCAGAGTTCTGGAACTGAAATTATTTATGCTTCCCTCCCAAATCCTGATCTCTTGGTCTAAATTCATTGAACACTGTACATTCTGCTTCCTTCCTGGCTGCAGTAGTTTCCCTACCTGTAGTCACTTCTGCCTCTAGCATCACTTTCAACATCCCCATCCCTACTGACAGGAGACAAATCTTTTTCATAATTTTGGAGCAGTGCTGAGAAGATAATTACTATTTATTCCATTATCCCATTCCAATGTCCTGGTTTTCCTTCACTCTTTATTTAATGACCAAGTAATATTTTCCATTTGTTTTCATTTTTACCCTTTTGACCTTTTGCACTTGACTTTAGATCGTGTTTAGCCCTTTTCTATTTTATTCCCTGAAGACTCACTCCTTACGCCTCATACACTTTTTGAGGCAGTTATTTGCTCAGCTGAGAAAGAAAACCTTTTCGCTACTACTTTTCCTATACGGAATCCAAGTTCAACGTACTTTTACCATATCTGAGTTAGAGAAATTTTTATCGTCCTCCATAATCAAGTCCCTGATTTTCCACTTAATTTGAAATAGTGTGCTTGCAATCACTGTAATCTGATCCCTGCCACTATATCCTAGCAAAACTAAGGCCAAAATGCAAACATGCTGTTTGTGTGACTCTTCAGAAGTCACTTCACAGAATAATAGGGTTCTGTTCTTACTGCTCTAGAGCTAAGTTTAGCTCTCTTAACAAGACACCTTCTTCCACTAGGAGTTGTTTTATTTTTTCACAACCACTTTTATATTAGAATTAAGGATTTAATGTCCTCAGTGCCTGTAATCTCGGTATTTCTCTCCATGGTGTTTCAACTGCACAACGGCAAAAGACCCTCTCTCGAGCCTTACACAGGCGGGCTGAGCCGGGAGATCCCTGCGGACAGACAGGTGCGGCACAAGAGCGCAGGCGGGGCATCCCCGGAGCGCCCCGCACTTCTGGGCTGGGCAGTGCGAGAGGGCTCCCTTAGCTCACAGCTGTGCAGCTCCGGCCGCGGGGAGCACAGCTGGCGGGGAGCACAGCTGGCGGGGAGTCGGCGGGACGGGCGGGGCAGGCGGGCACCGGGGGCAAACGGGCACCTGCGGCAGGCGGGCACCGGGGGCAGGCGGGCATCGGGCGGGGCAGGCGGGCATCGGGGGCAGGCGGGCACCGGGGGCAGGCGGGCACCGGGGGCAGGCGGGCACCTGAGGGAGGTGGGCACCTGAGGGAGGCGGGCACCGGGGGCAGGCGGGCACCGGGGACAGGCGGGCATCGGGGGCTGGCGGGCATCGGGGTTAAACAGACACCTGCGGCAGGCGGACACCTGAGGGAGGCGGGCACCGGGGGCAGGCGGACACCTGCGGCAGGCGGACACCTGAGGGAGGCGGGCACCGGGGGCAGGCGGGCATCGGGGTTAGACAGACACCTGCGGCAGGCGGACACCTGAGGGAGGCGGGCACCGGGGCAGGCGGACACCTGAGGGAGGCGGGCACCGGGGGCAGGCGGACACCTGAGGGAGGCGGGCACCGGGGGCAGGCGGACACCTGAGGGAGGCGGGCACCGGGGGCAGGCGGATCCCGGCCGCCCCCCGCCGCCCGAGGCCCTGTGAGGGCCGCGCTGCGGCGCGTGCCTGCCGGCCGTGCCCGGTTACCGTTGCCGGGGCCCGGCGGCGGCGATGGTGAAGGAAACGATCCGGGTGTACGCGCGGGTGAAGCCGCTGGGCAGGCGGCAGCAGGCGGGGGTAGGCCGGGAGCTGTGCCCTGGGGGTACCCCGGGGATGCGGTGGGGATGCCGCGGGGAGCCAAGGGCTGCCCGGGGATCCGCGTTCCCCGCTCAGGTGGGGGCGGCGGGGCGAGGCCCCTCCCCTTCAAGAGGCTTGGGCGGCGGGGCAGGGGCGCGGAGGTATGAGGGTGGGTGTCCGGAGAGGAGCTCCTGTTCTCCGAAGTCTTAGGAAGTTCATAAAATCACGAAGCAGAGGAGTTTAGGCTGTAACTGTTGGGGGAGTGGCTGAAGGACTTGTTTCCAGCTTAGTTATTGGGGAAAGTCTCCGCAGGAAGACACTTGACACGCGTCACTGGGTTTGTGCAGCTCAACAGTTTTCCGAGCAAGGGAGGGGAACGTGTTGCTCCCAATGTACGGCTGTCCTCCCAAAGGATAATAAAGATAATGAAAGTGTTCCTCAGGAACCGTGCATTTAGGTCTCTTAATTGCCTTCTTGTTTTAAACCAGCTCTTCTCATCGCAGCTTTTGTCTTAGCTTTCCTAGCGTATTCTTCCAGACTTTTTTGGAGAGGATTGCACTGGGGGCCATGCTTTGTTTTTTTATAGCATCAGAGATATTAAAGTGGTTTATGAGCAAATTATGTCGAAGAGGCTATGCTTGTGTTTCAATGTTATTGTAGTGTTTACATGGTGACAGGATAATGTTGGTATGTGCTGATTTTGTTGTATAGTAGTTAAGGAAGAACTGCTCAGGTATTTAGTGCAATTTGTAACAAGTTTGTCTCCAGACAATTACAGGTCCTAAGCTTGGGTGAGTATTATATCTAAGGGTAATGCTGTTCCATTGATAAAGTTATTCTGTGATTTCGCATTCATCCTTATTAGAGTTATTCAGTTGAAAATGAGGAACCTCTGCCCAGTCTGGAGGTTACTGTGCCACGTGACTTAGCAGATGGGTTCATCAACAATAAACGAGAAAGCTACAAGTTCAAGTGAGTGGAAGCCTTATCTTTGTACCTTCTGTCTCTAGTGATTGCCAATGCTATGTGTAGTGATACAGATATAGAGAATCAGGAAAATTCTGATTTTAAAATTAAATTATGGTATAGATGGGTTTATTTTTACATAACTCCCTTAGCAAGAGGAATCCTTCAGGACGTGCTCTTCACCACAATGGGTCTGATAGCATTGGATAAAATTGTCATCCTGTTGTCTGTCCATTGCAAGTCATTATGCATTGCTAAATCTCATCTCAAAGATTCATTTATCAGTTCTTCTATTTTTGCACCTTGTGTTGAATTCCTGTATGAAGACTGAAGCAGGACTCTGTGCTCTCTTCTGAGCTAATGAGTGGTCATAGGCTGGCTGAAGTCTTAATGTAAAACGTTCCATTTAGGAACTGTGTTTCAGACATAGCCAAAGCAAGGTAAAGAAAACCAGAAATTGTTGAAAGAAATAAATCCTCAATTGTAGAGTGTAAATATTTTTTAGGAATTTAAGATCAGCAATATCAAACATTTTTATTACTTCAAAAGAAAAGCGAGGCAGCACTTTAAAACTTTGGTGATGAATAAAGCTCGGTATATAGTCACCTCTAATGATGAGTTCAAGACTGTCTTTTTCAGATTTGGATATACTTGATTTTTTAAACAACAAGTAGTTTGTTTCGCTATGCTCTTAAAAAAGGAGAGCTCCACATAAAACAACTGCAGCTCAGACTGATGTCATTTTACATCATCTAAGGTAATCTGCTGGGAAAGAGAGGAGCTTCTCTCTCCAAATAGATTCATGTGTAACACTACTTTAGGCTGCAGATGCTGACTTAATAAATACAGATATTTCTGTCTGACTTTATAATTTATTAAATACTCTTTATAGACATATTTTGAGAATCCCTATGCCTTATTATCCTTATGGCAATGCAAGAATAATTGTTTACTTGACTGATTAGCAGGACAGAATAAATGCTTTTGTGTTTTGTGCATTGTGTTTGTCTGTGATAATGTACCCACCTCATGGGTCAGCATGGTGCCTTTCTACACACCTTGGGAAATTCTGTGTGAGAGTAGAGTTCCAAATGGGGGGAACACAGCAGGGCACCAGCAATACAGGGGCTGCTGGAACATGTGGATGACAGCTTCCTAACATACAGTTGAGCCAATCAGGATATTTGCAAACATGGATGGGCTGTTGAGGGATATTAAGCCTGGAGGTAACTGACTCCAGTGGCCATGAGATAATGAAATTCAGGATACTGGGAGAAGGGAGTAAGGCAAAAAGCAGGATCACAGCCCTGGACTGCATAAATGCAAACTTTGGCTTGTTTGTGGATCTGCTTGAAAGAATTCTCCAAAACATTCCTGGAGAGATGACCTGCAAAACTGGCTGATTTTCAAGCACCACCTTCTCCATGCTCAAGAACAGTCCAGCCACATGAACAGAAAAAGGATGCAGGGGCAGCAGGAGGTTTGGTACAATTGATGTACCTTCCCACCTCAGGAATTCAGATTCAGTAAAATAGCTGCAGATTTTTTATGTAGAAAGTGACAAAACATATTTAATTAAATATCTCGTGACCTATAGTAATTCTGCAGCAGAATGAAGGGAATGGCTTAGAAAAATGTGAGCCTGGCTATACTGGTGGGATGCTGTATTTGGTTATAGTGTAATCTATTTATCCAGGATTCAGTGTGGTGCCAGTTACAGACACTAATTCTCTTGATAGATTTAAAATACGGTTTATTTTTTTCTAAGCTGCATCTTTTTATCAGAGGATTTAATTGTACAGATCCTGTCAAAGCAGCTCTGTGTACAGCCTATTTATGTACAATAGCACAACAGCAAGCTGTGGTTAAGACTACAGGGAAAACATTGTACGATGTTATGTAAGCCTAATGATGTAAACATTGACAATTACAAACACAAACGAAAATGTATGAATCAAGTACTGTTTTAACATTCTAAACAATTATTATTTGCTTAATATTTTCAGATTTCAGAAAATTTTTGATCAAGAGGCAAAACAAGATGTGATTTTTGACAGCATTGCCAAACCAGTAGCAGAATGGTACGTTGTTGATCTTGCAAGTAACCAGGGAAAAGCTATTTCTGCTTTTGTTGTACTACTTGAAGGAGAGCTGTCAGGTCTTTGTCTTGTTGGATTGATATTCTAATTTAGAAAAAAGTGGATTGATATTCTAATTTACTAAATACTGACGTGTCTGAATCCAGTAGGTACACAATCCCATGAGAATTTTATGCCTAGATTTTTGACCCTTAAAGTGGCAATGCCACTGTTGTCTCTTTTGTTTATATTGTTGTATAGCAATAGAAATCCATGCCCAATTCTTCTTTTGTCTGTTTTTTTCAAAGTTGCACATAAAGCAGAAAGATACTTGACAGTGAAAATTAAGAGCTAGTGAATTTGAAATTTCATTAGAATAAACTAAATAGACTTAAAAATAATGCTTATTATTTTCTCATCCAAAAGGTATTTCTTTGCTTATCGGACATTATCACATATAGCTTCACATTAACTCACATGCTTAATTCTAAATATTTTTGGGTTTAATGTTGACTGCAGAAAAAAAATCTTTATCTAATTTGAATGTGTTTGGAAAGAAAAGCTTCAGACGTCTCATTTTTGCATACTATGGACTTAATTATCCTCCAAAAGCTCAGAGTATCAAAATTAACTAGCAAGAAACTACTTTTTTTCTCTTTGGAGTGTTGTGCTAGAATATTGAAATGTTTTCCAGTTGAACAGTTCATCTATACAGTGGTCTAATGAACAGGAAGGGATGGTGTTCTCCCTTATTTCAGTGTTAGCTGATAAACAACTTGTTTTATATATTAATTTTCTCCATTATGTAGTCTTTAGTTTCAGGGTTTAGATATTTTTAATTTAGATATTACTTGCAAATACTTAAATGCTATTAAAATCAATGGTGTTCAGGCAGACAATTACCTCCAAATAGCTGAGTCTTTAATGCTAAAATTGACTTATAAAACCATTCCTAATGAAATCAAGATTTTGTTTCTGAGTGTTATAATGTGGTAAAGCTTGCATTCTAAATTATGCTTCCGTTATTGCTGATAATTTTGTTTGTGTTTTTATAATAGACTAGACAATAACTGAAGTATGTTCATGTTTTTATCCACTCCCTTAATTTACCTCTTTTTAGATAAAAATATCTTCAGAGTCATGAGATTCCTTGGCTAATGGAGTCCTGAACTGGGCCTGAAGTTTATTTCACTATCTGGTTTATGATACCATTTTCCTTTCCATCATGGGACTATAAAAATTGCCCTGTTTCTCTTAAAGACCACTGTTCTTCACAGCAAAATGTCCTTCATTATTTGTTTCTTTCAGTCAATATTCTCTTGCATGAAAAAGCTGTTGCAAGTGCACACATTTCTGTTGTTGGAGGAACTTTATTAAAGGAACGATTTTTGTGTGTGTATTGCCAGGGAAAAGAAAGTAGCAGGAAAATATCAATGAAATAGGTCAGTAACATTTTGACGTTCTTTGTCATGCATTCTTACAGTCCTGAGAAAACTCAGAGACTTGAATGCTCAGGGAAAAAAAAAAAAAATCTTGGGCATTGTTTAAACTAAAACCATAAAGGCAATGCTCAGGATTTTAAAATCTTTCTAGTTTGTTCTTGGATAGATGGAAATTGGATGAAACTTTCTTTTCTCTTTTTCTTTTTTTTTCTTTCCTTTTTAAGTGTATTTTCTTTGATGTTGGGCCACTACTTCTCTTTCTCTAAGTCCAGTTACATTGTCATCTTGCCTGTGGTTTCAGAGGCACCAGACATTAGTTTGTTTAATTTGCTTCTTCAGTCAAAAGTGCCAGCCTCTGCAAACCATTATAAGCATATGATTTGCTTGAACTTTATTACTTTTTTTCTATCTTTGAGTCATCTCTTATATTGTTTCTTTTCCTTCTAATTTTGAATATATATTCTTGGTCATGTTTTTGTGCAGTCAACTTGATGTTTAAGAAGCAGCACTAATTCTGTTACTCTATCAAAACCAGAGAAAATAAATAACACCCTACTTTAAAAGTTTGCTAATGATTAAGCATTGCTTTAGCCTCACAACTAAATAAGGCTACTCTCAAAATATTTCAAATATTAGTATTATGATTATGTGCACAATCAGACATTAAGTAGAAAATGTTAACTGTTTTGAATTAGTTGAGTTTTCAGTTCCAATATGCCCAATGTTTTGGTATTAGATTTCCTGATCTGTTAAAGAATAACATGAAAATATTTTCTCTTCGCCTGTCTCATGCAAATGAGAAATAGCTCAGCTGTTTATAAACCTAATGGCAATCACCTGTGATCTTTTGAAATCTCTGATGGCCTTGGCGATAATGCTCCCATTGATGTACGTTCTGTTTTCTTCTCATGTGCTATATTTATCCAAAGAATTAGCATTGGTAATATATAAACTACTTCAGTTTGCTCTCAACTGGTTTTGTGTCTTGATTTTTTTTCTGCTGTGTATTCTTACAGAAAATGTAGTAAAAATATTTTTATTAACAATTCTTCATTTTGTACCTGGATGTATTTGTCACACCTTGTTGAAAGTAATGGTCTGGCTCATCTGCATCACAAAGAACCTATATAGAGCAAAAGGACACGTTGTTTTGGATGTCATCCTGAAAAGAATGTAGCCTAATCTTTCCCCTAAATTGAGAAATTAGTAATGCTAGCTGTTCTTTCTCAAAGTGAGTACAATTATGACGCAATAAAAAGTGAAAAGTGTCACTGCTGTTTCTTCTTAAATGACTATTAGTTGCATGTTTTTGTTTTGACTTAAATTGTGCAATTTAGAATTGTTCAAAAAGGTTGCTTGATTTAAGTTACAGTTTGACAGCTTTGATTCAGAATATCTTTGGGTCACTTATCTGTTAGAGTTTATGGTGAAATTCTAAATATTTAGAGATCTTAATCAAAACAAGAAAATATATTACTCTTTTTTTTTTTCTGTAGGAAAACTTCTGAATTTTCTAAAGAACCTTGCTGCACTAGTCTCTCAAAAACAGCTACATGCATATTTGGAAATCAGTTATGGTTTTTAAAGATGAGGCATTACCAATTTGGATTTGTTCCACAAATCTGGCAAAGACATAAAGAAAAAAAGCCATTCTGAGATACTTTATTTTAATTAAAAGAAACATTAGTCTGACCTCCAAGTGGTAGAAGATATCTGAAAACTGAGTCTCTGTGAAGACAAATTCTCCTGAAAACTTATTTTCCAGATCCTTGAAAATAACTTCTTCCTTCTTTTTTATCTTCAATGTAATTTGGAAGAGGGGAGGGAACAGGCAGCGGGAGATGGAGGGGGCAGGGATGGAGGGGGGCTGTTTTTGCCAGGATTGTGTTAATTTATTTTTTTTAATATCAATGAATTGAGGATTCTTGAGATAGAAGGAAGAAAAATGAGGGACACTGATAAATTTTTTCAGGTCTGCAAGAAGTGAGATAAAGAGAGGACCAACAATATCCAACATGATGTCTTCTGCTTTTTTCATTAGTCTAGTATTTTATAGTTATTGAATTTTTTTTTTTTTTTTTTGACCACATGCCTTTATTGTACTACTCATTTAAAATGAAGACATCAGAACTCTGGTAAAAATAATAATATGAAGCCCAAATAAACTAACAAAATTCAATAAGTTTTTAAGATGAAAGTTGTTTCTTGTTCACAGGACTTTCTCTTACCTACTTAAAAACACAGAATTTAGTCTTACTAAATAAGACTATTTCTTATATTTTCTTAGGTTTTCTTTGTTTTATTTATTCATATTATAAACTTTGTACAAAGCTTTCACTTTGAACTTTTTCAACCTATTAGAATAATTAAGACTGTAGGTCATCTGGACCAATCTTCTGAGGAAAGCAGGTCTGGCTTCTAGATCACGTTTCTCAGGACCTTGTCCAATAGAACTTCAAAAATGTCCAAAGATGGGAATCCCACAATCCATCTGGGAACCTGGTCCAAGCCTTAACTACTCTTAATGTGAAGAATATTTTCCTTATACCCACTTGGAGTTTCTTCTTGTGCCACTTGTGACCATTGCTTTGTGTTCTACCAGTATAGGCCTCTGGGAGGAGTTTGAGTTCATCTCTAATGATCCATTATAGAAGGTGGTAATTAGATACATGTAAGGCTTTCTCTTCTCTGGGTTGAAGGAAAAAGTTCACTTGGCTTCTTCTGCATGATGTGCTGCAGACTGAACTCAGTTTGTTCTGTCAGGCTCACTCCAGTTTCTTTAGAGCATTTTTCATCTACTGGGGAGCCCAAAACTGGGGACAGACTCAAGAAGCAGAGTTTCTTTTCCTTCTTCTTCTTCTTTTTTTTTTCTTTTTTCTTTTTTCTTTTTTTTTTTTTTTTTTTTTTTTTCAAATTTTGAAGGTAACTGCTCTGTTTGATACAGCAAAAATGGTGCAGCAGCAGAGGAAGCAGAGTTCATGGTTATACTTAGGCAAATGCCTCCCTAAAGTTTCATTAACAATGAGCACTGAAACAAATGAAAAGTTCTGTGTCCATAAGTTTTAAATAGAACAAATGATCTCCACTGGAAATTAAAACAAAATGTAGTCAGAAAACCCAACCACAATAAAACAACCTCAGTCTGCTTTCAACCTCTGTCTAGTGTCACTGGGATTTTACCACTATTTATATTGTCTCAGATACTCAAGGACTGAATGATATTTTAGACTGTAGTAACTACCCATAAATTGTCTAGCTCTCACTTGAGGAATTTCTCACTTGAGGAATGTTAGGTGGTTGTAAACATAACATATCTATCAATTTAAGTGGAATTGCTTCCATGAGTTATACTTTTGTATCACACTATATTTAGAAATTAGACATCTTTCAGGAATGAGACAAGGCAGTCGAAATGCCATAACATAATTCTGTAACAACATTCATTTAAATAGGGGTCTAAACTGAATTTTCAAATTAAAAGTTCATATCTTACTATGCATGTTTTTAAATCACCACTAATCACAAGTCAGCTAGAATGTGCAAGTCACTTGATAAGTGAGTAAGAAAATTTGAGGGGAAAAGAACCACATGCTCTCCTTTGCACATATTGCTCTCCTTTACATTCATGTAAAAAGTTGTCCTATGCTTGGTAATGGATAGTTTCTTGAAGTCCAAAGTACAGAAGAGAACACATGTCGTAACTAATTTTTCATAAAGCCAAAACTGATTTTCTTGAGCAATCATCATTATATAAGCTTTTAGGTAACAGTACTTGGGTTATTATGTGGTATTAAGGTTTTACTGAAAGTGGAATATATAAGGAACGTTTACTTCAGCTTTCTCTTTTTCTATTATATATCTGTTTTTCAAAACAGCAGAAGTATTTAAATTAAGAGTATTCCATCTTAATTGGAAAAATATTTGAAGAATGTATGCTGGGAGTTTCTAAGGTATTAGATATACTTTTGATGCATGCAGATACATGTTCAAGCATTTACAGCAGCAAAAAAATCTGCTTTGAATTTGCTCCCTAAAACTCAGTGACATATTAGAAAGGTGGTCATTGAATTGAATAAGCTGTGGATCATGGTCTTAGTACTTTCCAGCCAGAGAATTCTTTCCCAGTGGAGGGAAAGTATCCCTTAGTATTCTGGTTAGAAAAAATACTAAAATATTGCATTTCCTGTCTCAAACACTATTGTTGGGGGAGGTTTTTTGATAGTCTGCATCATAGCTGGAGGTAAAACTTGAAAAATTTTAATTTAACTCATTGCTGTGATATTATATGATTAGGTTTATTTAGCAGTGGTATAAAATCCATCTCCTTACTCAGCTCTGTGCACAAACCACCTTGTGCTTGGAAAACGTGATTTAAATGCTAAGCAACATAGAGGATGTATTCAATACTGTCTTTTAGTTTAAACTTGTTGCTGTTTAGCTCTATAAGGTCAAATACAAGCCGTTGTGTTTCTGAAAATCAGAAATAAGTTTTCAGTACTTGATCAGATAAGAAGCATTCAATTATTTGAGTAAAATGTAAGAACGGATCTAATCCTTTTCTAAATTATGATCATCTTGAAGAGGATGTGCAATTTGATGATAAATTATAATGCAGAATAAAAGGATAAAGAAGATTTATTCATGTAATAAATAGTAATTATTCATGCTTTGGGATTGGCTTACCTGCAATTTGTGCTATTATTTATTTTCTTCTGTGCACTTTGTCTTATTCTGATTTCCACCATGCAAAATCTTTTGCACAATTTTGTGTTGTTCAATGATATTAACTTTACTAAAGAGACTTTCTTATTGCATAAATAATTCTTGATGAGCTCATAATACTTGGCAGAAAATCATGATGTTTTTTCATTAATATTTTGCTTTAAATCAACTTTTCTAACAGTGATCAAAAAGGCAATACTAACATTCATCAACTCATCCACGTCAACATGCAGGAAATGTATGTAGATGTGATTAGGTAGATGTACATGTCTCCATTTCCAACATATCAAGCAAACATTATTTTTTTTCTTATTTTCACTTTTGTAATATGTGAGTCTTCATAACTTTGGAAAAATATACTAGAGACAGATTTCTCCAACAGTATTTTAGCTAATCTGTCTAGAACACATTCATGAACTTCTGAACAGGGTGCTATACAATGTAGTATAAGTGCATGAAATAAAGCAAAGCCTCTCCTTAGATTATGGGTCTTCAATGTGTTTTGTTTGAAGTAGTAAAGAGACTACTTATTCAAAAAATATCCCCTTAAACATGCCAAAATTCATCTTTCAGGGAGAAAAAAAAATATGCGAAATTCTGGGTATTCTGATAACACTAAGGAGGCATGATTGAAAATACTCTTTTAGTGTATGATTTGTATTTCTGAATAGTTTTAAGTCCTTACATGACTAACATCACTATCCGTGTGAACCTGTGTAGTTTCAAATACTGAGTTTAACAAAAATTTTGGACTTTTGTTCAGAGACTCTGAAGAGCAAAGATGCAGACTTTGTGTGTTGGAACTGACATCTTGCAAAGTAGGTTTTACTGAAAAGGCAGACAAGAGCTGCTGATTCTCTAACAACTTGTCCCAGAAAATAATCACTTCCACCACTGTTTGGGACAGCTTTAGTTTGCAAATGAGAATCTTTAAGGATCCCTTTGGTGGATACTGTTTAGAAAGTATGCTCTTCTCTTGTCTTGTCATAATGGGTGTCACTAGATTTTTGGTGCCTGCTGCAGTTATATTTCAGGATGAAAGGGACAACGTGTGTAATTTCTGCTCACTATACTGACTTCTAGCATCTGAGGGACCATCACTTTGCCAAGGGTAATTATGCAGTATGGTTTGATGTTGTTTTCGTCAACAGCATTTTATGGGTGGCTAATGGTTTATGAAAGTTTTTGGACTTTTTATTTTCCTAAAAGAATTGTAAATTGTGGGTAGAAAATACTATGTGCAAATCTTAAACCTCCTGAGTATTTAGTAAATAGGTATGGATTTATTGATTGATTCGGTATTGGTCCATAGAGTTACCCTTTCAGTGTTAAACTCCTTGGGACAATGAACTATAATTAGATTGATGGAGTTTTGGTTGTTTGGTTTGTTTGTTTTTTTTTTTTGCTGTGAAGTACTTAGAAGTGGAAAAGAGCAAAGTGTATCTCCAATGAGTATATCCTGTGGTGATAAATTGTCCACAAGGCTCATTGCTAAAACATCCTATATTGCCATTGATTCCAAAAGAAGTTACTTACTTAAAATAAGTGTGAATAAGACACATTAGACATGGATTTGTATGACTTAATCTGTGTTACCACATACAGACCTTCAAAACTGAAATTGACTAATATTCACGATATTATACTTAGAATGGTAGCATCTTAGCATCTTCAGTTTTTTGAAATGTGTTCTTTCATAAATACATATGCACAAAATATTAACTTTTGCATAGTTCATAAGTTTATTTCTTTCTCCACAAGCTTATGTAGTAGAGGATTTTCCTTTTCACTGCATCTTCCCCTCTACTCTTTTCAGGGGGTGAGATCATAGTGTACAGCTTGCTTCTGAGCCAAAGGACCTTTGCCATTCCTGCCTGAACTCCTAGCCTCTTGTCTCTTATAAAAGTTTTGCTTCTCAGGGTCAGGAAGGGAATCTGCTGTCCATCCTGTCCTCTTGGAGTTGCATGTTACTCTTAGAAGGCTTTGCTGCCTCTAGCAGTTTCACTGGTATTATTGGTAGTCTTCTTTCCATAGAGGCTTCCTTAGCACCTCAAGCAGGCTGTCCTTAAATTGGCTTGGTGGTAGCTGTAATCACTCTGAATGAAAGAAAGGCATGGTGTAAATATGGACAGGACACAATTATTTGTATGTATATATAGTTACATATAGTTATATACACACACATATAGATATTCACACATAAATTTAGAAAACAAGATTGACTTCTAGCTCAGAATTTAAAGAACATAACTGTGGAAGCAAAATCATCTATGTAATGCAATATTAAGATATTAAGATAACCTATAATTGCATTGGATTAGAAAAATGCATTATTGACATGGATATGTTCACATTTTATGAGCTGTCAGGGTTTTCTGGAAAACTTTTCAGATCTGCGCTGATGCACTGCAGAAAATATAAGAACATATATGAATCAAGTAGCAAAAAGAAACCTCACTGACTTTTGCAGCTGTTTTGACAACATATGGTATGTGACGTTTTGTCCTGTGTTTACATGTAAGGTGATTCTAGTCAACAGCTTTTTCTGATGTACAGGCTTGTAATAGTTTGCAGCCACACATTTGCCAGTTTTTAATATGTTTCAAGGCACACCTTTAAAAGAAAGGAGGAGAAAGAAGATTTAGCAGCTCCAGGTGCTAGCTCTGAAGAGCCAGAGAGCTCTTCTGTATTAGCTGAAGAGAAACTGTAGTGATTCAGACCAAGGTTCCATCTAGCACAGTATGTTGTCATGGAATAACAGACAATGATCAAAGGAAAAAAATAAATGGAGTAATAATGCAGAGCTGCCTCCCCATGGATCTTCTTAGTCTTTAGTTATTAGCAGTTTAGGGACTTTCTGATTTCTCTGTGATTAGTAGCCCTGAAGATAATTTTTTTTGTGATTTACTCCAATCTCTGCCAAAGCCTGTGTGATGTTTTAATGTCCAAAACATGGTGTGGCAGAATTGCACAGCTTGACTACAATTTGCTTGAAGAATCATTTCCCCTTGCTAGATCTGAATCTGCCATGTCTGAACTTCTGTTGATACCCCCTACCTTCTGACAACTCATTACTGTCATCAGCATACAGATATTGTGACAGTAGGCACTAGAAATTCCTAAGATAGATGAATGAGGTGTTTTATCATAATAATAGTTTTGATTTTTTACATCTGGAGCCTCATATCTCTATATATACTGTCTTTGTGCATTTTCAGAGCAGATGTTCACTGTAGCTCCTTTCAACATCTTTCTGTTTTTATCTCTGACATCCTACTGTAATGGATTAAAATAAGCAATTTGGCAACTACTCAGGCCTTTAAATAAACTTTAATAAGTTGGAGAATCATTGCATCTCTCATGGCGCCAGACCAGAAGCTATCTATATACATTCTTGTGCAAGGGTTGTTTTCCCTCTTTTTATTTATTAAAATTGTGGCTTATTTATAATTTTTTCTTTAAACAAAATGCACAAGAATAATTTTTGCTTTTCAATTTGTTGAACATAGTTGGTAGGTCCTTAAGCATAGTAAATCCAATCCAAAATTTATGATGATTAAGCTTATCTGCGGTTTGGTAGAAATCAGATAGAAGTCAATGGTGGCAGTGTGGTGAATTAGAGAAAGATATTTGAACCTGAATTTTATTAGTCACGTCTGCAAACAAAAGTAAGAGGTGTGAAAGAGATGATGAGTCTGAATGCAATTTCATGCAATTCCATTAATAGCTATTTTGTCTGTTCCATCGAAGCTTTTTGTACAGCCATAATTATAACAGAAAAGTTTGCTATTACCAATGTGGGGTTTTGTGTTTTCATAGTAAATGAAGAATTTATTATCCTGATTTAAACACAGGTTCTCCTGCATACCCTTATCCAAACACAGTCTAATGGTTTAGTATAGTCGTGTTCTCAGAATAATAACCCGGACCCTGGTATAACAGTATCCCTATGTGAGTTTCTGACCACAATATAGTTCTCTCTGTTGCATCTAATGAAGTCCTATGTGAAATATTTCTTGATTCTTCTGGTGTATGGCAGTATTACTGACTATAGTCTTTAAAGAAATTAAATAGCATTCTTGTAAAAAATCATCTGCCAAGCTAAAAAGTATGAAAAGTTAGTGTTAATAGTTAATAACTATGATCAGCTAATAATGGATAAAGTCAAGGCATCCAGAAATCCTTCCATTCTAGATAGTTTAAATTCTATAGAATCTAGAATATCTATATTGAAGAGTATTCTTGTATTACCAAAGACATTTGCTATGTAATTAAAAATTACTGCTAATTATATTTTGGATCTATACAAAGTTGATCACAGACAATATGTTCTGCCTTAAATATTAATTATCTTCCTTTTTTAAAATGTATAGTGCTTTGGCTGGATACAATGGTACTATCTTTGCATATGGCCAGACAGGCAGTGGCAAAACTTTTACCATCACTGGAGGAGCTGAACGTTACAGTGATCGAGGCATCATTCCCAGGACTTTATCTTATATTTTTGATCAATTGCAAAAGGTATGGAACATTATTTTCTGTTTATTTTTAATGTCTGTTTTCCAATATTTAACTATTGCTAAAGGTTGTTTTTATAATAGTAGAAGTCCTAAAACTAATGCCTAAGAAAATATCTAGCTTGACACAGTACTTACTTTATGCAAGAATATATCTGTAGTTGTTTTGGCTACCTGGTTTATTGCAATAGTTTGAAAATAATGGGCATCATTGTGGTTTTATTTTTTTTTTCATTTTAAAACCCAGGCTATTTTAGTTGGTGCAGCATACCTCCAGATCACACAAGTGGTTCTCCTTGTCTAACACTTATATCAACTCCACTATGGTTTTATATTGCATACATTTTTAACTTTTTATGCAATGAAATGAGTCAATAAGCAAAAGGATGTGCCAGAGTAAGCACACTGATTGTTTGCCATGTTTATTATGTTTGTGAAAAATTTCATTTTCTTTTAGTGTCTGAAATATTTATATGAGTGAACACAGTCAATTATTCCAGTGCTTTTATAATTGTAGGAGGCAAAAGAGAAGAAGAGAGAAGTCTTGTGTAATTTATGTTTTGTCTCTTCATTTACTCCATCAGGCCCATGACTCATTTCTCTTCACATTTTAGCAAAGCTATTTCATTAAGCCAATTTAAATATTATTTGACATTAACATAAATCATTCCACTGTACTTTTATACTCTTCCAGTCATGTACTACAGAGTACCAATCTGTTTGAGTAAGGGTGTATGTCTCAGTCACATTAATATGCCCTGTCTCAGTAAGGGTTAACAAGAGTAAGTAATTCCTTTGGCTCTTTGAAAGTATGGCTTCGGCATGTAAAGGTACACAGCATATGTCAGGTGCACAAAGAACTTGCCATTGTGGAAATGGAAATGAAAAAACCCCACATGATCATATTATCTAAGACCTTCTGCTGCACTCACACAACCCCTACGGAGGACTTTTGTTGTGGAAAGTGAACAGGTTCATCATGTAAGTGCCAGCAACAAACAGTGTTAACACACCAACATTCTTTTTGAATGTTAATTATGCAATAAAAACAAAATAGGATGAAAAGTAACTGGTATGTTTGTCACCTTCTCAGCACAGAAATATTAATGTTTCCCTCTTTAAATCCTGGGTTTTTGATCAAAAGCTTTACTTAATTATTCTTATAGAGCTATTTCAATTTTCCTGCATCCAAATCATTGTGGTTTGTTTTTGGTGTTTTTGTTTTTTGTTTTTTGTTTTTTTTTTTCTTACTGTATTTTGAAGAATCTCTTCTTGGTGTTTTATCTTTCTTGTTGCCTATTTTTTCTCATATCTTTCCCCTGTTTCATTTCTTTATACCTACAGCTGTGGTTTGGAAGGTGCTCAAATAGTGAAGAATAATTTGCCTTCTAACCCTAAGTAGGATGAAACAGGAGAAAGTGAAATCAGTGACATGAAATACAAAACTTGTTAAGCCCTTGCTTGGACAAAGACAGTGCAATTTGAAACCAAAGAAACAAAACTTTTTGCCCTAAATGAGAAGCAAATCAAGCCCTTTGTTTTTAATAACATCTCCTTTTAATTTAGAAATTCTCCTATTTCCATGGCATCCTGTTTGAACTGTTCCTTACTACATTTTTTCCATCCATCTGTAGTGTATCTTTTAAATTATGTCCCTTGAAATAGTGAGCTGTCATAACTAATTAAAAAAAAAACATGAGAAATAATTATTAAATGAAAGTGAGAAATTATATCTCAATATATTATGCAAAAAACCTGTAGTGGTTTGAATTACTAAATTTCTACTGTGAAATGAGTGCTTTCACAGTGTCTTTGTCTACTGAAAAAAAAGTGACTGATTTTTTTTTTTTTTTTTCTTTAATTTTGGGAATCATAGCCCATTATTTTGAGGTTTATGTTGTTTGAATTTGGCTTTCAGGCAGGGGAAAATTCTGTCTGCAAAACTCAGTTGTGTTAAATTACTTTTTGGCAATGTAATTTACCAAAAGTATTGTGATTGCAGAGAACAGCTGACATCATATACAGTGCTCTAATGTTATGATGGAGTGAAAAGCAGTATGCCGTTGATGTTTCTAAATGAAATAAATCCTATTTTTGTTGCTGTTTTTGCTTTTTTTGTTTGTTTTTCCTTTAAGCATAATCTTTCTATCCATTATATGAGCATTTTTAGAAAAACATTCTTTTTTTAGTGCAGAAGTGAAAAATGTCATGTTGCATTGTTCTGTAAGCAGCTCCAATGTACTAAATATATACAGACTTTTAAAGTATACAGAATCAATTAAAAATCACAGACTAAACTCATGGGGTTTTGTGGGAAATTTTTGGTTCAGTGAGTTTTTTGTGTGTGTCTCTGTTTTGATTAGGGTTTTTTGTGGGTTTTTTTTTCCTTTTTTCTTCTTGAGTCCTTATGCATATGGTAACACATAATATGAAAACATCGTAAAGTGAACATGTGCACCATACCCAGGAAAAGGAAAAGAGACAAAGTGAGAAAGTGACCTAGAAACCATATAAATAAATTTGTCTTCTAATCTACCTCTGACTTCTATTTAGAGCACTTTTTTTTCTTTTGTTTTCCAGGATAGCAGTAAAGTGTACACAACTCATGTTTCCTACTTAGAAATCTACAATGAATGTGGTTATGATCTGCTGGACCCAAGACATGAGGCCTCCAAAATGGAAGATTTGCCGTAAGTAATAAGATTATAGAAAATCATCAAAACCAAGAGGAATTTTTTTCATATACCCTATTACATTTATTGGGGGACCTTTTGAAGTTATGCTACTGATCTCAGTGTTAATTTAATCAGAATACTTTTCACAATTTTATCAACAGTGCCTAAATATTCTGTTACTTTGTGTGTATGGAGGTTATGGAGTTACCAAAGCTGAATGGATTAAAAGGGTTTGTTGCTATTATGCAGAAGAGATTTCTCCACTGACAAGGAGAAGGTGCACTTGTTTTTCTCATGGCAGCCTGTCTCTTTGTGTGGCATGTATGACTGTGTGTGGCAGAAATGTAACAGGTGGTATTTCCTTGGAACAGTAATGAGAAAGTCTCCCTGCTTCTTTTCGGACCTTTTCCTTCAAAGATCATTATTTTTCTACAATATGCAATTATAAAATTAAGTAAGTTACAGCTAGAAAATAGGCCACAGGGAACTCCAAAGACCAGTATATTTCCTTCAGAATGTATGGTTGTGACAGTAGTTGTCATTGCTCAGTCACTAGCACCTAGTAATTCTTGGAGAAGGGTAGTAAACAAAGGTTTGTAGGTCATGAACACTCCGGCTGGTGAAGTTTAAGATTTCTAATTTATAGGAAATCCAAATCCTAGTCTCCAAGTCTGAAATAATAGTTTATAGTCTGTGCTACTTTTAAATAGCTATGCAAATGCTGAATAGGTGTGGATAAGTGAATATGTCTGGGCACCATGAATTTTATCACTCAACATGATAGTAACAGACACTTGTAAATAGCTATGAAATCACTGTTGATACAAGAGCAGGAAACATACTCATTTTCTTTTATTGCCCCATTGAACATTTTCAGTAGAATTTTATTTTGAAGTAACAAATTATGTTATTCATATATTATTAAACTATTTTATTTATTGCAAAAAAATCTTCAAACACAATATTTTATTGTGTTTAAATGGAGCTTTATTTTTCCACACAGTATGGGGTATCTAGGACATATATGTACAAAATAATTTTCAAGATTGATCTTTATAAAAGAATCTAGTCTAGAGATTAGGAAGGTAGCAGACAAATGCAAAGTGTGGGACTGGGCTGTGAATTGGTGTAGTTGTTTCAGTTTCTTTACCTGAAAAATGCAAGTAAAATTTATTGCATTACGACACATCAGGGTATGAGGACTGTGTGTCATTACCATGTCTTTCATGATGAAGTTTAGGATTCTAATTTAATTTATTACCTGCTTCCTGTGGCATGCAGACAAAAATTTTAATCAGAAGCTACTTTGGATGATTTAATTTCTCTGTCATTTTTACAGTATGTAAAAAATAGTGTGTTACACTTCTTTCAACTTATTGAAGTTAATGCTGTTGAGTTACTTGATTTATCTTCTTAAATGATAAAGTAGAGGTTACATACAAATAAATAGTAATCACATATTTGAAAATTTATCGGGTGTTAATTACCTAATATACATATTTTTTGAGAATTTTATGTGCTTAAACATCTTAATTTTAGTGATAGTAAGCAAAATACAAAATAATAACTTTTAAGTTTGCTTGAAAGCATGTATTTAATGAGAATATTAAAAAGAATTTATGTTTTTGTACTTTAAAGGTGTCATATTATGCGTAATTTTCTGTTGAACTCTACAGTGGTTCATCTAAGCTTTAAGCACCATAAAAAGCCAAAGGCAGGATCTTCACTCTATGTTCTAATAATTGTAAATATTTGTGGTCAGTGCTGATACTTTCCTGAGTATTTATGATGGACAGATGAGTATTGAAGAAATGTGTCATTTTAGAAGAATAAGAAAAAAGATTAGTGAACCTTATATAATGTGCAGATTGTTCCTGAAAAATATTTTTATCTATATTCTTGCAAAAGAACGGGATGTAGTTTGAATGAAAGATGCGTACTTCTGACCAGCAAATTCTGCATTCTTAGCTTCATGTTACCAGTTCAACGTAAGGAGTAAACACAGATTGCATTCAGGTGACAGAAGTTATGAAAGGCTTGTGCATACACTACAGGCTTGTTAATAGTACTTGAAAAATGACACTTTAAAATTGTATTTGATGCTTAAGGCAAAGTGAATAATAAACATTTTTAAAATTGCACATTGCATCTAAATGTTACATTATTAGACTTGGAATCTCAGCTTTTGAAGTCAAGATTTTGTGTGTATCCATATTTTGTATATTCTGTAGACTGTGGAATTTTCACCTTGGCACTGCTTACTCATTTCGTCTGAGTCTACCAGATGAGAAAGGAAGAGGCTCTCACAAAAACAATCACTACTTTTCAGGTTATAAATTCCTGACAAATGCATAAATGTGGGCAGTATATCTGCACATCAATATGTCTATCTGTATGTATACATATACAGCTTCCTACACAGAATTATGTAATTATTTATCTATTCATGCATATGTAGGTATATGTAAACATATACCTATTTATATACACACATATAGATATTTATATATGTATACATTAATAGGTATCATGTTTCTAATAGGTACAGGAATTTCTGCAACAACAAAGGTAATTTATGAAATCCCATTAAACTTCTATTTTAACAGAAATAACTAGTTTTCTTGATGTTTAGTTGGAATATTACTTGTAAGCCATAGAAGACATCATTTGATATACCTTAATGTTTCATATAAAACATACGTTAGGTTACAATTGTAACTTGTTTTATTATACAAACCTGACATTGTTTTGATTTTGTGACACTGTCGAAATCCAGCATATTCAGATGCAAAAAAAATTCAAAGAATGTTACTTGCTAGAATAAAAAAAAAGAATTTAATATTCACAGTCTAATTCTGTTTGTAGCTGTTGAGAATTCCATGTTCATGCAAGGAAATTACTATTATTTTCAACACATAAATGTATGAAATTGTTGCTATAAAATAAAGCTGGTAGAAGACTATTAAAATACTTACTGCCATCTTATGTTTTCACAACAGTTTTGCAGGAGTGTTCAAATTAGCAATACTTTTCTAAAGCTCTTAATTTACTGTGCATTTGTGCAAGAGCCTTTTATCTCCAAGAGGTTCTCAGTTGTAATGTATTTGTAATTTATGTAACCCAGTTTTACTGAATTTCCCTTTGGTTACAACCCACCAGTAAAAACACTTCTAGCATGTTATTTGTTCAGAAGAAATTTTTTTACACCATATATAATAGAAAAGTAAAGACTAAGGTTATAGGACCATTAGACAAGAATGACTAGATTAATTCATAGGTAAGAAGTAAGTTACTGCTTTATCTGTCTGACAGCAGATGACCCTCTTGCATGTGAAGGCAAACTGCTATTAGTGCTTTTTTGCCTCAGAATGTCAGTCTAAGTTGCAGTAATTGAGGAGCTACTTCTCAGGGACCTCAGAAAACCATTACTCCTGAGTGATGTGGCTGGGGAAAATAGAATCTAAACTTCAAGTCGAAAAAAGGGATTCCCCATTTTTGTGCAAATATCCTTTAAAGTCTGCTTTGAGAGGCAGATGTATAGTTTTTAGTTTGGTGCTGCCTGACTTTAAGAAAACCACACTTTTAGCTGTGCCAATTAACTTCAAACATCAACAGTGATGCCACTAACATATATCAATATATGTTAGTGACATGCAGAACTGTTATGTTCCATGGGGTCAGTGTGAAATAATTTATCTTTAAAACAAAACCTGTTATTGCATATTGGTAAATTACCTCAAACAAGTTTATACTCTTCTGTTTCTCTACTGCCCTCCAAGGGCTTTAAGAGTTACCAAATTTCTGACATGGAAATCTAAAACAACTGCTATAATAATTCCTGTTTTCCTTAACAGAGAAGGATAAAAATAAAATAAAGCTAATGGAATAATTTTCAACATTTAGGAAATAGATTGTATTCAGCCTGATTTTTTGATACAAATAAACCTGACTCTCCTCTCCAGTCTCAACAATGTTACTTTTAATGGCTGTACCAACTATGTAATCTGGAAACTGACCACCAACCATAAACCTCCAAGAGCTATATTTTCAGTCTTCTGAGAATTATCAGCAGATTATTGAAGTTGCCTGCACATTCTAAGATTTTTTATGTTTTGTTCATACATGAACCACCGATCTCAGTGTTTCAGTTTGATTCCTTGTTCTACATGGTGGGGTGAGGGGGGAGAGAGAGAGTGCACAGCTTTCTCCAGATCTCAGTAAGAAATTTTTTGCAGCAAATGGCTAATAGGGTAACCGCTTTGGTAAGACAGAATAAGAGGGGGAAGATAGGTGGCAAGTAAATCATCCATCCCATCATGTGCTAGGTGCCCTGCATCCATGGAGCACTCGGACAGAGTGTGAGTGGATTTCCCCATGGCGCACTGCACAAAAGCGGTACAGACCCTAGCCATGGAGAGAAGGTCTCCCTTTTTCTCTTTTGAGCCTTTGTATAATTTCCTTACAAGAAAACAGCTTAATTCTAGAATGTGTTCTCCTGAGAACTCAGTGTATTTATCTGGCAGCCAAGGGAGATGTGCAGCACAACTCAGGCCTGAACACCCCACTGTGTGTGCAATGCCTCACAGTCTGTGCCTGCTCAGGTTCACTATTACATGAATCATTAACTCCAGTCATGTCCATAACATCCACAACAGCCAAACTGTGTTTTTGTTGTCTCAAAACAGAATCCATTGGAGACAGTGGGAAGGATTTTCTATCACAATATGACATGTCAAACAAATGGTCTGCACAAGAACATACTCATCTCATAGTTCTGTCATGTCTCATAAGGGAGTCTATGCCATAACTCTCTACTTAGATGGAAAATCAAATATGTATGCTGTTGAAAGTTGTGCTGATAGTTGAATAACTTTGTAACCTTGCCTCTTGAATAAGTGTTGATTTTCTCCTCTTTTGTGGCATTCAGGGAGTTGTGCTTCAGAACAATCATCTTTTTGGGATGATACACAAGATGATTATCCTGACCATTGTTTCCTAAAAGCTAAAGTTCCTTGCAGTTTTACAAAACATTACCTATATGTATCCATTAATTTATTCTGTTCTTCTGAACAGATGCCAAGATGCATACTTGCTGCTTTTCCCTTTTATCTTTTTCCTAAATTTATAATATATATTTCCGCTATAGTCTCCTCACAATGAGGTAGTATCACTATATCCTGCTCATGTAGTGACATAGAAGTCATGTATCTTCATATGTTGTTTGTTTGCATCATTATGATTATTTTTAAAATATTTATAAATTTTTTGAGATTCTTTTAGATTTCTTCAATTCTTAGCCCTAGAAGAGATATAATAATAGGAAACTTGACTTAAAATGTTCATTTGTTTTCCAAAATACATTAAGGGGTATTTTTTATTTATATTTATAGTGCACAAATTAATGGGGTGGTATTAATTAATCAAAGGAAGGTTTAAGGTTTAATGCTTTCCACTAACAAGAATTTAATAAATGAAAGCATTAAGTGTGCAAGGCTCTCCTGCATTGGTAGCAGCTCAGTTGATGCAGTAAAGGGCACAAGTGAATAAGGGTATACTGTAATCAGAACTCCTGTAGGCTTTACTATGTGATGCACACACAGACGAAGACAGAATATAGCTTGACATTATTAAAAGTTTGATATGCAAGAGTAGAATTGTACTCTGGGGTTTATGCTTTGAATGGGGAAGCTGAGGTTTGTGATTATATGAGAAATGTCTTATACCACACACAAAAATAAGGCTAACAGTGGGAGGCAATCATATTTGGAAAAGCAATCGTTATGACTACCAAAGAAGCTTTGTGTGTATTTCTACATGCAATTTTTCTTGAAAAGAGTGAGTGCATTGCAATGTCTTAAAACTATTACTCTATATATATTTGAATGTTATGACCATCGGACTGTGAACTACTCCTGCAATATCTAAGAGTAATACTCTGGAGGAATGCTTCTTTGATGGTTGATTTCATTCTCAGTTTGGGACAGGGGGGGAGGAAAGGAAAGTAAAGCAGAACAAAACAGAATCTCTCTGGTTTTGAAGGAACTTGAAGTAATTAAGATGCAAGAACTACCTACTGATAAAAACTCAAGCCCCATACTCCCTCTTGTGGTTTATCTTGAAGAACATTAAAAAATACTTATATACATATATGTATACATATAGGTGTATATGTATAGATAGAAAGTATTATCTATACTTACACAGAAAATAAAGTTTTGGTTTAAATAAAAA
Organism: Certhia americana; assembly: GCA_018697195.1. Taxonomy (NCBI): domain Eukaryota; kingdom Metazoa; phylum Chordata; class Aves; order Passeriformes; family Certhiidae; genus Certhia; species Certhia americana. The sequence continues at coordinate 82,758,533 of CM031859.1, read as the reverse complement.
CAACAACTTCCAGCTTTTATAAAAGTTCTAGCTTGTTTTAAATTGTATCAAGACATGTAATTCACCCTGAAGGACATGTTATTTATCCACAAATTTAATGTACTCTGTTTTAATAGATTCTTCTCTCTGAGAGTTTTAGAAATCCAGTGAGGCAACTACTTGACCTCCATGTTGGGTACTATAGAATGTCCCAACTGAGGAGACCCAAATGGCTACTTAGGAATACCAGTAAAGTTTAACTCTCAGTAACCATTTTGAAAGAAAAGAAAAATCTTGTGTTAAAGGTCTATTTAAAGAAGTGAAAAGGATTTTCAGTAACGCTTAGCAGCTCTTCTGGAGCTTTTGCCATATCCTTGCTACTTGCATCCAATTCCTTTCTGAGAGCTTTGATCTGTTATAGAAGTGTGACTAAGACCATTTTTAACAGGGGGAATAACTAAAATCATTCTGTTAGCTTGCTTTTATTTTAAGAAAGGGATAATTTACAGTTGTAGTTACTACCATTTAAGAAGAATGAAAAGAGAAATTATTTCAATAAATGCAAAGTTATTAGAAACATGTTGACCACAGATGTGTTGATTCTGAAATATTCCATGCCTATTAGTATGTCAAAATAATGGTATGCTTTATGTGTCATCTGTACTTGGTAATAGCAAACAAACCCTTATGTATTATTTGTTTGTGATGATTCATCTAATCTTACTCTTGAGATTTTACTGTAGCTGACTAAATAAAAATCCCAAAGCTTTCGCTAAACTTAGTTTTCTTATATTCCTTTTCTATGTGAAGGAATATTCTTTATTCATAATAAAGGAATAAAAAGGAGGTGGCAGTAAAAAAAAGAAATCAACACTTCCTTCAATGTGTATCATTTATTTTTCATGTTCTTCATTATGATTTGGTTTGGGTTTTAAATTTTACCTTTAAGGTGCAATCAAAATGAAAGAATGAAATAACATCACATTAAAACTCTAGTTTTCACTGTTGTTTTTATTTTCCATGTAGAAAAGTGACAATAATGGAAGACTCTGATCAAAATATTCATCTGAAAAACTTGTCTCTTCAGCAAGCAACCAATGAAGAGGAAGCCTTAAACCTTCTCTTCTTGGGGGACACCAACAGAATGATTGCTGAGGTGAGATTTACTGCTCCAAATCTTTCTTAACACCACCAGAGTTAAATGGTCAAAAACATCTCTCCTCCTCTCTCAAATAAGATATGTATTTTAGAAGTCCTTGGACATAAATTACTATCCTCTTTTTGTGTGTGTTTCCACAGTGAAATTGAATAAGCGTTCCTCTGATGATAGTGTTCCATAGTGGATCTGATTGGTGGTTCTTGATGTCATAACTTACTGTTAAGTTGGGTAAGATGGGAGACACTTGTGCACAGACAATTCATAATGTAACAATCCAAATGGGAATTTTTGTTTCATATTTTGCCGTAGAGAAATAGACAGAGACAAAACCAAAAAAACCTGAGTCTTTTGTTGTCAGCTCTGCTGATTGAAAGGACTAGGTTTTTGTTTGCTTTCCAATAAGGCAGTTTCTTGTTACATTTGAATACATAAAAATCTGCAGCAACAGGTTATATCACCTGAACTGCTTTTTTATATTTTCTATCTGTTAAGATTACTTTATGATTTCGGTATCTGAAATACATGCTGAGGATTTAAAAATCAAATTTGTAATATAAACAGTTGGTAGCAGCAACATCTAAAAATCCCCTCTGTGGAAATAAGCGTTTGGTCATTTAGGTAGTGTTCTCAAACCATGTTATTTTGGTATACTATTAATATATCTTCAGCTGAAGTGGACTTTTCTAAGTTCTTGTGATGGGAATCTCATATGTCCTCTGTCTTTTGAAATAATATGCCTAAATCTCTGTGATTTTGAGAATTCTTAGTGTCTTTTAGTATTTCTCTTAAAGCAGTAGAGTGAGGTAATCTCTCAAGGATGTTCAGCAATTTTAAAACTGTAAAATCCTTTTCTGAGATTAGTACATCTGAGGACTGCAGTTGCACGTACCATTAGAATTCATTTTCTTCTAATGAAAAAGTATTTTGTTTTAATGAGGAAGGAAATGTTTCAGTGCATGGTTTTTTACCTATAGCACTCAATTTTTAAAATTTGGGACACAGTGTGTTCTACACAGTATTTGTTCCACAATTTAAAATGTTTGAAGTACACTTGGGGCAATCAATAAGCTTTTGGCAATGTTTAAATATGTTTATTTCAAGAAAGAATGAAACTTAAAGGTTTAAGGTTAGTTGTGGGGACTGACTTGTGACCTGTGAATTGAACTCATTCTATTTGTATTTATTGGACATTAGTATTCTCTTGAATATATTTAGAAAGCCACTGGTGGTGTTTGACTGCATTATTTATGGGATAAGATAGGAAAAATATCATTTCAGTGTGTGAGCATATAAAATTAAATGTCACTTTTGACAAAAATGCATGCTATCTGGGTTAGTGGTGCAGTCCAGAATAAATTGCAACTTTCTGCTTTCCTAGCTTCCCCTTTGGTGTCAGTTATTAACTTGTTTCCACTCTGACAAACCTGTTATATTGTATTATTGGCACCAAATGTCATCGTTATTTCAGCACTGGTGCTTTCATTTCCATGTGTGGTAAAAAAATTACTGGTTGTACATACTACTTTGAATAGTCCTTAAAATGCTTTGGGATTTATGTGGATAAAAGGCACTATATAACATAAGGTTTAATAATGTCTTCACCAGGGATTATTAATTACTTTAAAAGTTACCTGAGTTTAAAAGTTACCATGGTCTAACTGTGAAAATGTTCTTATAGTAAACATAGAAAGATAAAGTATTGCTTTCAGGAAGTGATTGCACCTGTTCTGATCCTCCTATTTTCATAGCAACAATTTTTCAATTTCAACTATGACAAATGTGCAACTGAGGAGCCCCTTCACCTGTAGCATATTATTTAGAAAGGAAACTAAAGAGGTTTACTGAGGTTGCTCTCATCTACCAGATATGAAGACAGGTACCTCCTATTCTTCAGTTTACATGCTTTTCCTTATAGCAGAGTTCTGTTGGGACAGGTGGAGTTTATATTCATTAGGAAGAGATATCCATCTGAACTGTAAAAATTACTGTAGCTGTCAGAACCTCTTCCTTCAGATATCCCTCTTATTGTAGCATGAGAATGATATCAAATCAATTTTCTCCAATCTTGGATGCTATCAGCACTTTTATTGCCCTTGCTCTTATTTGAAAAGTTCAGAAACAAAAAAGCATTAAGATGAAAAATAAGCATTCCTTAAAAGAAAGTTTTGTACCTTTTCACTGAGACATTCTCTCAAAAACTATGAACACTCAGTATCAGCCTCTCTTTATGCTTTGGTTAGACACTTATTCACTCAAACAGGAAAATCGTGTTCTTCTGCTGTCTAAATATTTTGATTTGAGGAAGAAAAGATTCCACTGGAACAGTATAAATTGACAAGTGGAGGTGGTTTGCAATATGGGCTGAGCAACTGCATTTACCACCTGCAAAATTGTGTTGTCCCAGTGGTCCTGAACTCTTTCATGTATTATCTCTGTCAGAGTGTTTTGGCAGCCATAATCAACACCTTATTCTTCCAGACAGTAGCAGCTTCTGTTAGTCTAGTGGTGATTTTCAAACAGCTTTTCATATGTCATTCTCCTATTTATGAAACTTTCTTAGGTCCTCAATCCTTAAGAACTATCTTTAGACCAGTAGCATCCATTTCTGGCTATTTTTAATGAAAATATTTGCAATAAAAAAGCTGCAACAATTAAAGGATTTGGGAAATACATAAATCCCTGTATAGGGAAGAATTCCTGCAGTGTTTTGCTGACTTAAGATAGTTAAGAATTAGATTAAGAAGGACAACTTAGGTACCAGCAAGTTTTTTGGATGGTTCTTGACCTTGAATTCCTTGACAGAAACATCCAACTCGGAAGCTTCTTGCAGTATGACTGTGATGTAGATTCTCATTAAAGTAGAAGCTACCTTCTTGCAAACATTGTATAAATAGATGTAGTAGTTAAAGTCACAAAGCTTCTATACTATTTATTTAATTTCAGCAAACAAAGGTATATTTTTGTTCTGAAAAAGAAACAAGACTGGCTCATGTGGTTTGAAATGCACCTTGTACATATTTTCCATGATCAAATGAAATGGTGATATTTTACCAAGTCATGATTTCAAATGTTACTGAATTTGTCCTTTACAATGCCACAAATGGGCAGCAATAGATGACCTGGCATTAAGTTCTTTGTAGTGTTCATGTGATATCACACAGCATCTGAAGTCTGCTTATGTGGTTTATGATGTCACAGAATTCCTGGAAAAAATTATTCTTTGTAAGTAACTGCCGCTCATCAGTTGTTCTATATATAACTCTCACAATAGCAACCATCTGCTGAGAACCAGGCCACTCCCCTCTTTCTTTTTTTCCTTCATCACATCAAATTAGTGTGAGGATGATTTCATATACATATGGTTTGAATACTGCTAACAAAGCCAAAATGAACTCTGAAAGCCACTAAAGAACATTTTAGTAGGCTCTGAGACACTGTCCAGAAAATGTTATTTGTTTTCTGTTTTCAAATTTTCTAAACAGATGACTGGTGATACTAAGAAGTTGCATATGTAAGATAACAACCAAATAGCAAAATAAAAAGCTTGGTTTTGGACTGGAGATGCCAACAAACCATCATTTCTCTTGTGTGCTTTGCATTTACTTGTGTCGTAAAAGTAGCAAATTGTGGGGGGATTATGCAATTGGCATTTCATGATCACATGCCACTTAACATTTTAAATTTTCATTGCTTTATGCTTTCTGCAAAAGTAGTAACAGAGCTTCCTATATATGGGAACAGGGGAGATAGAATCATACTGCAAAAAGGAGTATTGGTGTCTTGATTAAACCATGTTTCTACTCTCAAGGACTTTACAAAAATAACAGTTTGGGATTCTAGCCAATGACTTCCAAATCAGCTTCATTCATTTCTTTATTTACATGAGAAAAAGAATCTATGGAGAGAAAAGCAATGGAATGTCTAATGACTAGTCCAGCCAAATCTATTTGGAATACACAAAGTAGAGTTGTGGCTAGTGTATCGCAATAGACAATAAAAACCTAGTAGAATAAATATTGCTGTGTGCTTTTTAGAACTTAGAATCCCGAAATTATTTTCTTTTAGGACTTGAACTTTTTTCTGCCTCTGTTGGCATTAAATGTGTGTAACTTAAAGCACATTTTGAAATTCATGAGATTTTGCCGCAGTATGAAACTCAAGTTTGCTAAGAATGTTTACTAAGAAGTAAAATGATTTCTCAAGCTTCTGTCATAGCAATATCTGCTTTGTGCTTCCACCTGTACTGATATTTGATCTGGCTTAGACTTGTCTGCAGTACAGTGCGACTGATACCGTGTCTGTAGTGTAAAATGTCCCTAAATATCAGTTCTGTCAAGGAGAATGTCCTTAAATATTAATTCTGTTGTGGTTTTTTAGCTGGAAAAAATAAAATATCCAGTCCTGCTTCAAAGAGCTGCAAACAAAAAAATCATAGCTGTCCTAGTAAAATAAGTGAAGCTGGCTCTGATTATTCATGGAATCAGAATTGCTGAATAAAGTACATTTTCACAGCATATAATTTTTTTCTTAGTATAATTGCATTTTAAGTAAGTTTGGGAGTTTTTCTTGCTTGACACCTTTCCCTCAGCCTGTTTACTTTCATTCCAACACTACAACTCACTTCCTCTTCATTTGCCCAGCATCACCTCTGAGGACAGCATAGCACGTAACTGTACTATAATGTTCATTTCACAGGATCATGAATTCCAAAATTCTTCATCTGTATAGACTGATGATTATAGACTGATGATTACAATTCTTTTCCCTCTCCCTTTGAGCTTGCCTTTATTAGGTAAAACAGCCCAAAAGAAAATACTTCTAAGGCTGAAATTTCCTTGCAGAATTTTCACCAACTGCTCCAAGTGTTTGCTATTCCTGCACACTACCTACTTGTCCGCACCCAGTATGTTGCCATTTTCAGGTATTCTACCACAACTGTTTTCTGTAGAGGTGCTATGGCTGAATCAAGAAAACTTATCCAGGTTAAATATCTATGGCTTGCAGTCTTTTTAAATCTTTTAAAATTATTATTATAATTATTATTACTACTATTATTTCTTTTGAGCTGGGTCCATTCCCAAAACTCATTTGGTTTTGCTGGCATTATTAAGGCTGACAAAAAAAAAAGGGGAAGTTGAAGTGGAGATAATTGAACCAAATGGTCCATATTATTCCTGTTAAAAGACTCTTCAGCTTGCAGTCTTTCTGTTAAGAGCTGTCCTTTCTGGATCAATAAGACAACATCTTCAATGCCTGCAATGAGCAGGCCATTTTAACATCTGCAGTGTTGCATGCTAAAGCAGATTATGTAAAAGAAAAAAGGAAATATTTTGGTATATCTGGTCTGAATTGCAGGATAGGCCTACATAAAAAAATTACAGCAGAAAAACAGAGGAATAGAGATGAGATTGATGTCAATAGTATAACCAGGATGTTTTTATTACATTTTTTCAGCAGCTAAAAATAAATACAGATTTAGTTGCTGACTCAATAATATTGATTTATTATTCTGCTACTCCATTTTTTTGAAGGTTCAGCATTTATGTTCTGAAAACAATGTGGTCATACTTGTTATAGTTAATGAATAAAAATACTATCTGTAAGCTAAACCTTTAATCTCAATATATAATCTAAAGCTTTAGCTGTTTATAAAATGAGGATTATGAAGAATAATTTTAGATTTAAGTTTCTAACAATACCTTGATGCAACAAAAGGTTCTTTAGATGCTTAAAAATATTTTATATTTTTTTCAATGAAAATGCATATGTGATAGCATAGGGTCATTTCAAATATAAAGTTAAATAACTGAGAGCTGTTTAAAACTTTTGGTTATGCATTTCAAATATATTGAGAAAACCTCTGAAGTGATGCTATGGCTGCACATTTCTAAAAACTGACCAAGAATTTCCATGTTTCAAATTAAGGAAATGTGGCTGTGGTAATTCACAAAATAATATATAAAGCCAAACATTTTATGAAAATGCTGTCATGCCACCTAAAAATCTGATAGTGATTTTGCCAAGTAGAATTTTTTAATAAAAGTAAAAATAAAAAAAGTCTAAGGTCTTACAGGAAGGCCTAGTCCTCATTGTACTGGTAGGAAAAAACTACTTACTACTTACTATCAGAAGAAAAAAAAGATGTAACAGTGGGGAAATTAAAACTTCTCAGAGACCAGCATTCAGTAACTTTCCTTCCAGTAAAGCTGCCCTTTTCTAGTATTCCTCATGCAGTAAGGCCACTTGTTTTTCTGATATTAAGAGTATTTTAGAACAACTTTAGTTGCTTACAATACAATTTGTCCAGATTAAAGTTATCCAAGCGTTTGCCCAGAATGTGAGCTTCAGGTAAATCCTTTTGGGTTCTTTTTGCATGTTCATTACAGACCCAACAGATTAAAATTCAGAAAGATCATTTCAGTTGCCAAATTAATGAGCTATTGAAAGCTAAATTTATTTATCCACTGAACATTGAGAGTTCTTTATTTTATTTCCTGTCATTGTAGACACCAATGAATCAAGCTTCAAGCCGATCTCACTGCATTTTCACTATTCATATCTCCAGCAAGGAACCTGGATCTGCAACTATCCGACGCTCCAAGCTGCATTTAGTAGACCTTGCTGGATCAGAACGTGTTGCAAAGACTGGAATTGGAGGCCACTTACTGACAGAAGCCAAATATATCAACCTGTCATTACATTATTTGGAGCAGGTAAAACTGAAACAGAGCAAAACATTTCTCCCTTTACTAAATTCCTGTTTAACAATGTGCAGTGTTTTGGAAAACTTGATTCTAATATTCACTTAGGATATTTATTGCAGGGTTTGTTGTTTTTTTTTTTTTTAATTATTGAATTGATAGGTCTTCCTTTAAAATAAAATATTTTAGTTTGTGGAAAACTTAACAATTAAGCAGTAAGATTATAGTAAGTATACAGGGTAGTATTCCCGAAATAGTTTTCTAGTTTTCTTTGGAATGCTAAAGGCATTTACAAGATTTCAGCTATAGTTCTCCTAAAAATGTTCTTCATAACCATCTTCCCCTTCCATAGCTGGGATCAGGATGAATCACTGAAAAGGAAGTGTTTGGGCTTTATTTGGTTGAAGCATTGTAATATGGTAAATTATGAGGTTCTTCTCTCGTGTGTTGTTTTATTCCTCTACAAATTTAAATCTTTGATCTTTTTGGGACAGAAGTTATCATAGGTAATGTATTTATGGATTAACTACTGTAATTTGATTTATACCAGTAGTACTTATAGATATAGTATAATAATAAATAAAATACTGTTATTGTGGCTATTATTGTGGCTATTATTGTTATAAATATTCACAAATCTTTGTCATTCAGCTGTTGTTACTAAAAGGATTTAACCTCTCAATTCAAGGTGTATGGAAATCCCTATCCTTCTTTTACTGTTGCTTTTTAGTTTTCCCTTTGGAAAAGGCAAATATTGAGCAAGTAGATTGCTCCTAAGTAATCTCCTTCATTAAAAAAAAAAAAAAAATTACTTCAGACCGCAATAATGAAAGAAGACTTTGGAGATAAAGATTTCAAATAGAAATATTTGGTTAATTATGATGACTATTAATATTTGTTTTACAGTAATTAGATAATTAAGTTAATTAATAAAATAATTACTTTAATACTGTATTTTAAAAAATATTTTTAAGGCTTTAATATATTTCTCTCTCTGATCTATCATGATGTTTTATATGGTCGATATTTATGATGCTTACCAAGTTAGGGTAAGAAATACTTGGCAATGAATGAAATATCTTTTGTGAATGCTGTGCTATTAAGTTGCAGTCACTGAAGATTTTCAAGTGACCATTTCAGATCTCACACCTGTAAGAGAAATTAATTTCTTCCTAAGACAGAATAGATAATATTGTTTTCACAGTATGGAAAACACTGTTCCTGTTGCTAGAAATTAATTACTTTGGGGATTCTGATGGACAATACAGTATTTTCCTCTAAGGAGTCTTTAAAATTTTTTATGTAGAAATATAGCAGGTCTATGAGGGTTTCATTTAGGGGGACAATTAAGGAAGATAGAGAGAAGAAAAAAGGCTTAACTCTAAAATTCGAATTTGTACCCTTCAACTCAAATTATACTATATGTGCTATTTAGTAAAATATACAGTTGAATAGATCATTAAACCTGAAAATTTTGTGGGTGTGTATATATGAGAATTCTTTAAAATAATTATTAGGAAATATAACTTCTACTTACTGGGAAGAATATTTTTCATTTTTGTGTTATGTGTTTTTCTGTTAACAGCAACAAATATCTTGGATTTCATTTAATCAGAGATATTTAATCTGTTGAAAGAAGAAGCTTAAGGTACAGCAGGTGGCAGTCAGTCATTTACTATCACACTGAATTTTTTTCATGCCCCTCATTAGGTTTAATTTTACCTTTGAAGAAAAATTTGAATATTTGAGTTGTACTCAAGGGAAGTGATAAGAATCAGTGACTCTAAAATTGATGTCTTCAGAATCATACAAATTATATTTAGGATCCCTTCTTATTTATTGTATGATTTTTATGTATTTAGCAGGGAAATATACTATTTTTTCAAGCAGCTTTTAATTCCTATTTTGGAGAAATACTGTTGAAAATAGGCATATTGGATTCTGTCTGGGACTGTTTATCAATAGAAATGTTTTCTAATATTGAGTAGAAGACCATCAAAGACAGTAAAAAATATGTTTTTGTTCAGTGGTAATTGAACCATTCAATCCTGACCTTGTAGTGACTAATATTAAAGTGCACAAATGCCTCAAAATCAGCTTATTTAAGTTCTCAACTATTTAGCTGTCTGCTGGTGGCATAGTGTTGATTGATGCCATTTTGAAACATTTGTCACAGTAAAATAGTCACATTAAATTATTTTTATTGAGTTGACAATGAACAGAATTCTTTGTTAGCACACTTGATCTACTGGCTAAATATCTACAGCGTGTTATAAAGGTCTTCAAATAAATCCACTGCACTTTTACTCCAAGTGGCCTCTATGTCTAGGGAAAAATGAAGACAGTTTCATGCAGCTGATATGAAATGGTAGCAGGAATTTACAAGTCCTTACTACCATATCTGGGTAACTTTCTTTTTTGTCTGAGAAATGTAGTAGCACATTCTGGAATTACATCTGCAACTTAACTGTGCATATGTAGATATTCCCTTATGATAAAAATATAGAAGAGCCTGAACTAGATTTAGAGTTGCAAATTAACAGTTATACTGCCATGTCATTTGACACTATAATGGAATTAATTCCCAAAAATAACAGGGTACAATGTTCTCACTGCTTTAATGAATATGTTTGTGAACCGTCATTTAGCACGTGTTCCATTTACAGAATGCTGAAATATTTTATCCATTAGTGAATGGTTGTTGCCCATGTATACCAGAGGGGATTTTTATTGGGTTGTTTGAGGGGGGAAGTTGGTGGGTTTTTTGTTTTGCTTTTTTTTTTGTTTGTTGGTTCTTTTTTTCTCTAAAGACCACAGTTTAAGCTTCTAAACTCAACGAGAAATTGGAAGTAGGAATTAGGAATATGGCTTTAGAGCATGTGATACACTGAAAGCAAGATAGAGGTGCACCTGACAGCTCTTTTTCTGCAAGTGTTGCACTCCAAAATCCCCACTTCTTGAGGATTCTCTGAATACATGATGGTGTGAGATACTAGTGCAAATCTGTTCCTTGCACAATGGATGTGGACAGAAACAGCAACTCTTGGACACACTTCAGATCATATCAGAACCACTTGCTAGTCTTGCACTTTGCTTTGTGCTTAACAGTGTTTCCACATGTGTCAGTGGAGTTAATTGTGAGTGATTGTACCTGTTCTACGTTTCATATAGGATGTAATTTTACGAGAAGTGGCAAGAGTTCTGACAGCAATTAGGCCTTAAAGTGGTTTGTTTGACCCACTCAAAATGAAACTTTCTGCTTTAGTGATATTATTAAGCTTGGAATTACATATATTTTTTTAAAAAATTTTTTTAAAAATGCCTTTTATATCAAACGAATAACAACACCTTCTTAAATGAGGCAATTTTCTGATTATTGCATTTGGTGCCTCTTAGTGAATCCAGGTTCAGCTTCTGTACAGGTGGTGTTTGTCATTTTGTCAAAGAATATTACTTCCTTCTCCTTCAGATTTTCTTCTTTCTGTTCCAAATACCTTGATTAGATTGTAAAGACTGATTTAGTGATTAGGGTGAGGTTTTACTAATGGGACTTTACACTAAAATCATCTGTGTTACGGGACTGTCGTGTGACAGGCTTCTGCATCATGAGAGGTGGTCACAGGTTTTCAGCATTAGTGTGGGAGGGTTCAGATTCTTACTGGGCTGCAGAATTCCTGCCTGATCTTCAGAAAAAAAAAGAACTTCCCTATAACAATGTTCCTATTTTTAATGGAAATAACAAATCTTTTCTCTGGCTCTTTTCCCATCATGTCTATTCTGGTTATAGTCTCTGTGTGGCAGAGGCTGAGAATGTGCTTATGAATGTATGCACTAGACTACTATGGGTTTTCTCTGCAATATTATGAAACAACAAAGCTTTAACATGTTTCTATATAACAAGTTGTAACATATGAGATTTGAAAACCTTGATTCAAGAATGGGTTTCCAGATTCCTTTATAAGACAGTAATTTTCTTACTACGCATTTGTGTCTCTCAGGGCTGCCTGTGTAAGATTTATAGTTTTAACTTTTAACTTTCTGAAGACCATTAAGAGAAATTAATGCCACAAAAAAGTCACTACTAAATTTTCTAAAATAGCAATTTTTGTAATGTAGCATTAACAAAATATACACTGGTATGTAACATTTATTAAAGAAAAAACAGCTCCTAATCATTTAAGAAAGCTTGCACAACTCCTATAGCTAAAGTTTTCAGTACAGTACTTGGCCAGATAGCAGTTCAAATCTTTTCTATTGCAGGACATCATAGGGTAATCTAGCTTTTTATTTAATAATTAGGTTCTATAATGTAAACAGCTGAGGAGGGAAACTGAGAATAGTAGGTGTACAATTTCCTTTCTGGCCAAGGCATATATATTCTAAACTGAATCATTTCTTTCCAGCAGTACATTGTAATCATGCACCCTTTTATTTGTGCTTTGCTTTCCAAGACATTTTCTCAGAAATAAATGTATTGGCCTATCTAAGAAGCACATGTTTTAAGAACGTGTAATTTTTAAAGAATGTTGTAGTAAATATTGAGGAAGTTTTCACTTTAATACTATCCATATTTATAGTTATGACAAAAAAGTATGAGGAAGATTTTCAGTAAGTTACTGTGTCTTAGGAAAACCTGTGGGTTTGAGTTTATCATGTCCAGTTTCCATGTTGTTGAGAGACTGTAAGGCTAAGGCATGATAAAATTTAATGTATTTGGTCTTTCAGTCCAGCTCCTGCAAAGACATATAAACATGCTGAAATTTAACTTGGAATTCTTTCTATAAAGCCAGTGAGTTTGCAGCTAACAGTGAGGGGCATAAGTGTGGTTTTGTTATGTCAAAAGTTCCTGAGCAGACTGGATTTGTTCTTTATATGTGTCAAACATTAATATACATATAAATTTAAAAGTCTTTTATTTTTGCTATTGTTTCAGGTAATAATTGCTCTTGCAGAGAAAAACCGGTCCCACATTCCTTACCGAAACTCTATGATGACCTCAGTGCTAAGAGACAGCCTGGGAGGAAACTGCATGACTACCATGATAGCAACACTTGCTATGGACAAAAGAAACTTGGATGTATGTTCTTTCTATCTTGAACAAAAATCTTGTAACTTCTCTATAGATCCTGCTCTTTTGACTTTTAGTATAAATTAAAATTCAACTGTGTAAGCGTTTATTCTTATCCTTTCAAAAGAACATTTTAATTTTGTTTCTACGAGATAATTTTATCAGTGGAAATTACTGTAGGGTATAAGCAAACCTTTAGAAAATGTGCTTTTTTCTAAGTAATCTCAAGTCAAGTAGTTGTTGGGAAGTGAGTTGCAGTTAGTAATGAACTACTCTTTTCTTCAATTTACTGATTTCCTAGTGAATACATTTTTGAGTTGCAAAAGTGCATTTCCACTGAAAATTTTGTCAGAACTTCTGTTAGAATTCTTTGGAGTCAAGATTTTATAGATTATGGTAGACAAATAGAGAGTTCACTATGAAAGAAAGGGAATTGGGAGGGTAGTTTGGGATTTATGGAAATTTTTCAAATATTTTGTGTCCTGTCACCAATTTCCTGCACCGGAATTATGTGTAGTAATGTTTTCTTCTCTTTGTTTATAAGTAGGTCTGTAATATTTATTAAAGGGTTGTAGTGAATGAGGACTGGCTGGAGACTGGTCTGCAGTGATGTTCCTCAAGGTACAGCTCCAGGGCCAGTTCTGTTCAATACATTTATCGATGATCTGGATGCAAGAGTTGAATGCCCCATTAGCAAGTTTGCTGATGATAACAAACTGGGAGATGCTGTTGAGTCTCTTGAGGGACAAGAGACCTTGCAGAGGAATCTAGATAGATTGGAGCATTGGGCTATGATTAATGGGATGAAATTTAACAAGAGTTCTGCACTTATAGTGGAGTAATGCTCTACACAAGCATAAGTTGGGAGACCAGTGGATGGAAAGTAGCCCTGCAGAAATGGATCCAGGGGTGCTGGTCAGATGAGCAGTGAGCCCTGGCACTCAGGAGGGAACTACATGCTGGACACATCAAACACAGCACAACCAGCAGGTGAAGAGAGGTGATTATCCTGCTGTCTGCCACTTCACCTTGAGCACTGTGTGCAGTTCTGAGCCCCACAGGCTAAGAAGGATGTGAAGGTCCTTGAGTGCAGCCAGAAGAGGGCAACAAAGCTAGCTAAAGTCTGGAAAAAAATGTCCTGTGAGGAGCAGCTGAGGAATTTGGGCTTGTCTAGTTTGGAGCAGTCTGAGGGTCATCTCATTCTGCTCTGCATCTCCCTGAGGAGAGAAGGTGGAGAGGGAGGTGTTGAGCTCTTCTCTCTGGTATCCAGTGATAGACTGGGTGGGAATGGTTCAAAGACATGCATGGGGAAGTTCAGACTGGACACTAGGAATCATTTCTCTGAGAGGATGGTCAAACCCTGGACCAGGCTGGAGAGGTGATTGATGCAGCAAGCCTGTCAGTATTTAAGAGGTGTTTGAACAATTCCCTTAATAATGTGCTTCTACTTGGTCAGGCAGTTGGACAAGCTGATCATTGTAGGTCCCTTCCAGCTGAAATAGTCTAGTCTATTTTATTCTAAAATATGTAGCAATGTGAATATGTAGAACACTGCTCAAAGCCATTTGTAATCTGTTTATTTCCTGGTTTTCCTAACATAAAAGCATTCTAATATGAATAAACAAGAAAAGAAAAGCTATTTAGTCTAAGACTGTTTTCTGAAATACAGTGGAAAGCATTATACTCAAACCATACTTCATCTAGTTGTAGACTTTTTCTTTAGAAAAATGGGCTTTGCTGTTAAATGAAAACATATTTTTGAGACTTGTAAATGTAATTATGCAAACATATCATCTGGTTAAAAATGCAGCTGGATAACTTTGTTAATTTTAATTTAAGCTCTGTGAGATGAGAAGCCTTTCATATATCAATTCATCAGGTGTGTGTATCTCACATTGTGTTCTAGATTTCTATTTTGGTAAATATTTAGATCAAGCAATTATGCAGAATAAGCTATGACAATTTTCAAGTTCTTGAATTAACATGCACTATTTATACAACAGATCTTATTCTTCAGTCCTCCCACAAATAAAAACAAAAATACCCCCAACAAAATCCCTTCCTTGGTACCCAAAATCTGAAATGTCCAAATAATATAGGTGGATGATAAGCTAATATGTCTGAATAATATAAAGAGATAAGTAAATTGCTAATCATCAGAAAATTTCAAAATTAGGATAGGTGCATGAGTCATTACCCATAGCTATATTAGTGTTGCATATTGGTTTGTTTTTTCCATTGGGTGTACATTTCACTCACAGACAATGCACAAGATATAAATGTCCCCCAGTATGAATTGAAGCTGTATAATAAAAGCCACTTTCTTAAGGACCTAGTGTTTCTTGTAATGAAAACAATGAAGCAGAGGATTCAGAATAAAAAAGGGCACTTATATGAGGAGGGCAAATAGATTATTATCCTAGACATCTAGATTATATTCCTAGTTCTACCAATGTGTTTGTATAGAATTTCTTAGGTCACTACATCACATTTTTTGCGCTAGTTTTTTGGAGTGCTTGGATGATTCTGAATTGTAGATATATTACTCAATATAGCTGTAACTGAAGCAGAATGTAAGCTGTTTTGAACAGCAGATCATAAAATTACATAAATTGAATATATTTTTTTGGTGCTTTTGAGTTCAGTTTCCATTTTGTTAAGTGTAATCATTCCACACACTTGCAGCAAAGAAGGTTAATTGATTAAATCTTGTAAAGCCCTGTGGTGATGTGATGATTACCATGGTATAAAAATGATTAGGAAATTAGATGTCTAACTTGATTGTCCTTTTGATGGTGTAGAATAAACTGTAAGCTAGCATATTGAACGTTGAGAGATGGATTGATTACCTGCTCATTAATTTAACATGTGCTGCACACTAAGCAGGGCAAAGAGATCTAGTGGGAATGTATGTATGTGTACTGTACATATGACTATACTTACTATGTGTAGAACTTAATTAAAATCACATTGGCTGGTCATCATTGCAAAGGAACAGCAGAGGCAGGCGTAGAGCCCAGCTAATATTGTGTGCAACTCTTAATTGTAAGGCCTTCCTTTCTTTTGATTCTCTGTGTATATATTGGGTCCTTAGCAAGAAACATCTTTCCTCATGTAACCCCTATTCAGGATTCCAAACCAAAACCTCTATGCACTTAAAGAGACAGAAGCTGTGAGGAAAAAGGTGTAGGAACATAATATTTCAGCTGGTATTTTCTCATATTGGGGGACTGAAAACTGCAGAATTGCTTTTATTCCAAAAATCAATTCTGTTACAGTTGTAAATTAGGTTAATGGCTATGTACAAATTCTCTCTTAAATGCAGGCTGCCACGTCCCATAAAGATTCATTATACAGTTTTTTAAGCATCATTTGAATTTCTAAGACTACCACCTAATAGTATATGTTCTATTATTTCACCTAACTGGAGACAATTGCTGGGGGTTTTTTCATTAAGTATGTAAGTCTTCTGGCAAGGTCTGGCATTTATATATCAGCTGATCTGGAATGTGAGAGCAATACTTACCAGGATCTTTGATTTTTGTTCTGTGCGCAAGATGGGAGTACACAATGGCTGTCACAGTTTCCCCAACCAACTCATCTTTTTTTTTTCTGCCTTGCATTCCTGCTGAACCCCATCTTAGCACATCTGATAGATTTTTATCTAGTATCACAGTTTCCCTGTATGCCTCCCAGTTCCAAGTCTCCTAAAAAAAAAAGCTTGCTTCTCAGTTGTCCCGGATTTTCACTATTTTCCCTTTCATCTCTTTTCCCAACTTCTTTTACATAAAACTACTAGTTTTAGTCCCCTTTTCACCAAAAACAACCAACCAACCAATCAAATAAAATAAAAGCAAACAAACAAAAAAACCCACCAAAAAACCTCAAAGCAACAATAAACCCCCAACTTTTATTAGTTTTCTCTTTTTCTCATAATTCAAGGGGTTTTGCCTTCTGAGTAGCGTGTCTTTGTTATTCTATAGTTCCAGCTGGAACTGGAAACACAGTTGGCTGGGGGATAAAATGTATCAGTAAAATAAGACCTATGATTTAACAGTTTAATATGCCTCTATCATTAATATGCTAATATAATTTCCCTTGAATATTGTTATTTTGGAATATGAAATGATAGAACATTTCTGTGCTCTACTCAAAAAATGGAAACATATTTTAATAGTTTTTTTAGTAGTCTGGCTATGTACCTGGTGCAAAGGTAATTGAAATTCTCACCTCTCTCCTTTTTTTTTTTTTTTCCCTTCTAGGAATCTATATCAACCTGCAGATTTGCACAGCGCGTTGCTCTTATTAAGAATGAAGCAGTTCTTAATGAAGAAATTGACCCCAGATTGGTGAGAGCTCTCTGGGGACAGGGGGAAGGAGATTGCTTGCTTTAAGATTTATTAATCAATAGCAGTCAAATTGATGTTGGGGATTGTATACTGAAACATCCCTTTAAATTGTTTTCAGATGCAGGCTCTAACTTTTTTTCTATAAAATAACTGCCACTTTAATTTTTTCTTTTGGACACAATTATAATTAAGTGGATTTTTACCAAATCTCTAAAGGCTTTCTCAAGATGCTTCTTAAAGCATCTGAGAAGAAATGGTTACTTTCATTATCATCTTTGTGTTGTTTTTTTAGAGTGATAATTCCTAAATCATAGTCACAGATCATTGGATAGTTCTAAAATTCTTTAGAAATGTATGAGGATTGCTATTCACTTGATGAAGGCGCATAGCTGCACTGAAACAATTTGTGTATTAAAAACCTAAGAAATATACCAGTACTGAGTCCTTCCTTGAAATTGATTCAAGGAACATTTTAGATAGGAAGAAAGAATTCTGTGAAGTTACCATTAGGAAAAAAAAAGTATGACAAGCAAAAGAGACAGAAATAGCTAATTATATACCTAATAATTTCATTCATTGTTACTGATGGTAATTAGAATATTTCAGTTACTGTTAATAATTGTGCTTTTATTTCTTCTTGTCTCTTGTTCTTTAAGTTTAAAGGGAATAGCAGATCCTTTTCAGGTTTCAGCTGGTTTTCTTTTTTATTATTATTTTAAAAGACCAAAAAATAAACCCAGCAGACGTTGAACAGCTTCTTCATTTCTCTCTCTCTGTTCTTTTTTCTTTTCTACGTAGACTTTCTAGTAGCTAATCATGCAAAACATTTCTTCAATGGCCACAGAAAGCTTTGATTGAGGTAAAACACATACAAGCTCCTGAACATTTACTACATCCTGTGGAGCTATACTCCACAAGTTTGGTATGTCTCACTCTGCAGGATCATTTAGTAAGTAAAGCAGAAGTGGACTCGTGAGAGTTAGAAAACTATCCCCTCTTGTGGAAAAGACAGAGGAACACAAGTACCTTGAATTTATATGGCCCTGTGCTCATTATGAAATCTGTTGTCCATTTAATGTATATTCCCAGGGTGCAACCCTATTATTCAAAGTGCTGGATTTAAGATTTTTTCATAAAAATCAAATTTTATTGTCATAAAATAATATTAAATTTATGAAAAATTGAAACACAATTTATTGGCAGTATCTATTATCTGTGAGTTGAATGCATACTTTTTAAAGGTAATTAACAATACCTCTTGGTGGATCTGAGTTAAGTCAGATTGTTGTGTAAACTTTATTCTTCATTAGGGAGAATTCCTGACTTTTTATCTTACTGAGAAGATGAATTTATACCTGTTGTACATTTTAGTGACTCATCTTTGTACCCCTGTCACTCTTGGCTAAAGGACATAATGGAAACTGAAAATCAAGGTCTTGAATTAAACCTCATTTCTTTTGGTGTTCGTGTACAAATAGAAATGAAGTTATTTTGCTTCTGTAGACTTTGTCTTAATAATATTTGAAAATTAATCTTCTATCCATATCCTTAAATTGATATTTCTCTTTTTGTCAGATTGAAGTTAATCATCCTAACAAATTTGAATATTGAACAGAGATGTTACTATGATTCAGCTGTCTACCATTTTCCACTCCAGCCCCAAATTTAATTTTCTTGACTCAGTAGCTGGCACAAACTACATCAGAGTGTGACACCAAAATGGGGCAATATAAAATTAGGGTAAAATGTTTCGCCTGCAATATTGTCTAAATGTTCTTGTAACTTCTCTAATTAACAGCCATCTCTTTATTAGACTATTAAATAAAATAAAATAATAATACCAATAAAATATTACATTAGACTTTCATACTTTATTGTAAAAAATAGTTAACTAGAGGTATAGACTTAAAACAAATAATCATATGCATGTTTAAAATAATTTGATTTTTAAAGTTAAAATTTAGAAGTTACAATTAAATTTAACCACTAAAAGAAATAGAAATGTTTGAAGGAGTGTTAAATGTTAACATTCAGTGAAAATATGTGTCATTGATTTCAACAATATAATTTCTGGAAAGTGCATGCAATTGAGAGTGATTAATTTTTCCTCGAAAACATCCTTCTCTTGGAAACTTATTTTGCACATGGAATCAGTGTATGCGTATCCACCTAAAAATATCATTTGCCTAATGATACATTTGAGTTATATAAGAGGAGGCTTCATTAAATGACCAACCATAAAGTACCCAAGAATGTGCTCATTCTTGTCTTAGACTTTGGTATATGCATATTGCCCTGCTTTGTAGAATTTGGCTTTGAGAATTTAATGATTAGTAAAATTTAGCTTTATACAGGCATTTTTCCCCAAAGTACAGATTCCAACAATGACTTCATAAAATTTTAAAATCTAGTTCAGTTTTCCATTTCTCACATTACTATTCGTTAATACAATTTAATTTCATTGTATTGCTTTATGCCATCAATTTGCTGCTAGCAAACTAGCCAGCTGATGTATCCTACAAGTATAGTATGCTATAATTCTAATAGTGAAATGTCACAAGAAAAAGAAAAAAGTTAAGATGAAAGTTAAGATAATGATTTGAAACTTCTGTTTCTAAAAGGGAAAGCAAAGAAAATTACTTTTGTTGTGTAGTTGTCCTTTCTCTAACAAAGATGTCAGTTCTTAAATGTGTTTTCATTATTAAGAGGCAAAACTAATGAGTCAGAAATATAGTTTTATTCCTACGTCAAATTATATTTCTCTTTTGTGAAAAATATTTTGAACTCTTTCTGTATAGCCAAGTCTTCTAACATTAGCATTTACTGAATTTGGAAGAGTTTTTTAGGTTTATAAATGGAATGAGAGTTAAAAAAGGTGCTTGGTGTATTTAAGGCAGTATTTTGTCAGTTTTTAGAAAAGAGACCTTTTTTTAAAAAAAAGATAAAACCAAAGTATAATGCTTACCTAAACTCAGCCTTCTACTGCAAAAATAATAAACTAGCTATTAATTTGTAGGTGATGTTTGGTTTATGCCTTGCTGTTTGTAGATGATTGTCCAGCTGAAGAAGGAAATCCAGGATTTGAAGGATGAGTTGATGCTGGTGACTGGCAAGCAAAGAACATCAGAGCTTTCCCAAGAAGAGCTTCTTCAGTAATGTTCATTTTCTTCTTTTATTATTGTACTTTACATCAGTTTCTTTAGTGGCATAAATATTTAAATTTATCTCAGAGTTTAAACTTCCTTGAGTGAATAATAAAGTGGAATTAGGTGCCAGTTTAGAATGGCAGATTTCCATGAAAAGCTCTATGAGGCTGCTGGCTGTGTTTCTGCAGCCTCAGCATTGAGGAAGTGAAGTAAAGTAAACGCAAAGGATGGGAATGCCTGTCAAATGCCAGGCAAAAAGTGTTGTATAATAGGGCAGAATGAAAAACAGTCTCTCTCAAAACTGGATATGCAATCTGAGTAGAGTTCAAGAAATATTCTTGTGCTGAAAAGTATCCTGCTGCAGTGTTAGTTTGACATAAACCTAAAGAAATCTCACATTTCTGATCCACAATTAATGTCTTAAAAACAAATATTCTTTTTTTTTATTTTAACTGAACATGCTGTCGAAATATAGTATTAATTCACATAAATATTGTAATATTCTTCAGCTTTTGGTAACAGATCAGTACGGCATATAAGAACTTTCTACATACCACATATTTACTTAAGTCTAAATGTTTACAATAACTGAATTCAATTTCCAGGCTTGAAAAATTTATTCTGTAGCATGGACCTATTCAATTTCTGTACCTCATATCTATAAAGAAAGCAGTAACTGCTTAATTTTGTTTGATTAGTGAGTTAACAGTAACCAAATTGAAACTGAGGGAATATTTAGTGTTTAATTTCTCAAAGGTCTAATCCAGAAGACAACTACCATTGCTAATGATTTCCCCTGATACACAGGAGAGTCTGGAGACATGAGGACAAGCTGCTGTCTCGAATCTTAAATTTCTCATGTAGGTTGTTGTCATTATGAATCATTTACATCAGCAGTTATCAGTATATTCTTCTAACCAGAAATGTCCCTGCAGTTCCTACTGAGTTAATGCATATTTATCTGTATATTATGCAGATGCATATTATCCAAACAAATGAGAGTCAAATGCGCAAAGAACATTGCAGATTAGCACTAGATGTGACCAAGACTAGCCATGGAAGGAAAAGTAACTTTCTTTTTCATTATATGCAGAATTAAATGCCTTTATTAGTTAGTTTCTTTTTACCCTGGCAGAAAAGTAAAAAGAAACCCTTCTTATTACCCATTACAAGATGACTGACTTTTAGTGATTTTATTCAGACATATTTAAATAATCTATATATTGGTTCAAATAAGTGCTTTCATAACATTATTGTAAAAATCTGTTACATGAATATTCCACTGTGGTCTTGTTTGCTGCTTACTTCGTATAGAGAAACTGTGGTTTTGGAAATCATTTGGGTGTTCTAAGACCACAGTTACAAACATTATTTCCTAAGATTTTTACCTTTTTGCCATGGAAATGCCAATCTTATAAATTAGAATGGGTTATAAATATTAATGGACTAACGGCTGATTAAATTTTTCATTATGATTATGAAATAATATAATTATAATCATGTTATGATTATAAAACTAGGAATGTGCCATCGGCATACAATTGCACTATAGCATACATCTGGGAGGCCTGGTTTCAGAAACATGACTAAAAAGTGTTTTAGTTGTATATTTTTCTTTTGTATCTATGTAGCATAATCTATAGTGCATTACACTATCAGAATAGGTTTCTTCTGAGATCATAACAAGGAATTTTGCATCCCATTACTCCAGAAAGAAGCAGGGTGGATACTTTAACGAGTTTCTACCTGTATTAAGTCACATATTGAGAATTAACTTTCAAGGATCTCAGCTACATTAGGTCAATGCAAAATTTTAAGGTTTCTGAATTTATCATTTATTTATATTTACTCAGGCTCATGTAGCACGTGTTCATTGTTTCAAAAATAAGTTCTTTTTTGGAACAAATGCTGTGGAAATAAAATATAGAACAGCACGTAAGTACTGCTGGGATATAATAATTTCTTGAGGATCAGTACTAAACAAGAAGGGCCTCAAACAATTAACCTCATCAGTCATCAATGCCATATAATAACATTTTCAAGGATCATTTTCTTAATAGGAATTGAAGTGGAAAAAAAAAAAAAACCTGGATATACAGAGTCTTTTCAAACAGAAGGGCAAAGAGAGTGCTAGAGAATAACTGTCACATACATGAGTCAGACTGGCTTGTTAATACTGTGGGCTGCAGTTGAATGGAATGTTGAAAGCTAAGTTAATATTTTCTAGAACAATTCAAGGGAGGGAAAATATCAAATGTCAGGGTTTATGAGTTTTGCATTTGTCTGTGTTCATGCAAACAGAGAGCTTACAGATAAACAACTGATGTGGCTCAAAGACCCAAATGAAAATGAAATTAAATGATAGTATAAAAAGCCACTACTTCAATGAAAGTACTTTTTTTTGTGGTTTTGAACATTTATACTTTTTGAGCTTGCTTTCATATGGCAATAACATTTGTGACCTTGCTGATTTACATGTCTGAGGTTGAGGTCCGTAAATGTTCTGAGCGTTTATGACAATCAGCAGATAGCATCTAAGTGTACTGTCTCCATTTAGAGTCTATCAACACAAAACAGCAAATCTTCATGACAGTTCTGTTTATTGGGCTTCGCCCATCTGAGTTTGTAGCTACTCATTATCTGGAGAGTTTGTACACATTAAAGAATAAATATACAAGTGAGTAGTCCAAACAGAAATATGGACCTGGATGATGGCTGATAAAATCATGATTGACTATTACTGCAAAACATCTATGTTGGGATTCACATTGGGTTTTGCATCTATAATGAAACCTAAATAATATTATTTATCAGGAGCCATACAGATCATTGTTATGACAGGAAGAAGAAGAAAAGAAACATGGTGTAGGTGATAATGCAACATACTCTGTTGTGCTTTATTTCAAGTGGCCACCCAAGAATGACTCTTAAGGGACCAGTATTGTAGGGGATTCTTTTATTATTATTATTATTGTTGTTTTTATTGATGATTTTTTAAATGTCAGAGAGGAAAGTCTAATTAAGGTAATTGTGGATTTCAAATCCTAATTAGACATTTTTGCTTAGTTAGGATATCTTCTATTTAAACTTAAATAAACTGTATCTCATCATGTGTGTTATACATATATAATTCAAGCTTATATAGTCCTTTTCCAAATTCTTAGAGTTCGAACGAAGTCTAACTGTGGTCAATTTTATTACAAATAATTGACTAGTATGGGGAGGTATTACAAAGTGCAGTCTTATTAAAAAATGGATGGTTTTAATTCTTCTTTTTCTGATTCATCATACATATTTCAACAGAGGCCACAGCAAAATTAATCTGCTGAAATTATTCTGGTCCTGGGGTTTTATTTAAATTCTTTGATGCTGAGAATAGATGGTCAAAGGTACAAAACATGTCAGTGAAAAACTCCATGCACTGAGTGCAAGTTTATTTTTTTGTCCCACACAATACTTTATCTCGGGCACTTTTCAGTAGAAGACAGATACCAAAATGAAACCGAATCCAGTGGTACACGTGTAGATCCAATATTTTTTTAGTCTAACACAATGCTTATGGTATTGCATAGGTTTTTTGCTCTCTACATATGTTGCAGGAATTAAGTGTTAGCAATTTTTCAGAAAATAAGTCTTAATATTATTTGAAAATTATATTTTGCATGTTTCCTGACTCATTAAGTTAAGAAATGCCAAACATTTCTTGCAACAATGAGCTTCATTCCACTTGTTTACATTCAGAGCATTCCAAATTAAATTGGTGGTCTACTCAATGCAGTTGGAAGTGCTAAATACTTGCAGGTACTATATGTATAAGCTGATATTCATTCTTGATTGTTTTTTTCCTCAGTTAAATCAAAGAAATGTCTTCAGGTTTTTTGTGGTTTTGGGGTTTTTTTCATTTAATGGAAGAAAAAAATCTGTCAAATAGGCTTTCCTCATAATCCCTACAATGTCATTACCATTCACTAAGTTTAAAACAAAATAGAAAACAGATGCACTTGACTTTTCTTGTGAATGGTAAATTATAATATGACACAGCTTATCAGTTGTGTGACTAAAGCTACAGGTGTCTGGAATTCAGAATTCTGTGTTAAATGGTGAGCATTTGCATTACTGTGTCATTTGTTTGATTTTATTATTTTGTTCTCATAAATGTTAAACATAAAGGAATTCTTCTGCTCTATTTGTTTATCTAAAAATCAAAGCTTAAAAAATTAAGCTACAATACATAAGTGGTTCAGAATGTAGTTCACAAAATGCTTCCAAAATCTGAATTGTTTGCTTTGAATCTTAACTTCTACTTCCTCAACAGTAAAGGGCTGATCTAAATATGTCTTTGAGCTGAAGAATTAGTTTCATATTTAAGGGGAAAAAATTAGAAAAGGAGTTCTTTGAATATTTTTTAAAAGTAGAATATAGCATCATACATCCCAAATACAAGGAAATTGTACTCTTTCAGGCTTCCACATTATACTTTAGAATAGATTTAATTGCCTTCAAATTATTTTTTTTCTGAATTGTATGCCAAAAGTAAAAGGGAAAATCCTTTTTGTTTGAATCATTAGGGATTTTTTTTTTTTTTTAATATAGATGAGCTCACTAGTAATTTTTCAGTGTGTGCGCAGAAAGTCGTGATTTCAAAACAAGGTCCTATGTTCCAGGGCACCCACGCTTCCAAGATTTTGCCAGTTGGAAATCTCTAAGAACAGGACCGGCTTAGTACTTTAATTTATTAATAACTTTACCTTATTTCTTTCAGATACATATGCTATTACAGACACTTCTATTTTTTACTTCAACAGTCATATATTGTTCATCTTACTCAGGTCCTGGAGTTCTCATTACTTCTGTCTTTCATTTTTTCTGTTTCAACATTGTGACATCTGTATGCTATCATAGTATTAACAATATTGCACTGTTGTACAATACAGAGCTTTAATAGTTACTCAGTTAAGCTGTTGAACAAATGGCTTCCTTCACAAAGCAGAGCAAATGTTCTTTTTTGATGATGTCCGTGTTCAATTTCATTTGTGAGGTGGAAGAAATAAAGGCATATCGCCTTGCCTTTTGTCAACACAGCTTTGCAGACCATAGATCTGTGTAGAAGTTAGCAGATTGACCAACATGAGCTGTGTAGGCAATATTCAAGAGAAAACTAGTTACCTTAGCTATAAAGTAGTCTTGAAATGTCTCACATTAACTGCTTGCTTAGATGCCTGATTCAGAACTCTATTAAATCAATGTATTTTTGTAGAGGACATTTTTTCTCCTACATTTTATGAAATCTGTAGCAACAGCACAGAAGGTTCAGATACCTAATGCATGTACCTAAACTATATGCTTAAAGTGTGAATGATTTTCTTTTTGTTCCAAGGGCCCTGAAAATAGGGTGAAAAAATCTTATTTAAGCTGATCACCTTTTACATTGAAACTATTCAGAGATAATAAACTGTAAAGATCTTTTCAAAGGATAGCAAGTTTGTTTCAGCATGGGGGTGGGAGGGAGGTAGACGATGTACTATGTCCTGGTTTTTAAATTATTTTAATTTTTTTTCAAAATTATACTGGTCATCTAAAATTATATAGTTTCAACAATAATAGTGAAATAAACTCATATTAGTGTGGTGTATGGAGAAAACATAACATTGCTTCAGTTGATTATTTATATGTTTGAAAAAAAATCTTGGAGACACTTTTCAAATATATATGACCAAAAATGACCATAGAAGCTTTTTGAATCTCAGTGAAATTCATTGAATATTTGGTCAGCTGTGTTCTTCAGAAAGTACCACTAAATATCTGATTGCTTCTTTTGGTACTTTAAGTACTTTTTGATAGTCTTTTTCTTTTAAGCTTATACATCTAATTAATATCCTGTAAGTGATACTTCACGGATTTTTTTAAAACTGATTCTGTCTTCTGTACTGTAGGATTATCTTGGTGTTTGTCCAAATGACTGGTTTTGGCTTCTTTGAATCGTTCTTATGCTTGTCCTATGTAATTTCATTTTATTTCGAGTTCTTCCTTCTTTGCTGATATTTTGATTTTTAAAATTTTGATAAACTAAAGGTTGGTTTTCTCTTGCTGCTTTTAGATATACTCCAGTGATTAGAACTTAACTACTGCTATGGCCACAAGTATTAGCTGGCAGTGAGTAGCATTCCTTTCTGTATGCACTTTTGGGTTGTTTTTATAAAGTGCTGTTGAAGAAGGAAATTATCTACTCAGCAAGCTACCTGACGTGTTTCTTCTCTGAAAAAAAAAAAAAAAAAAAAAAAAAAAAAAAATTGCAAATGTAGAATTACAAGCAGTAGGCACATTTTTCCCTCATAAACCAGTCTTGGTTTTGCTATTTCTATCTAGTCCAAATCACCCCTTTTCCTACTGATACAAAGGTTTAGAGCTGTGTACATTTCATCATTGAAATGAATGATTTTCAACTGTGTAGAAACTCATCTTACATCTGTTTGCCACATGGTAGCCATCTAATTCAGAAGAATCTCCTGTAATATGTAGTTGTTGGAGCACTGTATAAATATTTTTTAAAACTAAAAATCTTCCAGACTGTAGAAACGTAAGACACTCAAAGACTTACTGCTCTTGCTACCCTGGTCTAAGACTGCACCAAATCAATACTGCCTAACTAGTCTATGAAATACCTACTGAAGGGATTGTACAAAGGCTCATGTAACTTCTTCCACTATTTAGTTACCTTAATTATTATTATTTCACCTGGGAGTTAACACACTTTTGTTTAATGAGGGGTTAAGCAGTTATTTCTGGATACAGAATACAGCATTATCCTCTATAAATGTCAGTTATGCTGTCATGTGCACAACCTGTCAGTAATGTATAGCAGCTCCTCTCAGAGCAAGCTGGATGTATTCTGTGTACTTTTACCTTCTGTCATTTCATTCACAACAATGTCTGGAAATACCTTTCCTTTTTTCCCTCATCTTCCTTATTCTTATTCTTATTCTTATTCTTAAAATCCACTACTTTGACTTCTCCATGGTCTTCCCATACTGACGCATGCTTGAAACTAACTTAGCTTCAAGTTAGCTGTTCTTAAATGCAATATGCATTCTGCTTCCACTGTCATGCATTTAGATCAATGGATTCATAAAATTTGTAGAGATGTGGAGTTCCATTTAAACAATATAGACATCATTATTAAACTTAATAATAATTTTCAGAATGAATATATTTTAAACCAAATTGATACCGATTATATTACGAATATGAAAACTATTGCAAAGTCAAGGTAAACAAATGTGTTTAATTAAAACGACCTCTCTGATTGCCACAAGTTTTTCTGCTTCCTTGTTAGCAGCGTATTTTTCATAAACTTGCCTTTTTGCTTGTGGCAGAGTTCACAACTGACACAGAAAATTAATTGTTATTTAAGTGAACTTAATTTTGTTACATAACATACAATGTCAGTGATCAGGGGTTAAAAGGCAAGTTCCCTCAGAAATGAATCATGGCACAGAAAGCAAGGTCAAAACAAGTCCTTCCAAATCTGTGTTTTGAGACTGTGCATCCTGCAAGCCATTGAGAGCTCCAAACTTTAAAAACATACCCAGTTGGCTGGGAGTGCTTTTCTGATGCATTTCAGCTGTGTTATTTGTATCCTGGTTCGTCCAAACAAATGACCGATTCAGAAGCAAATTTTTTTTTTTTTAAATATAGGTTCATGTTATTTAATGAATGGGTAAAAGTGAAGCAGTACAGTGCTCAGTTAATCATTCTGTAGTTGTGCTATCAGAAAAATTGCATGGAATCTGAAGCAATGTGGGTAGAAAGGTTTTGTGATTTATGTGTGGTCTAAACAGTAAGCAGTTTTCATTAAAGAAGAATTTGTGAAGGATGGTAAGTAACAGAAGAGAAGTAAAGTTGATAATGTAAAAGCTGTCTCTAAGCTGCAGTACAGTGTGTGTTTACATTATTTGAAAAAGAAAAGATATAAAGAGGGAAAGGCTAGACCAAGAACTTGGCCCAGATTTACAGTCACTAATGAAAGAGCACTGTTAGTTTAACATGCTTCCATCCCAACTGTTTATGACTGTTCTACTGTGAGTTTTTCTTCCAAGCATCAGCATAAAGGCTTGTGCTTGACACAGCTTGTGGTTTCACACTCTGGTATCATGATTCAAACCTGCCTGTATCAGCACTGTAGTATCTTTCTTTTTGTGCTCTGTTAATATGTAAAAAGCCACTATCAATTAGTTTTAAATTAGTCTCGTAAATCACTTAATACTATGCCCTTGACATTGACTTAAAAACTTTTGTGCATGTGTAATCTTTTGCTCATTTTTGGGGTTTTGTTGGTTTGGGTTTCTTTTTTCCTGATGAGCACTGGAAAAGAAAGCCCTATTCTTTGTTTACTGAAAAGTACTTTTTCTGATACAGCAGGGTTCTGGCAATAGGCTTCAGCACACCCTTGCTTTTATTAGTTAGCAAGTTAGGCCTGCTATTCTCAGGGCAGAATCTTACAGTAGTAAAAGAAGAGAAATCTATTAAAAAATACCTTTGGATTTTTCATTTATTTTAATAACATTAAATAATATTTAATGCTCTGCAATTTACCTTACAACATTCAAGAGAAAAGAATCACTTTAGATATCCATGGGTTATAGGAGACATCTTCATATGTTACTTATTTTCATGTCACATGAAATTAGCTGTGATCATCCATGTTCCAGTTTTGATTAGCACAAATTCTGCATGAAAACGTTATTGAGAGCCTTACTAAGCGAAAACCAATGAAGAATGCAGCATCTGGCTTGCTCATGTTATTAACTACAACAAGTGAAAAACTATTAGCTTAATATTTGTTTATATATAAAAATAGTGTTTTTGTGATTTCTAAAATATACTTTTAAGTTTGAGGATTTTTTTAATACTAGTTTAATACTTTCAGTGCAAGTATCTTGTGGCTAGGTTCTTCTATTAAGAATTAATGAAGCCTTTTCTGATACAACTCACCAGCATAACAAAATTCCCTCGAATTTAAATAAATTGAGCTGACCATCTTATGCTAGAAGAGTACCAAATTCTGAAATAAATATACATACTGCATTCTACTGAAGCAGTTAAATATGGCAAGTAAGCAATTCAGTAATTTTCAATTCAGTGCTTGTAGCTAGCTCCATATTTAGTTCTCCATTGAATTTCAGTTAATTAAACAGCTTCCATCATAGCTTTTTCCTATCAAGCTGACTTCAAAAGCAGAGTAGTGTGAATTCGTAGAGCTAAGTATTTTTTATAAGGGTATCTGCAGTGTAAAATAAATTTCCTGGTGCTGACCTTCAGATAATAGTACAGAGAGCATCTCTTTATCTGGTTTTCTGCTCCAGTGAGTGACAGGTGTTTGTTAAAAGGTTTTTGTGTCATTTTATTACTAGGTCTTTGGCTTGATTATCTTGAATTTTAATTTGTATTTGGGGAATTTTTCTTTTTGTTACTAATCGATAACTTGCAAAGCTCATTTTGTAAGTTATAACAGAGAAATAGAATGTCAGAACAGGAATTTATTTCTTCTGCAGTCCATCTCATATAACAGGGAGGTCCAGGACTGCTGTAGTGCTAATCTTCATAAATACAGTCAAGAAAGGAAAACATAATATCATACTGTAAACAGCAGTGTTTGAATATATTCAATATTATGGAAAGTGGTTTTGGTATGTTTGTTAGTTGGCTGTTTTTTTCTTCCTGTTTCTAGCTGGTTTTCATTATATGCTTGAACCAAAGCATTTGGACTTCTTTCCCTCACCTTTCCTCTAGTTTATGAGTTACCTTGGTACTGTCAGTCATATTGTAGAACCTCTGAATAAGATTTTTCTAAATTGTTTTCCCATTGACTTTTGGCAATTTGTGTAATGTGGAAATTAATGTTCAGCCTGTGTTGTTTGTGGGAGAAGAAAAGCTCAGTCACATACTTAGATATTTTTCAAACATGGTATATCTTCTGTGCCCAGCATGCTCTTTCCTTTAGCAAGGTCATTATCAAAACACCCTTTGGGCAGCTCTATTTTCTAATTTCTGTTTTGAGAGGATATGAAAATGTTAACCATTATCCTCAGCATAATAGCATAAGTAAATAAAAGGATTAATTGCTCAGGTCTTGTTGAAAGAAATTCTAGATCACAGCTCTTACAGAAAATAGGATGTACTGACTGACTAGGTGTATGGTCCACAATAGATGACTAAAAACACTTTACTTCCTATGCCTTCGTGTTATTCTACTATGGGTTGAAAAACAGTCCTTTAGAAAAAGAACATTTTTATTTTACCTCAGATTTCGTATTACCTTACTTCTGTCATGTACCCATGCCTTTGAGTAGGCCAGTAAAGCATGATTTACTAGAAAGTTCTCTGGATTTCTCCATGAGTTTCTTGCTACTCTTGAACAGGTAGACCCTACTTAGTTCAATGTTGGGGTGTTTAATCTGTTTTTCTGGTTCAATTCTTGTTGATATATTTTCTTGCAAAAGGCTTTGGTTTGAGAAAAACAGTTTAATGCGCATTCTCCTTGTAGAAAACTAAGGATCAAACGTAAGTGACTGTCTCAGAATATGCCATTATTGCCAAGGAGAATGGTACTACTTATCTCTTGAAAGTAACAGAATGAAAAACAAAAGCTATTTTGGTTCTCCTTTATTTCCAGAAGGGTTTTTCTCACTGTCTCTCTATTGGAGGATGACTACAGTCATCAATGGTTTTGACCAGTAAGAATGTGTTGGACTTGTAACTGTAGGTGCCCTATATGAATTTCATAAATCTTTTACAGCTCTATTTTATATAATTCTGTGTTCTAGTTTTCATATATTCCATATATTTAATTTTATGGAATATTTAAATATAAACAGTAGACTGATTTAGTCTGGAATATGAGAAGTAAAAGGATATTCATCTTGTAAATTCTATTATTTTGCAATTCTATGATAATTGCAATTATGCAAGTTAGTGTAATTTTTTTTTTTGATTCTCATAGCCTAAATCTGTTCTAATCTGAGTATGGGTAAATACCTGGCAACCATATAATCTTTGAAAGGTTAAAACATCTCCTTCATAATTTCTGATTCATACAGTCAGTCATTCTAGACAATCTAATTATGAAAAAAACATTTTTATTCGTTTCCTCTTACTTACTGAAACTGATAAGGTCCTTAAGATGGTGACAAATACTGACTTACTGTGTCTGGTAATCAAAATCATGTTCTCATTAATGGTATAAATACCTCTCTTTTTCCAGTGCTTACACAAATACCTGCCTCCAGAGATGAAAGATAAATTCTCCTGCTCATTGTGCTTAGTATGTCTGCAGAGACCATGAGTAACTTTGTACTATTGGGTTCTGTTATACTCTTAATGCTGTAAAAAAATCACTTAGCAATAAGTAAAATTTTGATTTCTTTTACTGAGTAAATTTTGTTGTCTCTTCTGTTGAGAAACAAGTCAATGCCAATAATACTTCTGTAGTTAATATTTCTCTTTAAATATCCTCACCTTCAGTCTCCCCACCTGTACAGCTCGCATTGACTTCAGGGAGTGTCCTATAAATTCAGAAGTTGTAAATTTTGGACATTCAATGAGTGGAATAGCCAGCATATATGTCTCTTGTTATTTAACTGAAATGATGAAAATGGGAAAACAAAGTTTTTCTGAAACTAACCTGCTTGTTTCCTTTTTTTTTCCTGAGTATTGCCACTTTGCTATATCTAGAGGAGATAAACACCAGAAGTTTGTTATGTTTTCCAGTTTTCATTCCAGTCTTGCACTACTGATTTTTAGATATTTTTCTCCTGAAAAGTAATGTTGGGATTTCTTCTGATTGTCGTGCATCTCAATGTTTCACTCTCCAGCGGGGATTTCCTATTACTGTAATATGAAGAATTCTAGTGAGAGAAGTATTCAGAAGCAGGGAAATACCACAAAACATGCTCTAGGGTCAGCTTTGGATGCTGTGATATTATAATATCTAAAATTCTTCTATGTGGTTACAACAAAGTGATTCTGAAAATAAAATGGCAACAAGGTTCCCAGTCCTATAATTGAAGAGGATCAATGACTATGAAGTGACATTCAGAAGGCTTGCATATTAAATGGGGAGCTGACCAAAAGAAACACTAGGCACAGAGATTGTACCTTTCTTGGGCAGTTGGGCACTTAATGCAGCTACCTTAGATTCCCGGTTCAGGCTCAGAACTTAAGTTCCTCTTCTGAGGATGATAACCTAAATAAACATTTAAAATGATAAAATTATGCTTTACAGGGCATATGCCTGTCATTGTTGCCCGCCATTTGCCTATTAATTAATTGAAATGGCATTTGTCAGGAACCAGGAAGTCATAAATCTGAACCTGGTTGATGGAGTTTGAATTTGCACTTGCAGTTTCCCAGAAATATACCTTAGTAAATGGGTTAAAAGTCTAGTTTGGGCTTAGAAGTCCTCTTCTCTTTGTCTTAAGAATGAACTAAAATGCATCCTGAAATAAGAAAAGTTCCTAGAAAGTTGGTGGCAGCATCTAAGAGGAAGTCTGACTCTATCTCTATAGATGGGACATCCAGCATGGAACGTGGTATATTTTGCCTGTATAGGTTTCCAGTCTAATAATTTTAATTTGATTTTGAAAAATAAAGAAGCTGCTGCTCTGTGCCAGATTGTCTTATGAAAACCAAATTACTGAAATAATTGTTTCTCCCTAAGGAAGGTTTGGTCAGTTGTTTGTAAAGAATACATTGCAAGAGAATAAAATCCTAATTACATTTCATTCCTCAGAGGAAGAGCAGTAGATCTTTGAGAAATGTATAAATATCTGCATTAAAAGATAGTTTGCCTTACTTGGTGATTGGAGCAGGTAATTTATGCATGAAAGCTATGCTCTCTGCTGACTACTGTAATAGAAAAAGAAGTGGGCTTTCCTTTTGCACAAATAATTATATGTAGTAACAAATCCTATGCCCCAAACCTCTTAAAATCTAGTCTTCTCAGAGAGCAGGTTTTAAATCTTTTCAATTATGAGATAGCAGAAGAGCAAAACATTACAAAATAAATGAGAAAAAGAAAAGATTACTTCAAAGATGCTTTTAGTTCTAGAACTAATCTTAGTATGTGCGAATATGTTGAGATATGCAGTTCTAGACTCTTCAGGATCAAATCCAGTTTTCATTAATCAGAATAAAAGTACATTTCAAATGTATGGACCTTGAAAAATAGCCTATTAGTATCAGGTAACTTGGTACATTTTGTATTGTGTTTGACATACTGCTTTGCAGAATTGTCTGCTTGCTTGTGAATTTTTTTTTTTCTTCTCTTAAAAAATGTTGTTTCCAGGTTGGGTGAGTCAATTGAAACATTTCTCAAAGATAGTGATCCTGATAGTTCTCTGGATGTTGGTGCTGACATGCGCAAGATCAAGTATTGCTTCCTTCATATGAAGGTACTTTTTTTAAACAGGGATGAAAGTACAGCTGTCACTCTGAAAATAACTTGGAGATATTCATGGTTGAAAAGTGTTAGAAGAAATGCAATGCAGTTGACAGGTACTGGAAAAGGGTGAAACAAT
The DNA here is from genome assembly GCA_018697195.1 of Certhia americana. Taxonomy (NCBI): domain Eukaryota; kingdom Metazoa; phylum Chordata; class Aves; order Passeriformes; family Certhiidae; genus Certhia; species Certhia americana. The sequence goes on along the minus strand of CM031859.1, from coordinate 82,724,557 downwards.
TGAACTTTAAAGTGCATGGAGGAGTCATAGAAAATTTAATTTTAGCTGAGAAAATTCAGCATAATTTTGTGGAAACATCAGCAAGGATTCCAGCATGCAGTAAATTGTAAGAGAACACTGAAAGTTACTGGAATAAAGACAAATTGTTTTTATATGGCTAGATGTTCCCATCTTTATTTCTAGCACTACTGAGGCTTTGTTTTGAACAAACTGTGTTGAAAGAGGTAAAAATATTGATTAAAAACACTATATCCCTTTATCTGTTACACTAATTCTTCTGAAGGTGTTGCAAGACCTTCTGAATCCTTGAGAAAACAATATATACTTAATAATTGTAAAATTATAGAAGATAATACTTTTCTGTATCTTAGGATATAGTTTTTCCAATATAGTAGTGTATACACCCCTGATATTATTTTATTGTTCTTAAATAATTAGGTTTTAGTTATATTTTTAGTACTGAAAGTTGTATGATACTAGAGAACACTGGATTTTATGTGTAGAAAGAGTAAAATAAACTGTACCCTTGCTAGTGAAGATTAAAAAATACAATTTGTTTCATACTTAATACAATGGATGTAATTCAACAGTCAACTCTGGCATGATTTTTTTCTGTCAAGAGTATAGAAAGGTTTTATCTTTCTTATTATAGCTAGACTTTCTCAGAATAGAATACAGAGATGGAGGGAAAGTTAAAGGGGTGTGCTTTTTTTTTGTTTCTCCTAACAGCAAATTATAAATCGTCCAATGACTTCAGGTAAAAAACTGCTCTCACAAGACATCTCTGAAGAAAAAAACAGTAATGAAGAACTGGAAAAACTGAAAGGACTTCTGCAACAGAGAGACAATGAAATCAGTATCCTTTGTTGGGGAAAAAGGTACTATTTGGGTTTGAGATGATCTGACCTACATTCATTTTTCTTTGTGTGAGAGAGGGTGTACTGTGTTAAAAGAAATACTCAATTCCCAGTTTTTATGTGACAAGACTTCTGCTTTGCACCTGTTTCTCTTTCTGTTTTTACGAAAATCAAAATCCTGGACCCAAGCACCACTTAGCTTTAGAATGGTGCAGCTAATAATTAAATATAGTGGATCAGGCCACACCTAAAACATTCTCCTCAAGCAAAGCAAACTACTTTTTAGAGGGGGAAACTCTGATGCTGTGTAAAAGCCAATTATTACCTTACAAAGAATAGAATTTCCTGTATGTGTTATTTTTAGCCACTGTTGCTTTGGGGACTACTGGGAAATTTGCCCTTAGAACAAATATAAAACTCGCACTTTTAAGTTTAAATTTAAAGCTTTTTGCACATGAAAGTACTAAAGTGCTCAGATGTGCTTTGTCCGTTTCACCGCCTCACAGGAAACACGAGTAGCTGCACTGCAGCTTGGTGGGTTGGAGGTATTTTTAGCAGGCTGACAGGCCTGTGGGCAAACCACAGCCACTGCCACCCCAGCTTGTGGCTATTCAGCAGGGAAAGTTTGTAATACAGCAGAGAAATTAAAATATGGCATTGTTGAATGTAAAGGTAACAGAGGTTTTTTCACAGTTATTAGTAAAGAGCAAACTTGGTTGCATTCTTTGCACTCAAAAATTCCAGCTCAATTTTATATGTCAAATGAGAATGGCATTTTTAGCTGGGGTGTAGCATGTTACCTGTCTGAACTGAGGTGGCAGAAAAGCTTCCCTATTTGTGCTCTGTCACAGATGATATGATTTTGTTTTTCCAACGTACAGTTTCAAGTAAATTTAGCTAAAACTCTGACTCATTCCTTTCAAAAAATTCTTCAGTCTTTTTTAATGTAAATTTTACTGTCTGAATTCCCAGAAACATTTCCTCCTGAACATAATTATTTCATTAGCAGGAGGAAAAAAAAGCAAAATATCTCTATCAAATGCATGTGTGCTCAACAGTTTATACAGCTTTGCTCACGGAAGTAAAAGGTGGAAACTTGTGTAAATCCATATAGGAGTTACACAGAATATAGGAAGGCTTTGAAGACAAGACTGATTTAGGGAGTCCACAGTGGCTAAGTGACAGTACATCATCACTAGAACATTAAAAACATGTCTAATGTAATGAAGTGGTGGGAAGTATGGAAGCTGTTAAATAAGCTATGAGTTCCTTCTTGCCTACAGTAGCTAGAAGCTATCATAAAAGCTGAATTGGAAAGTGTTTTATTATTATTATTACCTAGTACAGTTGATAATATTCCCCAGAGACTGCTTAGATTTTCTGCTGTTCATTAAGAAGATTAATTAGGATTAAAAAGAATAGCATATAAAAAAATATGGCACAGGGACATCGGTGTTCCTAATTGAATGCATGCAGGATTTCCATAATACGTCCTCTATAAGCTGTTAAGCAAAATGTATTTATATCTAATATACTTCCAGTAAATTCACAGTGTTATTGCAAAAAATTTCCTAAAGACATTTCCTGAATTTCAGTGATCTTTTTTGGAAAACTTACAGATGGTATACACTTGCAAGAGTATCTGTAAATTAAGAGGTTTTTTTATTTTATTTGCAAGTCTTTTTTTAATTTAAAAAATAAAATTAAAAAATGAAAGGGGACTAGCACAATGGCAACAAGATCCTGTTTGTCTGTAAACGCTTTTATCAGGAGTTGGTTGAATGGGATCAGCAATTGTGGTCAATGTGTGACATTTGTCTTTTGTGACTATTGTTTTAGAAAGAATTAATCTGCTGTTTGCAAAAACTGAGGTGGATGAAAATAACTGCAAAGAATATGTCCAACTTTAATTTCACATTCACACATATGCTGCCATAATGTGAATTGTTTCACTTTGAAAAAAAAAGAAGCTTATGGACAAATAATGATGATTGTTGCTTTAAAAAACAAAGTAATTATTTCCTTAAAATATCTTGCAGATATTCTAGTAACTATGCTAAAAAAAGAAAAAAAGAAAGCACAAGATGCTCTTTCCCAGCTTAATGCCACCTCTGCTGGCTCTACAGTCTTGGAGCAGTCTCCTTCTATGAGCTTGGAAGAAAGTCAGAGTCCATCTAGATGTTTTAGTCTGAAAGAGGGAAAAGTTTTCAGCTCTTCCATTCCCAGACTACCTTTTCTTTCTAGAGCAACAGGTTAGTGTAATTAAGTGAACAGTTATTGGATTATTCCAAGATGTTTTATAGTAGATCCTTCAAATGTGAACCAAAATAAGGAAGATTTATTTTCAGTACCAGTCATATTATGCTATTTCTATATCTACATATGCAAGGTTTTAAATTTAAAGCCCTCTAAGACACTGATGGCTTTTACAAAGTTATGTAAATTCTCTGTTGAACAACTCTATAGAAGCATAATATGAATTCAATTGCAGGCCCTTGATTCTTTTAGTAAATTCACAGAAAAAAATGGTGGTTTGAACATAATTCACTGAGAAATATAAGGAAATAATATTTTCCCCTGGAAAATCCATTTCAATTTATCAGTATAAGTGATACTACAGGATTTAGGTTCGTGTCTAATTCATTGTAAAAGTAACTCAGTTGAAATAATATTCACCAGTGAGCACAGATTGCATAAGTAGGGCAGTTTTTGTAGTGGTTATTTGAAAAGGGTTCTGTGTTGGGCATTGCAATTTTCTTTCCTTACATCATTTGAGCTGTTTTTTTAAGAAAATAGGTAACAATATTCCTGGAAGTTCTTCATTTCAAAATCCACATAAAAAAACTTCCAATAACTGTAGACAGATTTTTCTTGCACTGTTTCATGTTTTCTTTATTTTCTAGTTGAGTTGTTCAAAAAAAAGGTTTTTTTGTGTCAGCAGATTGTAGAAGTGCTTATGTTTTTGTTAGTAAAGAACATACCCCATCCTAGATTATCAAGTTATTATATTGCATGCTATTACATATTCATGATTTATATTTCTGTATAATTTTGATGTATTTTGGGGGGCGGATAGCTGAAAGAAAAGAAGAGTTTTCAACGTGAAACTCAGATGTGGCAGCTCTCAAGTAGAAACTTAGATTTTGCTAGAGTATTAGTGGGAATGGAGTTCTTAAACTATTTAAGGTTACAAATTATCCTCTAAAATTACATTTTAATTGAACTAGTCAGTTGTGACACTTGTTTTTTTGATTCAGTTGCTCAGCTACTGAGGAATTCCCTTTGCCTTCTACTTTTCCTATTTACCATGCTTCTCTTTTCATAGAAAGAATTTATTTGATTTAGTGTCACAATAGTATAAGCTAAATATAATCATGTCCTTATAACACAAAGCTTTTCGTTACCTCAGAAATATGCTAGCAAATATTTAGCTATATTTTATTAACAAAAGATAATATAATTACTTCTTTTTTACAGTGCTACTTATTCTTCAGTCTTTAAAAAAACCCCTCATATGCATTAGCAAATTCTTAGTATTGATCAATGCATTCCCTTTTTGCAAACATTTGTGTGGGTATGTTCATATAAATTTTTTTTGAATGTGAAGTAGGAACCAGCATGTCAGCTCAAATTGACTGGATTATAGAACGTTATTGCTTGCACTCTGCTCTGGAAAGGCCAGGCTGGGTGGGGAATGAACAGCCTGTCCTAGTGGAAGATTTTGGCTGGGTGATTGGAACTCCATCATCGTCAAGGTCCCTTCCAACCCAAACCACTTTGTGGTCCTTTGCTAAGTTTGGATGAGGCATCCAAGCACAGAGCCTTATTTTACATCTATCAAAAGCCTGAAAATGATCATTAAAAAAATATCCACTCATTTCAAAATCCCTTTGAAATATATATATATATATATATATATATATATATATATGCCTTTTTGTCTATAGGCTTTAAGAATTCACCGAAGATTGTGAAAGAACTGGGCCACAGCTAGGGTCAAACTCCCAGTAGTTTTAGTGCTTTAGTGTAGTATTAAAGCTATTCTTTATCATTTAAACCCTTTGCATACTTTACATCGTTTATGAAGATTTCAATTTACAGCATGAAGGCTGTATGGTATGTTAACTATTTGAACAATCAAGCTTGCTTTATTTAATTCTGTATTCTCAAACTTGCCATCAGTCTGATTTAATGCAATATAATGTGGTATTTCTAGTGTCTCTAATGTGTTTTCCATTTTCCCATCTCATTTCCTTATCCTGAAAATTAAATTAGGAAATCAAAAGAAATACTTAGTTTAACAAAATAATTGTTGAAACGTCTATCTAATAATTTGATTTTTTTAAAAATATATATTTAGAACTGTTCCTTTATTTTTCAGTTGATTTATTGTATAGCTTTAACATTTTCTTGCCCAGAAACCGATCTTTACCATTTGGTGATAGAAGATAGAATAATATTCTTACCATTTTTTCCCATATGATCTAGGACCATATTTGCATTGAAATATAGTATAACCATTTCTTGTCTATCCTATCCAGATACTGTTTTAAGTAGGAAAAAGGCAGTCATACTATTGCACTGCTGAACTTGATGTAATAATTTGTGATAACAGGAAATTTATCTTGATCTCATCACAGTAGTAAAACAATTCCTGGCCTAAATTTATGCCACAGCAGGCTGACTTTGAAGGTAAATGAGTAGTGACTTCCACAATGGTAAATGTTTTACAGGTACATCTGTAATTTATCTCTTTTTAAGTCCATCCTGCATTGAATGTGCATGGTCTTTTCAGAAGAAGCTGAATGAACATAATCTCTCTTCAAAAGTTTGACATATGGTAGTATTTACCTTCCTATACATTCTGTCTTTTCCCCACCATGTGTATGCTTGAAACTCTAAACAGAAGCCTTTAAGGGCTGTACAGACTCAAGGAGTAACAAGGCCTAACACACAGATTTGATTTCTACATAGGTTATTGGGCACCATTATGTAATGTTATCGGCTGATAATACTAAATTGTAAAGAGTTTATTCCATAGAATCATAGAATGTTTGGGGTTATGTAGTGGTCCTTATGAATCATCTAGTTTCAAACCCCCTGCGATGGACAGGAATGCCACTTGCTAGACTAGGTGGCTCAGGGCCCCATCCAAGCTGGCCTTGAGCACTTCCAGTGAAGGGGCATCCATCTTTCTGGGCAACCTGTTCCAGTGCCCCACCACCCTCTGAGTAAAGACTTTCTCCCTAACATCTATTCTAAACACTCTGTCTTTCAGTTTAAAACCATTGCCCTTTATCCTGTCACTATCTGTCTGGATAAAAAGTCCCTCTGCCTCCTTTTTATAAGCCCTCTTAAGTAATGGAAGGACACAATGAGACCTCCCTGGATCCTTCTCTTCTCCATGCTGAGAAACCATAGCTCTCTTTGCCTGTGTCTCATTTAATGTTTAAACACACTTTTTCTGAACAGGTGTGTCTTTAGCTTCTTGTTTGAATATTGTATTTGAAATAATGTCACTAGTAAAATATTGTTGAGGGTGAGGTTTGCTACCATTGGAGCCCTAACTAAAACCAGCTGAAATTAGGCATGTGGATCATTGTTGGGTTTTGTATTGTGCTTTTTTCAGTTTGTGTCAGAGTCTGAATTAGGCTGTTCTTCTTGACAGCCACAGCAGAGGAATATACAAATGCAGTGTCCTAGCAATGCCCTGGCTTTCTCTGCTGGTATTGTGTTACATAACATTGAATTCTATGTTAGTTAAAAATTATACCAATTTACATGCTGTCAGATTTCTTTTCTTGGATCCCAGAAGACTTTTTTTGGGAAGGAGTGGTAGGTAAGCAGGCTGCCTGAAAGCAGTGGAAGGCTGTCTGCTACTGTCCTTTTGTCAAGTCAGATGGCATAAGATAGTGAACAGACCAGAACCTGTTATCTTAGTCCAAGTGTTACACCATGAAAGGGCGTAATTTGCCTTTTAGTACTTATCTGCCATCACAGAGAGCTCTAAATTATAAATCCATAATGACATGAGGGAGGGTAAGCAAAACAGTCTAGCATAGCATCGCTGTTATCATCACAACTTTCATGAATCTGAAACAGACATAACTGGCTACGAATTTAAATTATGTCTCAGATGAACATTCCAGAAAATCCAATGACAAGTTATTGGCATAAAAACCTGAGCTTTACAAATGCTTTAACAATTTTGTGTTTAATATAATCATTTAGTTCATCATAAAGTATCTACTGCAGCTTTAATTTTGTTAATAATTCATGCCCTCTAGAGAAATAATGGTAGAACTACATATAATATTTCTTAGGAGCTGTATCAGTAATAAATTAATAGTTTCAGGAAAAATCAGTGAAAGAATCTAGCAAAAGAAGAAAAAAATGAGACTTCATCCAACCGTAGAGTGATAAATATTGTGTTGTATTTTACTTTTATTGCATTATATCACTTCTGTACAGAGAAGACTTATTTTGAAATCAGTCTCTGATTTCAAAGACTGCCACTTGCCTCTTAGGATAATTCTGTCAGCACAAAAGATGTATGTTACTGTTTTTCCTCCTGCTAATTTGTTTTTCTGCTGAAATATTAACGGTTTGATTACTAGAAAACAATGTGACTATTGTGACATTTAAAGAATACAGTAAATCTTAGATGTTTAAACAGTTGTATATGCTGATGGATTTGACAGTGATTATCTTGCACTCACAAAGATTTTGTTAGGATCATGTTTTGACCAGTTTGAGCCATTCCATTTTTCTTTCATTCAAAAGTTGTGAAGCTTTTCAGAGTTTCATGAGTAATTTACCTCCTATGTATCCCATTCATTATTTAAGATCACTTTTTGCTCAACACTATGCAAACACCTATATAAAAATGTATTCTTGCTGAAGGGCTGATAAGCTGGCTTTGAAATGTAAGGTAAGAGATGGTTTCCATAAACAGATGATGCTTATGAATAGCATGAAAGTAGTGACGATAACACACTGCTCATTTCTGAAAGCTAAATATTTTTGTTTTATATTAAGATATTTTAAAATATTTATCTCATCTATTTTATATATTTATGTAATAATTTGGGGAAAATGCCTCTTCCTATTGTTGAAAACACACAGAAAGTTCCCTAATGGGAAGGACTGACTGAGGCTGTCCATCAGAATCACTTCTATGTCTTTCAGTTTAGAAAAAAGGCAGGTCTCAAACCTTCAGAAAAATTAAATGCTTAGCAAACCCTTATGTTTCTTGGTGTATTTGCTGTGTCCAGTAGTGCTTTGGGATATCTGGGGGCAGAGTCTTGGCACTGTGCTCATGACAGATCTTTTGTTAACAAACACATGTAGTCATTTTATTGCTATTTGGCCAATAAAAGAGCTCACTGATGTATTTAGGGCACTGTTCAGAATTACTGTTGATCTTTCTCATTAGTCAGAAAAGAAAGTATGTTCTACATTTTCTGTTAAAGGTCCAGGAAAAACAAGATGTGTTTTTATGCTAATTTCTTAAGCATTAAATGTTTTCTATAATGTAGAGTGATTATTCACTACAATATATTTTTCATTATTGCCAAGTTTAAAAACCAAGCAGGAAGTATCAGACTTCACTGCTTGATTAAGTTATTTTAAAAAGCCTTCAAAATAAGTTCAGCAAGTGTTAAACAGGGAACAATTTAAACAATTTTATTGAACTTTACTTCTGATAAGCTTAACATAGTTATTTTCTGGTATTGCACATTACCAGATAAAGCATGTATTGCAAGGGCTCCAATTTATATCATAAGTATGAATGCCATCTATCATCACTGAGAAACATGTAGTTGTGGAAAGTTTTTACTTTGTCACATGCTGTTATACATTTTGGTATCTCTGTTCGTCTTTAAGATCACAGTTTTATTCCCTTTTTAATTGTGTGGCATGAACAAAAAGTAGAAATTAAAACTCAAAGTAGTTTCTAAAACAGAATTACCCTCTTTAAATGTACACTGACTGCAATAAATACCAAGCAGACTAACACTGTGAATTTATAGGAGACTCAACTAGCTTCTGGGGCTTGTTCTTTTCCCTAGAACTAGACTTCTGGGACTTTCTGTTTGTTTGGGTTTTTGGGTTTTTTTTCAAAATCTATTCTCCTATCTGTACTACTTCCAAGAGCTTTATTTTGATGGAAGTCACAGTGAGTCAACTATGACCTTTGCTTGAGCAATGACTTAGAACTGAACTCACTGAGATTAGTGAACAGCAAAAAAAGAACTGTGTTAAGAAGCATGAGACTCCAGAAACACCTCTGTAAGGAACAACAGCTGATTATCCTTTGTGACAAAGAAATATAATTACATGATATAGGATTTAAAGTGAGCTCTTGTAATTGAAATTCAGTGATAAAGCCCTGCATTTTGTCATCACATGTCAAGTGTTTATAAATATGAACATAGGGTTATTTTTAGGAGATGAAGCCCAGATTTTCCTCTTTGGAGCTTGGTCCCCATTTGCAACTTCAAAGGCAAATTTTTTAACTTGTAAGGATTTAGTGAGAGTGAGGACCAGATCATTACAGTACTTTCACTAATTTTTCAGAGACATTGAAACTACTTATATATTGAAAATGTTGTTATGTAAACCAACTTACTGCTTCTATCAACAGCTTTTTCTTCCTCCACATTTATTTGATTTTACAAAACATCTCTGTTTTTTCTAAAATTCTCATCATGTTGTTCTTTCTACTTCTCAAGAGGGAATCTCTTCTGATGTAGAACGTATGTTTGGAAGCTTGTTAAAGATGCTTTTGGCTGTTTTTACTGCCTTCCTCTTGAGTCTGTTTAGAGGGGGAAAATTTCCAGTATTTTTATGCTAGTTTACTGTTCCCTTATCCAGATTAGCCTGCTAAATGTAACCTAGTGTTCCTTGGAAGTTCTCTGCTATTTCAAATCTTTTTGGCTTCCTATTTCATTAGCCATATTTTGGCTGTCTAAAAATACTATTGGATCCTTCAAACTAACTCCTTAAAGTTGTTTTGGAGTTTTTTTTGGTGGCTGAAGCTCTTCAACTCTGGATATTTTAGAGGTGAAAAAGGCTTCTGAAAGTTTCTGCGTGCTTGAAGGGTGATCAAATTCCTTTATATATTGACTGTCAGGTTTGGCAAATACCTCTGTAAAACTTCTTCCATATTGTTGTTGTTATGAAAACCAGTCCCAAGAGACTACAGTGCCTTTTAACAGAGACACTATATGCACATTATACATGAATATGGCTGGACAATCAAAACACTAAGTTCTTCTATTAACTTTAACTTTACATATTTCTGTACAAGTATTACTAATTCTGCTAAATAATATAATAATCTAGTGTTCTGTCTCTCTTTTGTGTATTTAATCTAAAAAATGCCTTTTTTCATTCTGTTCCTAGCAGAAACAGATATTTTCTTGAAACTCTAGTCTCAGAATATTTGAATATAAAACCAGAGTAGGAATTATTGGAAATATCCCACAAGTCCCTACCTTTTTTCCCTGTTATTTGCAGTTCACTTAAGATGGTTCAGTTTCATGTTCCAGACCAATTTCATGTTTCTGTTCCTGTACAATTTTTTCCAATGAAGTTTTGTATGCCTTTTTGCTTCAGTGACAAGTGCCTCTTAAGTTTTGGATGCTTTTGTTGAAAAAATCATTGCACAGTTCACTTACCTCTGATACAACATTTTTCTCTTACACTTTTAACTCTGAAATATCTATTTAGTAACTGTGCCTTTGATTCATTAACTTTCAGTCCTGCTAAAAGCTCAGAAAGATACTTTCAAAAGAATAACATTGTGTTCACGGGTTATATTGTATTATGTTAATTTGAGAAAAAATAGACCATTATTGACATCTGTGTGAAAGAAAAGAATAAACACAAAAATGGAAATGACCTAGCAACTAGAGATGGAGTGATACTTGGCTTTCCACGCTTGTACATAAGTTTGGTAGATTTTACTTCTAGGTCAGGTAAAAGCTCTTACTGATTTTCATTGCAGGGCTGGTCTTACAAATCTTTGGCTGAGATGCTCTGCTGTAACCATCTACCAAGCTACACTGAAAACAGTCTTTGATCTTTTTGTTCATAGAGTCAGGTAGCAGCTGGTCTAAGATTTCCTTAAGTTAAGGCAATTTTGGCATTTGAAATGATTACAGTTATACAAAGAGCTGAAGTTGTTCTTTGTAAACCTGTGCATATCAAAGATCTTTCACATGTAGGTAATTATGGCCATTTTCCTGTAGCAGAAGTTATGTGACTGAAGAAATTATTTAACATTTGTAAGCATTTAGCAGTAATTCCAGCTCTTCTTCAAATCTGTCACTTGTCACTTGTATCTGACTTGAATGCACTGTATGATGGAGTTGGGCATGACAAAGTTCTGTGTACTTTTGTGTTCTATTACAGTGAGCTCATGTTTAATCTTCTTTCCCTTAGTAGTTTCTCTGTTTTTCATTTTTCCTGGTAGTATTCCTCCTAGAGGGAGTCATTTGGTGATGATTGAGCAAAACATTTGCTGAAAGATCTTGTTGTTCTTGCTGTCATTAATGGTACTATGCTAAATACTCACACATATAGCCTTATCATACTGTGAGCCCCTACCTGATTTTCAGCATACTTTTACTGAACTCTCATTCAAGTAAAATTAAATTTCATCTTCTAGTGTTTCCTAATCATCAAACTAGTGTCCAATAATTTCCTATAGCCAGTATTCTCAGACTTATTTTATTGTGTCTAGAGTGTAATTATCTCAAGCCGTTTTATTTTGGTCACTTCATGGTCCTTGAACTGTCAGTGCATGTTCATGTTAATTAACTTGCTTATGCCTACTATCTTAGCTACTGTGGTGTTTATTGTAACCCTGTAATTCCTTAAAATAAAGATCATCTCAAAAACAACATTCTGAAGTTCAGCTCTAGGCAAAACTAATATAGACATATTATCTGAAAATCTGGTGCTGTTAGTATCAGATGCTGTGTTTGAAGGCTTTTGCAATTTATTTTATTATGCATTTTATAATGTCACTATTGCTTTCTGCTGCCATTTTAGGCTTTCTTCTACCTAGATATAAAAGCCTTTGAGAACAATCAGTTTATTATACTGGAAGTCACAATAAACTTTCCCAAAAATCTAAATAGAGAGATTGACTTCCTTAGTATTTATGTCATGCGCTTGAAGCACAAGTCTTATGAGAAGAGGCTGAGGGATTTGAGGTTGCTTAGCCTGGAGGAAAGGAGGTTCAGGGTGGACCTTATTGCTCTCACCAACTACTTGAAAAGAGGTTGTTATGAGGTGGGGGTCAACCTCTTCTCCCAGGTAAAAAGTGACAGGGTAAGAGGAAATGGCCTCAAGTTGTGCCAGCAGAGCTTTAGATTGGATATTAGGAAAAACTTTACTCATAAAAGGTTGTTGAGCATAGGAACAGGCTGGCCAGGGGAGTGGTGGAGTCACCATCCCTGCAAGTGTTCAAAAAATGTGTGGATACAGCAGTTGGATATGGTTTAGTGGTGAACATGATGGTGGTACTGGGTTTGCAATTAGAGTTAGAGATCTTGATCTTGGACTTAGATGACCTTAGAGATTTTTTCCAACCTTAACAATTCTATGTATCTATGATTTACACTCTATTTTAGGAAGACACTGGCATTTTTTCCTTATTCCTCAACAGAAATTAAACCAGTTTCTCCATATATATGTCTCAAAAATAAAGAGAATACAAAGAGGACAAGAGCCTGTGTCACTGCCAAAACAAATAACAGCACCACCTCCTGGGCATAAAAGTGCTGAAAGTAAAAACCCAGCATAAACCAGCATAAACTGCTGTTTGATAACTTGTGGTTCAGTTTGGGTTTTTTTCCTTGACGTCTATTACTTAGTGTTTAGATGAAGTGCAAAAAACACAACATTTAATATTTCCTCCTGTTTTTACTTGCCATCATAATTCTGTATATGTATGTGGCCAAATCCCTTCTGTTTTCTGATATGTTATATGCATATTTAAAATGATAAATATTTAGACATTTATAGCTCAGTCTTTTACGTTTGTTTTCTGCGCCAAACCATTTCCGCGGCACGTCAAGGCCTGATGATCAAAACATCCACATGGCTGAAAGAGGATAACTTCAGGTAAATAATATCCCACTCTTGTGAGGAGTCCCGAGTTTGGGGATATAGTCTGTTAAACTAAATTAATCTGAAAAAGGATAAGGGCTTAGAAAAATAGGTCCAAGGCAGTCATGAGGTTCATTGTCTTGTTGTCTCCTGCAACCAAGCAGGAATTGTTGTCAGGGTTTCTGTAAACAATTAATGGTGTTTTGATCTCTGAAGTAGTATAGAAGTGTAGGCACGTTCTTAGTTCCCTGTGATGTCAGTTGGACCTAATCATATGTCAAACACTCATGTAATGTTTTGATATTCTGTGAATTAGAACTTTAATCTATTTATCCTTATTGTTTGAAGAGGCAAAGTCCAGAGAATTTCCTTCCCATGTCTAAATTCCCTTGTAAATCATTGCAGGTTGCTATCATATGTTCCTCTTAGGTTTGACTTTGAGTGATTTAATGGTAAATAAAATTGAATATAAAAAATAAGGTATTTTTCAAAGAAAAAAAAAAAAAAGGCACCTTAATAGGGATTTCTGAACTTTAAGATTGCCAAGAATGGATTTCAACCATATTTTGGAATGTGGCCTGTATGATTTTGATTTAAAATTTCGACAAATGCTTCTTTGAGATTAGGATATTAATGAGGACTAACATATCCACTTCAATCCACAAAATTGTTATGCAGTATTATGAGACAATGGGAAGAACTACTCAGAATGTACATTACCATTCTTGAAGAGAAAGTTTACCTGTAGTTTGTAATACAAGTTTGTGGTATTTTAGACTACAATAAATAGGCATGTTTTAATCTGTGACTGACAAGCACTGAATGAATAGAGCTGTTTCCAAATAAATTATTTTGCTACACCCTTTCAAGCATTTGTTGCTCTAGGTTTGATTCCTGCAGTGTACTCTGTGTAGAGCTACAAATTTAAACCGGTTTGAAATTGAATTTGGTATAAAAAGTGTCTGCTTATCTGTTAAATACAAATGATTTCTGTATATATGTAATGGCACAGTTCTACAATATTTCTCAAATTAAGCCTTTGGCCTAGAAATGTCAGTCATTTGGGACCCCTGCTAGAAGATGCATCTATTACAAAAGGGAAGATCTGTGGTCAGGCCATTGTTCCAGAAATGTCTTCATTGTTGATATCCTCATGAGGTGGCCCAGAATTTTCTTGTTTTCTATACTGTTAAAAGTCTGATTTTCTCCAGGTTTTTAAAAAGAAGGAATAACTTGAAGGGTGCCAACCATGAAGAGGAGGTGTATGTTTTTATATTCCTATGACTGAACTTGTTAACTGTAGATCTTAATATTAAATAATTGAATTTATAGTTAGAGGAAGGAAGCCTGGGTAAACTGAGTCATGTCTTGAACTTCTTGAGTAAAATAACTTAAATGCTGGGTTGAAAATTTCTGTGATAATGTCTAAAATAGTGGAGGGAGACTCAAAAAAAAGGAAAAAATTGAAAAGATAATTGTTCTTTTATTCTCTCTCACACTGTTTCTGGGCTTTTTTATTCGAAAATCAGGAATCTTTTTGATCTTTTAAATGGAATAAATTAGGAGACCATGTGCTGGTTACCAATAGAAAATGCATTTCTGAATACTACTTTTGTCTTTCTTGTGAAAACACTGTGGTTACCAGGAAACTGTAGTAGGAGTAGACTGTGGAAGCAATTGATACTACAATAGTTATTGTACCTCACACTTGACTGTCTAAACTCTGGGAGGAGAAAATTGATTTGGAAAGGGCAGGTATGGATTTGAAAGTCCATAGAAGGCTGGAAAAGAGCAAAAATATTTATGGCTTAGGATGTGTTCTTAATGAAGCTGAGACTGAGATCAGAAATGAGAGAGACTGTAGATTCAAGGGAAGGAAGAGCTGAGTTACCAGGAAATGAAAAGTGAACCTAAGAGAATTATTGAATGGAAAATGGCTAGAGGGACAAAATAGTAATAGGTGTTTTGAAATTACACATGGAATAAAATGGAAACAATAGTTTAGAAGTGGCTGCTTATCATCCTTAATTTACCTGCAGCACCCTAAAAGAACTGAAGGTTCAAAGACAGGGGCCTCAGAGGAATTACATTTTGGATTTAACAGAGCTTCCTTAAATTAGGAGTGCTGTAGGGAGAAGAGGTACCAAAGGGATTTAAAAACTGATTTTAAACTAATGCATATATAATTGTAATCCCTTTGGTAAATTTGTTAGTCTTTAAGATGAAAAGATTGGTCTGGAGTCAAAGCAACCAGACTGATAGCAGATTTTTTTTCTTTATTGATACTTTTAAATGCTTGGTTTGGAAAAACTGTGTTGTTGCAGTCAAAGACCTACTTTTGTCATAATATACATTGTGCAGTGCAAGGTCTGGTAAAACACCTGTTGACAAAGTCCAAAAAAATTACGATTCAGTCATTGACAGCCCGTTCAGTTCATCTGATGATCATCATGAATTTCATGATCTTCTGTTGCTATAGCCCAAGTGTTTCTTATAGAGGCTTTCTCAGTAAAATTTCAAGTTTTATCTGCCTCTGAATGAGGCATAAATAGTGTCAATGCCAAGAATAACAATGACTATATTATGTCATGTTCCAATGAATGGTCTCTTTGCAGGCTTTTCATAAGTTACTCTTTATAGTGCATTCACATGTGAGGCTGTACAGAGAGAAGAGAGGAAAATAGCAAAATGGAAAAAATGGAATAGTATCAGGTCATGCATGGATGAAGTAGTCAGTGTGCTTTTTGTTTGGAACCTGTTTGATACTATTTTTCCTGAGAAATGTAAAAATTAATTTATTATTACTGGACTGTAATGCTTTGAGTGGTCAAATATATATTACTGGCATGCAGTTCTGGGGCTAAATTGAGGTTTCGTGTGGCTGAATGGAATGCCCAGCTTGGTTGGATTGAAAAATGTCATAAGACTTTTTTTTCCCCAAACATTTCTGCCAAGTGCGTACAGGAAGTGGCTTTGGCAGTTGTGTCCAAACAAGTAACTTCATTTCCTGGAATCTGCTTCTTTGCAAAATATGGACTTTAGGAAAGAAAGTGTAAAAAGTGTAAAGAGGGATGTTAAGCGGTAGAGGAAAAAATCACCCTTAAAAGCCTCTAAGAAAGCAGCACAAATTATCAAACTCCATTTTTTCTAGATATAGTCACAACATTATATAATTTCTTTTCTTGAAATTGTTAGTATATTTATATAGTAAAAATAATATTAAAAATCTATTGACCATAATGGCACATAATTGGAGAAACCATTATGTTTATTATGGTCCATTTCACCATGGTCTCTTTTATGTCTGTTTAGTGTTTACTGTCAAGGCAGCCACAAAGTAGTTGAGATATAAGAGAATGTTTTGTATGACCACTCATATTATAAAGGACCTATCAGCAACCTAAAGATTTAGTAAACCCTTTGTTTACTGTCATTAAAAAAAAAAAAAAAATTAAAAGAGAATAGATGTTGTGGGTAGAATTTTCAGATATAAAGAAGACATGAGTTGATGTAATATTAAACATGTTCTGCTAAAAATATGAACATCTTGTCTGACTGGTCAGGTGCTAACCTTAATATTTCAATAATGGTGCCCACACTACAGTGTGCTGCTGGATAGCTGCCAATAATATAAGCACAGCCTTCATCTTCCTAAACCCTTAATTTTAGCGTCAAATCATTGATATTTTTCAGATGCTTGAAAAGCAGTTGTCAAAAGCTGGTTTGTATCAAATAATTTTTTGTGGATTTTTGATAATGATGGGGCTATTTCAGAATTGCTAAGAGGGGAAAAAAGTTTACTGAGAAATGTAGTAGCAATGAGCCAAACTGTGATACATCAGATAAGAACCTTGGAAAAATTTCCATTTTCTTATATATAACTTTACAAAATCCTAAATTTTAGACAACAAAGTAAATATTTAGAAAAAAATTCTTAATTTCAGAAAAAAGCTGCAAATCTCACAGATAATCAAGAAATCAGAATATATATTTTAATATTAATATAGTTGCTTACTACAGAATGACAATTTGTAAAACAGCTTTGTATAACCATTGTTCTATGTAGAGTCTTTATCCAGTCATTGAAGATTCTGTTAGTCGATGAAGAGACAGGAAAAAATTTTTGGAAGCTGTTCAGAACAATAATTAAAACTTAAGTAAAGATAAGGGAACATATATACCTTTCCCAAGTGGCACAGTCTATGGTCATAAACAACAGCTGCTGTATATTTTAAGTTAAAGCTTTACCTTTCCCTTTTCATATTTACTTTGTATATTTTATTCTTCATGAAATCATCTATTTTTTGGTTTTGTAATGTTTACTTTTTTATTACTTAATCAGAAAAGCTTCACACATTTGTTAACATTTGTGTCCATTGACTACTTGTGCCACTCTTATTATTCCAAAAGAAATGAAACTTCTTTGTAAGAATAATGTACGAGCTGCTGTTAACATTTGCCTTTGTTTGTTTCTGGTTTTTCACTGAATGCTTGTGATAAAGTGCGTTGTCTAACAGAGGTTGCTAGCTGGCTTATTCTTGCTGTTTGTCATACATAAAACAACTCAGTTTTCCACTGCATGATAGAGGCAATACATTGCATTGAATAAGTTCCTAGACTGACATGCAGGGCATCTGGTTTTTATTTCAGTCCTTTTTATCTATTAAGTTTGTTAACTTACACAAGTGACCTCCTGACTCTGAATCACTTTCTTCAGCTGTGAAATAAATAGAGTGGCTTATCTTCCTTGATTACTTTAAGATTTCATGTTCAAAGGCCATCTGTAAGAGAAAAATCTTGTTTTTCTAACATTGAGGAGCAGTTGAAATGATTTGTCAAAGTACAACAGTGAATTAGATGCAGAAACCAATATAAAATCTTGAAAGTCTTGAATCTTCCTTTTTTGTCAGCAACTATTCAACCCAGTTCTTGAAATTGTTTCTTTTTATTGATAGCTAATTTGTTTGGGAAGCTTTGCTGTAACTCTAAAATATGCTAGCTACTTAAAATTCTGTACAGGCGTGGGCAAACACATGGTATGTTTGATATTTATTGTAAATTCGGTGAGTAAGCTGCACACAAAGCTGTCTTTACTTGCTCGGTAAAAGAGAGAAGAGTAAAGCACTCAGAGTGGGCTGGGAAAGTTGTGTTAAAATTACTGAATATTATATTATGAGTCTTTTCTTCTGCAATACCTCCCCACTTTGATCAGCACTCTTTATTTATGTCACTTACATTCAGCTATAATTCTGGGGAGGAATAATTCAAAATATTTCAGAAATTTCCTTTAATCTCTAAGTGTCAGAGAGAGAGTGACATCAGTTTGAATAATGACCAGTGGTTGGAAACAGAAGAATGTCGTAGCTCTGCAGCAGAACTGTTAAAACAACTTTGCATTATGGAATGCTAGAAGAAAGAGAGTTCTGGGAAAATATAATTTTAATTTTCAGCAGCTTTATTTAATTGACTAAAGCCTGATACAAGAGCTCATGGCTCTGATACAGCACATTTAATATTTTAGTAAGGTTAAATGCAAGGAATGTCCATAATTTATTGTCCCCTTTTGATTTTCAGGAAAGCAAGCAGTTTAAAGCCATCAAATAAACATAGTGTTCTTGGCTTTCAGGAAGAATTATGCTATTTTTCTAGTGATAGTCACTTATTTCAACAGTTTTTCAAGAGGCAAAACTGCTTTTAATTCTATGTCCTGACATAAGCAGATTTAGAGCTACAGAGGTTATTGGTTCAAAAATTATCTTTTGATCCTTTGTTGCAAGTTAATTATATGGTTCAGTTGGTTACAAATTTTGGTTAAAAAGGAATTGAAAGAAGTTGTTTTTCACAGTGGGAATTGTGCCAACATGAAAGGGAATTTCACTCAAATACTTTGTATTACATTATTGGGGGGTTTTGTTTAGTTTTGGGTTTTTTGGTAAGAGAAGTTCCCTCAAATAGCTTCCGAGACCATTGAATTTTCACCAAAAAAACTCTGTGGTATGATGAGCCTGAGAGACAATAGGGCATTCTTGACTCTGTGAGCAATCAATTTTGCTTTTAATATCTCTGGTACAAGAAAGTCATCATTTTGATTAAAATGAGAGTTTTTGGAATCACAGAAATAAAATGCAATAATTAGCATTCAGAAGAATTCAGATTAGTTTATTTTTAATTATGATTATTCTCAATTTTAATACAATAGACATGTTCGACATTGTAATAATAAAGTTTTCCTTTTCTCTTTTTATTTACTGTGGAGACCATAGGCACAGTAAATAAAGCTGACAATAAATTAGTAGGAGCAGCTCTCTAAAGAGAAAATATTTAGGTTATGTCAAATATGTTGCATGTTATTATGCAATTGCATGCATGTTGAATAAACGAAAAATAATTTGTATTTTGAATAATGAAGATGTCCTTCTAATATTTGGGGGCGGGGGGTGGGGCATGACTGGTTTATTCTCAGGAGGAAAAAAGGCTCTGTGTCTCTCTGCTTATCTGTATGTTTATTGCGTACCTATGTTGGCTGTCTCTTCAACTGCCATGAATGTACTTGGGGTGAAAAATATCTGCACCTGTTTGTTTGCAGGATCAGGAAATTAGCTTCTAGATTAATTTGGTAATCACTGTTGAGGCTGGAAAAAAATGTGGAATCACATACTGCAAATACACGTCTAATAGTAAGGGATTTGGAATCACTGTAATTTTTCAAAGACTCATGGAATTTATATATTTCTGTAAATAGGCATCCACCAACAAGACAAAAAGATAAATGGTCAACAAATTGCTAAAGATGCATGGATAGATTTCTGAAAGACAAACATTTTCTGATTTATTATAAGCAAGTAGATGTTGCCAAATTGTAGGTTTATTTTTCTACACTCCAGTATCACATCTGACTTTTATATCATGGGGAATGGTTGCTGTACATGAAGACAATGAATGATTGTTTTGCTAAATGTGGTTATTTGTTGTTATGGAAGCAGGACTTACTTTTAATGGGATAGGCGACACTAACCCACAACTACAGGGCAAAAGGCAGTTCCTGTCTTTAGGAACAATTTAAGATGGAAGCTTCATCCAAAATTTTAGCATGATGAGGTTTCAGGGATTGAATTTGGAGTTAATATGTGTGCTTCTGTTTCGAAACTATATTTGTAAACGCTGACTTAGTTATTTCTAAAGTTTTCTCTGAAGACAAACGTGAATAGCACAGATCTGTTGGTCAATTTAGTGGCAATTATAAGGTCTTAGCTGTCTCTGGCTATTCATTCTCCCTTTGTAATGATAGAAATTAATTCTCTGCAGCAGACCTGCCCTCAAAGGTATCTTAATCACTTCAGTGACCCAATATGGTGGGATTTCACCTTGAGAGTATGGGAGAGTAGGAAATAATTGTCCAGTAATTTTATAGTTCTCATGGTTTTATGACTCTAAGCTCAAAACAGAAGTTTCTTTTCATTAAGTAGTAGTTCTTCATTAAAATGCAATAAGACATATTTAACAAAAAATCTCACTCCAACTTTTTACAGCAGCAATAGTGTAAATGTTGTTCATGACCAGTGTGATCTCCCTTACTGCTTCCAACATGTGACAAGCCTGAGACTGTCAGGTGGAGAACTAATTTTTAATGAATATGGTCCTCCTCTGTTCCTTGTTATATTCCTTCTTGGCTCTGGGAGCAGTAATGTAGTTAGGCGTAAAAGGTGTTCTTCATTCATCATCCTAGAGTGCATGTACCATGCTCCAAAAATGAATGTGGAAAGAGGAAAAGGTCTAGGTGAATCCCTGGGCTGAAAGGAAGAGGCTTTGAGATCTGTCTGCAAAGTGCTAGACATATAATGTAGTAAAGAATAATCCTTTTTTTAGCTATTTGAAAATTGCAGAACTAGCAGTGGGGAATTCTCACATTCATTCTTATTAATTCAAAACCTAGAGATATTTGTACACTTGAACAGCTATTTTCACAATAACGGTGGACATTAAGGATTGTATTTCAGGTGAGAATGATAGTACTAGTTGGAGAACTTAACATTCCTGGGTTTGATTACATTTTCAATTTAAAATATAGAGATTTTAAGCATTGCTTCTAGGTCAGATGGGTTATTAGAATCCTATAGGTTGGGGTTTTTTAAATGTTTCTCAGTCTTCTATGAGGAGTGCCTGTGCCAAGAGGAATAAACAGGGATATTTGTTTGAATTCCAGAAATATTTCTGTAGTATTAATGAAATTTCTCAAGCATTTTTTATTCCTTCAAGCCATCTAAACTAGAGACACTTATTACCATTTACTACTTTTAGTGATGATATAAGAAGTGAGGTTATTGCTTTTATCATTTTGTCATACATAAAAGTCCCAAATTTACTATATACAATGTTTTAGAGGGTTTTAGCTCAAACATACGATTGATAGTGCAATACTAACTTTCACTGACCCTGATAACACTTTAGCTCAACTTCCTTCCATCCTCCTTCACTCAAATGTGCATTTAGGTGGTGTTTCTTTTGAACTGCACTGAAATAGCAAGTTACACATTTTGAGTATTCGCCTTAGTATATATCCACTCTAAGAAAAAATACATCCACATACTTAACCTTCTGCAGTTGCTCTGTGGTTTTACCATGACAATTTTTAACCTCTTTTGTGGTTAAATTGCTGGAGCAGAAGTACTGTCATGCTTAAAGTAATTGAAGAGGGATACCCATGGATGCAGAGAACAGGAACTTGTCATACTAGGAATTTAGAAGCATGAAAACAGATATTCAGTAACAATAATTAATGTCTCAATAATTTATAATCAGAAAAAAGGGTCACCTCACAAGGGTCTAGCTGTCAAGCTGAATTTGTTGTCAGTTATATTTTTGTTGATAAAAGCAGTATTTATGTTGAGTATACATGAATTTTTCCCTGCAATGGTTGATATACTAGTAGAGTGCAAATACATTTTTTTTAAATGCAACTTTTCAATGTTGTCTGTAAGCTATTAAGTAAAAAAATCATAGATTTATCTCAGAATTTC
Source organism: Certhia americana (assembly GCA_018697195.1). Lineage (NCBI taxonomy): Eukaryota > Metazoa > Chordata > Aves > Passeriformes > Certhiidae > Certhia > Certhia americana. The sequence goes on along the minus strand of CM031859.1, from coordinate 82,702,560 downwards.
TTAAGCTTGGGCTGTATTAGAAGAATAGCAAAAGCAACATTCAAATGGAGTTCATGTCTCTGCCTTCCTACAGTTTTCTTCTTATCTCTGGGACCTGGAATAACAGAAGGCTGGTGGTGCTAGTAATGACTAAAGTGAAGAAGGCATTCAGAAGCACTGCCTTTTCCACATCCTGTGTAACTAGGTCCCCCTCCTCATTCAGCAGGGGACCCACGTTTTCCCTGGGCTTCCTTTTGTTACCTGTGTATTTATATAAGTCCTCCTTGTTGTCTTTAAGCCATTTCTTTCCATGTTACATTCTGTGTACATACACAGTACAAGAATGGATCAGTTAAACAGCATAACATCAGTGCATACAAGGTGATAAGGTAATGTTAGGTCACAGACTGGACTTGATGATCTCAAAGGTCTTTTCCAACCTAGTTGATTCTGTGATTCTATATACTTACTTACAACTCACATAAAATCAACATGAATATCCAGTGGTACTGGAAACAACCAATAGTTTCAGTTTTGGCAGACAAAATATTTTTGATAAAAACAAAGGGAAGATACTTCACTCTTTACTTTTATCTAGAGTATGAATATACTAGAGATAGAAATTAAGCTTTCCTTTTAACAGTTTTCAGCTGCATTTCAAAGGGTCTTGCTATAGATGCAATTTGATGTCTTAAAAACTTTATCATCTGTGCATATATTTTTTGCAATAAGGGAAACTACTACTTTTCCATTTTGATTAATTTATCAATGCTTCCATAGAGGCAGGATTTCTCTTTTTGCAAATGACTTCTAATGACTATAGCTCAAACTCATGTGAACGTAAGTAAACTTAGTATTATATATTATGAATGTTCAAGTTAATATTTATATTCCTGCTAATGGAATCGAAAGATTTATGTCTTAGAGTATTGAAAGTGAATAATACTGATGTGTTGCATAATTTTGTTCATAAAAATGTGATATTGCTATGACAAATGCTATTTGTCATTATTGTCAGAAAAAATAGATTTAAATTCTGAGCTATTTGTTTTACTTTATCCCATTTTTAATGACTAATAGGATTTTGGTAAAGCTAACTTAAATATAGCTCTAATTTATAGTTTTAATAAATTATATTAATGAATGCCTCTGCTCAAAATGTTTTATTATAAATGCAAATTACAGCTTTACTTAAACCTGCTCAGCCTTCTAGACTGTGCTAACACTGATTCAGAAGGCAAGCACACTTTTTGCATGGGTTTGATTTTAAAATAGGATGTATATGTCATTCAGAATAGTTTTTTTTTTTCCTACAGTCTACAAAAATTTAATGTTTCCTTTACAACTCAATCCTTCAAGATAGTTTTGGGGGTTTTCCCCATTCAAAATGAAATGTAACCAAAAGAGTTCTTCAAAGCAGTAAAAAGCCTTTAACAGATGAAGAAAGTCTAAAACAATGAGAAGTTTTACCTAAAGATAGCTGAGAGTTTTGTAAAAAAATGGTATGATAAAATTTGAACAGCAGAAGTAAAAGTTCAGGAGAGAAAGCCAGTTTGATTTTTCAGGCTCATTGCTATCTCCTCCTTTTCTGCTTTGTCTGCTATTTCAAAACCACTACAGATTAAAAAATGGAATATATGAATGTGGCTGGACTGGCAATAACTGCTCTCTTTCTACATTCACTAGTCTTTATTTTGTGTTGCTAAAATGCACTCATTGTGTAACACAAGAGGCACAATGTCCTTAATTGCAAAGCAAATACAACAGCTTTTGTCAGGGTAGGTGTTTAGGGGTATGCAAGTTACACAAGTGTTCTCTAAAATTCTACTGATTTATGGACACAGGACTCCCATTTTAACTCTGCTGGACTTCTGGAGCTTGTCGTGTGCCTAGAAGTCCTCAGCTGTGAGATTAGTTGAAACTTCTGAAGGCTCAATTTGGTGTGTATATTTAAAGTACAGTTAATACACATTGATGAATTCTGTAATGTAGCAGTTACAGGATTCCTTCTGAGAGAGATAAAATGCTTCTTCGGTAGGTGAGTGCTTGAAATTTATTGTGGTCATTGCTAAGGTATAACATGCCTAATTACTTTTTCAAATCTGGACATTGGTACACAACAGGCTTCTGTGTTCATTCTCAGAGATGAACTCCAATAAAGCTTCAACAGGGCAATAATCAAATTTCATTTTTTTACAGATAAATTTTACTTATTTCTTAATTGCTAAGGTTCAGCTTCCGAAAGATCTAAGTGATGAAAATGATGAAGTTGTTCATCTTGAATATAAATAGATAGTAAATTTTAATATTAGTTACTTTAGATTGCTGCCTGGCAAAAATAAATAACTTACCAGGAAGTTTATCTCATGGTTTCTTCTCTGAGCTCTCTACCTCAATATACGCCATTCAGTGCTGGTGTTCCTGATGGGAGAAAAAAAAAGATTAATTTCTCATGAAGTGGTCACTGCACTCCTGTAATTTATAGTCTGAAATATTAAAAGAAAAAGATAGCCCCAAGATAGTACTAATTAATGGTGTACCCACTACGGAGGAATTTTTTCTTTTCTACCTAAGATGCAGTATTTACAGGCTTCTACTTCAGAAAACCTCAGTATCTTAATAAAGAAAAAGCTAAACTGTAATATGAAATTAAAAGTAGAGTAAGTTTCCAAAACCAGATTGATGTTTATAACAAGTTCTTTTCCCTCTCCTAAATTGTTCTGAAAATGAAATATGCCTCTTTTGTGGTTTATGGTGTTACTGGCAGGCCTGGTGGTAGAAATGATTCTCCAGACACCAAAAATACATGCAGATGTCTACAGATGTCCCTAACAAAAAAACTTCACTTGCATTTGGTCCAAGTTGTCATGACTCCATTGTTGGAGGTTGTCATTTTGTAGAGATCTTAAAATATTCTTGTCCACCACTCAGAGTAATTCTTCTAAAATGGAGAAAGATATATTGAAAAAGAGAATTTAAATACCGTATTTATTACTCAAAACAGCATAAAACGTGTAAATTAAGCAAATGGTGTTAGGACTATTCTACTGTTTTATGAATATGCTGACCTGGTTAAAAAAAGCAGAGAAGTTTTTGAGCCTAAAAGCCCTTTTTCAGGTCTAAAACAGAAGCAGCAAATGTTGCTGCTGCAGCATGTCAAGTACATGAAGCATGTCAAAACTCATTTAATTTGCTGTTATTCAATCTTAATTTAAATCCTCATCTTAAACTCAGTGGTCTAAATTTGATTTAAAAATCAACTCTAACTTGAGAGAATACAAGTGCATAATTATAGGCCCCTTCTTGTATATAGTAAAAATAAAACTTATACAACTGCATCAACAATTAAAGGGAACAGATTAGATTCCCAAAAAACCAAGGGAAATGCACAGTTTCTTTGTAATATCTGGTGTTTGATGTAAACTGCACAATGCAGTATGACATATATATCCTGTTCTATGAGAAGTTATCTGAAATGTGTGATTCTGTTGTATGCAGAAATGAATCTTATTTATTTAGAAGTGGCAGCACCATTGGGTGGGTCTCCTAAAGTTCTTGTGGGTTAGACTTCATATTTTCCTTCGTATCCACCCACTGAACTTCTGCCAAGCCTACCATGCTTCATTTCTTGCTTTCCCTTTATACCTACTAATTAAGGACTTTCAATGTGTGTATGCATTATACAATCAAATATGATCTCACCCACAGCTTTAAAGAAGTAAATGGTTGAAGTAGCAGATGAATTTTTTTTTTTCTCTTTTGAAACATACAGGGTGTCATACATGAAATGTAAAATATTTTTCCAATAATATTTGTGTCAGAACACAGTTATTTTATTCCCCACTGATGAGATCTGCAAACGTTTTGGTTATGCCAAATAGCCTGTAACTGCTTTCTCATCTCTATGCTCCAGCTTTGACATTGATAACTCTGGTGCCCACTGGCTTTTTAAAGAGAATATACTGACATAACTAGGTAACACAAAGCAGGTACGCTGTAAATCATCAGTGCTACTGCAGATATTCTAGAGCATCTTGATTCCATGTCATGTAATTAGAGAAATTATAATAAAATTATATCAGAGAAATATAACAAATTCTATCTGAGAAATCTGTAAGAAAAAAGACATAATCTGACCCAAATGATCCTGTTAACTGAGTCTGACATCTAGGAAAATATGTGCTCTACTAGGTGGAAGTCATGACCATATTAAAGTTGCTATTAACAGTTTCCTTTCATCCTGAAGTTCTCTCTAAAACTGTGCTTTGCAGCATATGACAGGGAAGAAAACTGGTATACTAATTTTCCAGAGGATGAAAATGAGAGAGAGATATTTCAATAGTTTCAATCTTTACACATAGATAGCACTCTAAGATTCAACCTGATGTCAGACTTATACCTTTCACTACGGAACCTAAAACCACATTTCTGAGTTTCAGTAAACATTAAAGGTCAAGTGGCTTATATTGTAAAAGTATAGGTGTTAAAAGCCTACCTGCACTGCCACTTGATATTCCTTAAGATAATAGAATTGAAGAAATTCAACATTACTAAATTCAGCTATCATATCCCATTTAGAGTTTTGTTGTTGTTCTGATGGTCTTAGACAATCTTAAAATAGTCAATTTCATCTTCTTTAAAAATAAGTTTATACCTCATTTGACCTTTGGTTTTAAACTACAGTTCAATATTTTCCTTACTACCCCTGCAAAGGAATATTAATTAATGTAGTATTCTACTCCTTATGAGATTTTTGTAAGTAGTTTCTTGCTGGGTGTTTTGGAAGCATTTCAGTTGAACTTTATAAAAATTGATTTTTACAGAGTTGACATTATATGTAATATCTAGGGGGGGGTTGTTTTATTATTAGTCATCTTAAAGTAATCCCATTTTAGTGATATTAATTGCATTAGAAATAGTGTTTGTCTTTGATTTGTGTCCAACATGTTTCTGTACAGGATTATTCTTTGTTGTTCATCATTTTCAGGGTTTCAACAAATTATTCATTTTGCCCTCTTCCTCCCCTGTAAATAAACAAAAAAAAACTCCAGAGCAAGAGAAATTTATTTATGTCCATGTTTAGTTCATTGCATCTGAATATTCTCATTTTCCTTCAAGGCTTTTAAATTCTGCAGAAACTGTTCAACACTGTAGGAGTTCTGTATGCAACCTTGTTTTATGTCTTTCCCATTATTGAATTGTAGTCTAGTGAAGGTAGCCATATGCAATACACATGCTTTTCTTGAGAAATTTAGCTGAGCTTTGCAGTGGGGAAGTATTTGTTGTATATTGTTTTGCCATTTGCTTGCCTATTTTTAAGTATTTATTGTTTATTGACTTGTTATTGTGAGCTCTGTTGCATCTTTTTCCATTCTGAACAGATGGCTATGACATCTTGATGGATCCTGGTAAAGATGTAATGCATTATGCTTTCATGACCTCTAATACCTTAGTTCTGTTGCAAAGACTTATGAAATAATTTGTCTTTAGTTTCATTTGAAAGATTTCACAGTTCCTTTGCTCCCATTTGATAATATGTGAAGAACATAATAGCCCAAACAGGCTGACACACTAGTTGCTATCCTGAAATTCTTCAGACTAGCCTCACTAGAACGAAAGATTTCCTTGAGCCAAGAGGACACTCTGCTTCTATTGATTTCAGTAGAGGGGTTGACAACTCTTGTCTTACAGACCACTTAGTAAAAATGGAAAGAAAATGGAATGCCAAAGTCTTTTACTCTGAAAATGAAGTTTCTGCAAAACAGATACATGGGCAGATATGTGGACAGATGCCTTTCTCATCAGAATACATTGTCTGAACAGTTATTCCCAAGAGTTTGCTTTTGTCAACAGTCTTAATGTTCCTCCCCCAGAACAGATCAACTTGCAATCTTTATACTTCTCTTCTGGAGAGTTATTTCCAGTTAAACTGGCAGCCTCTGGCATGAGGGCTGCTGAAACCCCCTCAGAGCTCTCATACCAGGACCAAAATCTGGTAACAGGGTGGTGTTGTGAGAAGACGCTGTGGTTGTGCTTTCAGACAGAGATGATGTCAATTTCATGCTATTGTTTGACAGACTTTCACAGACCTAACTGAAGAACAATGTAATTTTTTTCTGTAGGTTTCATGCATTCAAGTCGATGAAGAACTTCTCCCTCTGAGCAATTACCCTTTCACAACAAACAAACCAAAAAACAGGTGGCCAGGCTCAAGAATGGAAGTGCCCTTTCCAGATTGAGCAGCCTTGAAATTTGTATGGGGAAAAAAAAAAAAAAAAGTACTTTAAAATTGTCTAGTATTTATAATTTGATCACTTATAGTAGCTGCAACAGGATTTGTTGGTGTTAGATCCATTTAAAAATCAGTATTGTCATGTAAATATACAACTGTGTTTGATCAGTTTTAACAACAAAATAAGGTCTATGTTTATCCCCTTGCATGCTCCTACTTACTCAGCGTAGTCTTTGAATAATTCCAGTGCACACTATTTAATTTAAAAATAGCATTCGGCCAAATAATTTCTCTGTTTGCAGTTGAAGACCCAGCACCACACTATACCCTGCATGTTCCTTTAAAGTTTCTTAAAAATTTACATTTGGTGTTTAGGATGGCTGTAAATAGTATTTGTGTATGTAACCGCATGGAACAAATGCTTAAAATCTCTAAAATAGTGAGTGATAGAATAGCATGCACAATATTTACCAGGGTCTTTGCTGATATGCAGACTCCTACCTCTCATAGGCATGCAACTGAGTCCTTAAATCACTTCAGTCGTTTCTTATCTTAAAAAGTAATCAGCAGCATCCAAAAGCCTTATTATGTTTTGGCCACTGTATTTTGAACTATTACTGGTTTTGAGCATTTAGCCCATTATCAATACTACAGCAACCTTTCTATTTCTTGGTCATGTCAGATCCTGTTGCTCTAGTTCAGAGCTTGGGAGGCATCACTGCCACCCTGCTGACTTACCCAAGTTTAGTGGGACAGCTATAATTTGCACATTTCAGCAGAGGAGCCTATTAAACCAAATTTTTTTGCTTAATATGAAAGCTGAGAGAGTTCGCTGGGTCAGAGAACAGACTGAAATCAAACCTTCAATGAGAACATTCCTAAACATACAAATTCATCATGTGGATTGAATCTGAATTTTACCAAAAATTTCAGCTATGTGAATTTGCTATAAATGATGATGGGTTTGCTGTGAATTTCACATTGTGTGAGTTTGGCATATTTGTGTTTTAGTGTTCAAGCCAAGTTACACAATCTAACAGGAAAGGTATAATTAAAATTAGGTTGATACAAACTTTATCTCTTTTTTATGCAATCCTCTCAACTGGGGTTTCATGAATGTGATTGAAAGAAAATGTTCTGCTTTTTCCAATGATCTGAATTATTTTTATGGTAATGACTATTCCAGGTCGCATTGTAATGACTTGATGACATGTGTTTCCTGGTTCTCATCCTGTAGGATATGATGCTTCTTCCTTAGATAAGAATTTTCAAATATTTACTTTGTAACACTATGCCATGGTAATTAAGAAGAAGAGGAAGAATTTTTTGGCTTTTTGAGAGTGAAAGAAATTGTTTTCTCTAGAAGTTTTAGCTGAACTATTCTACTACTCTGCCAAAACTTTGTCCTTATCCTTGGTTTCTTCTCTTAATTCTGTTTTTGTTTATATAATGTATGCATTGCTGTACATAGATTTCAATTTCTAAGCTAGAGGAAAAACAAATCCAATAATACCTTGGTATAAAATAACATGTAGCTTATTTGTTAGAAGTAAGCCCAGGAGAAACAGCATGCCAATAATGTTAATGCACCATGGCACTTGGAGGTCATTTGAAAGAAGGTGAGGCTATTTCATGAAATTACAGATTATTTAAGGAAATGTAAACATCATGATTGAAGATACTACATCAACCATGGAAAAGAAATAATCTTCACTACTGAGCAGAATGAAAACCCAACTACTCCATCCAGCTTTCAATGACTCTTGCAGTCTTTTCCTGTTGTTAACATTTTTGTCTTCCCTTACTTTCTTCATAAATGTCTCTGCCATTACCCTTAGGTTGCAGCATAATTCTGTAGCTCTTGTATGCTCACATTATACTAAAATACAATCTCAATGGTCCTTTCTAAGTTTCTTTCCTTTTATACCATTTTCAGAATGGGTTTGTTTACTACTTCATATGTTTCTGTATTTTCTTAAGGTGAACTTCATAAACCAGAAAATGTCTCCTTCTCAAGTGTTCTGGGGATCTATTTTTGTGTGCTTTGTTTGGCTGTACAAATTTGAAGCCTTTTCAAGCTAGTGCTGAAAAATGATTATCAGGTTACCTTTAATTTTGTTTGATGCATTTCTGCCAGGCAGTAGCAATAATCACTTTAATAGTTTTGTTTTTCATACTTACTTTACTGTTTTTACTTGAACTCTAAAAGGCAGCGCATGGCCAGAAGGGTTAAATACTTTACATTGCAATGTTATGTATGAGTAAGGGCATGTCATTGTTTATCTTAGGCTTGATCATGAATTTTTTCCAGGCTTTCTGCACTTAATACAAGCTTTTTCTGCAACAAAAGCAATTCTAGGGGGTCAATTCAGGCTGCCTGTTAAAATTAGCACTAGAGATAGGATGAATGTACTATAAAATTCTGCTCTCAAAGCCGCCTGTTTTTCTGCAAGGCAAGCATGAAACATGAACATTATACTCTCAGGTCATCACCACAGAAAAATATCTTTTCCTGAATTCTCTTGCTCTTTTGGATCACACTGCAGTAAATAGTGCACAGTATCTTTCTTTGATTTTCTTATTCAAAAAGGGTGGAGCATTTCTGCGTGCTTTGCCATTCAAACATTCCTGGTGGTTCTATTTTCAACTCAAAATTTTTGAATTAGTAACAGATGTGCTGATTCTTTCAACTGAAACAGGGGGCAAAATTTTCTCTATATTTTAAAGAAATCTTTTTACACTTTTACTGATCATTGACCCCTGAGTCCTAGATTTTGTTACCAGCCTTTTCTGTAAGCAGTATCTTACATCACCGAAATCTCACTGCAGTCAATGGGAACTTATCCTGATATATGTATGATGAGGTGCACAGCAATATATTTAGAATGACTTTAAAATGCAGCTTATGGACCAGCAAGGGACCAGTATTGCATGTCTCTGCCTGTACAGATGTTTTGTCTTTTTCTTGCCTCAGCTTCACTGATGTAAATGAGTACAAGATTTGGTGATGCTGACCCTGAGCACAATGTATTTCATGCTTATGAAATGAGAAAATTGTGATAAAGAACACAGAGAGAAACTTGGAGAATGAGAAAACCCTTACACCAATGTTGCAGAACAGGTGGCATGAAAAAGAACTGGTATATGTGCATATGTTACTGGTAATGCTGGTCCATTAGCATAAAACATGGAGAAAATACTTGACAACAGAAACCCTAGGGAGTTTTATAGCACTTGTTCAAAATGGGTTTGGGGGTCTTGATAGCTCTGAGGCAGGAAGGCAGACTTGTGGATAGGACAAAAGAAAAACTCAAGAGGTGGAAAATCAAAAGAGAATTGAACTCCAAATTAAGGAATATAATTTTTGAGGTTTAAGTTGCAACTTGGAGGTAGAATTAAAGGTGAAGCTATTTTGCATTCTTCACAAAGTGTGTTAGAGTCTTCCCCCTTTCTGCTCCTGAACTGTCTTCATTCCTGTAATTTAAGTGCAAGCCTCATCCTTTCTTCTTGCTTATTTATTGACATATATGTACTGGTGATAACACAGATGCTGGCATAGAGTCTCATTCTCCCTAAGCCTCTGAATGTTTTTGTTAATAATAATACAGATACAATGTATTTAACTTGGGTCTATACACCATCAAGCAGTAAGAACTGAAAATAATACAGTAATATTTTCCTATAGTGATTTTAAGATTTGGAGCCAAATAAGTCTTGACATTCAGGTCCACAAAAGGAGAAAAAAACCATGTTGTAAATGTAAAAAGGCACCAAACATTTGTTTAGGTGGAATTCTTGCTTTACCTAACAGGGTATGGAAAACTATTTACTAATACATAATTAAAGGAGCCTGATTTTTTTTCCAAAAATATTGAATAGATTTGAGGGCCCAATGTGAAACAGATGAAAGAAATACAGAAGCAAACTGCATTGTGCTGTTGTGAAGATACCTCTGACTTGCATATAAGAATATTTCAAGTATTTTATATTTTCAAAGTTCAGTTTTACTTAAGAGCATTTAAAATTATCTTGAGGAATTATGTACCTCATGCATTCGGACTTTAGAGAAGTGACATGAAACATAAGTAATTTGTCAGATAATAGAAATCTTTTGTCAAAAATGCTTTCCAATCAGTGGAAAACCAAACTTAGTCTTCTCTTTGCTGTAAGACCCCTGGGCTGACTTGCTGCATTTATCTAAAAAGGATTTGAATAAGTGCAAAATATCTATCTTTTAATAACTCTGAAGAAGCTTTTTTTTTTTCTTTTTTTTTTTTTTTTTTTTTTTTTTTTTTTTTTTAAAAAAAAAAAAACTTGTGGCAGGAGGAAAGATGTCACTTGGATGTCAGGAAGCTTTTGAAGTTTTCAAGCGGGACCATGCTGACAGTATAACCATTGAGGACAACAAACAGCTTCTGAAGCAGAGGTGAGTGTCACAGCAAACTACAGCTGGGGGAAGAAATCTGAGAGTTCATTACATTCTGAGCAAGAACATGAATTTTACACCAGACATCCCAGGCTTCTGTTGAGGACTCGTTACAGGCACTTCACCTTTTCTTATTTAAAACATTTCATATTCAGAAAGCACTGAGTCATGATAGAAGGGAAGTCTGTATAGAAATGAAAATAGCATGAGGAATCTTAGTGCATATTTCCACTGGCTTTAGTGATCTTCATAGCCATGTTAAAGCAACGTGGCAATGGCATTCATGATCAAGAATTATCTAGGGTAAATAAAATCCCTGGGACTGAAACAATTATTGCAATTTCCATTGTCAAAAATGCTTTACTGGCTTCAGCACTGAATTGGATAGTAAGCTAGGAGATGCTTAACATATGCATGTCTGGTGTCCCTAACCTGTTTGCCAAGTCATTTTAGCTTCTCTCTGCCAGTTTTGCATTCACAAACAGAAATAATACTTTCCTCCTCCACATTTGTTGTTAATGTTGGCAAAACACTTCATATGTCTGGTGAAAATAGTGATAATGGCAAAACATTGAAAACATGAATTTTCATACAGATTTTAAACCTCACAATTTAAACCTCCAATACTTTTCTATGTTGATAGGATGACAGTACTGCTTCAGTGTCAGCTTTTCAAGGGTTAGCCCTCCTAAGAAATACATGGCTTTGAGATTGCAGATGCCAAAAGCAAATCTTTTAACCTATATTTATGACTAACATTTCCCCTAGGAGTTGCTTGGGGGTATTTTATTTGGGTTTTTCTGTTTGGTTGAGGGGGTATTTGTTTGTTTGATTGTGGGGTGGTGGTGTTGTGGCTTGGTTTGGGTTTTGTGGAGTGTTTTGTCCTGAGATTTTCTCCTTCTCCAGGTTTCTCCTACTTTTTTCTGTTCTCTTTAACACAATTTTCTACTTCATAGGCATAAAAGACATTTTTCAGGGTCACCAAGTCTTATACTAATTTATTTCAGTAAAATTGAGGCAAGAAATGATCTCCACACCACATCTTTATGACTTATTCGAATCCTTGCTATTTATTACTTCTCTGAACTGATTAACTTTTGACCTGAATCTATACCTCAGCCACAAGAACACAAATTGCTAAGGCATTAGAAGTATGTAAGCTTTTATCTATGTAAACTGGATATTTAGTAGTGCCTTTCTTTTGATCGATTTATCAGATCTTGCCACAGCACTGCATCATCACTGCATAAATGATTACACTGCAGTCATTTCTGGTGTTGCTATTCAGCAGAACACTTAATAGTTACAGCCTGGTAATGAGAGCAATACAGTTCTGAGCCGTGCTCTGCCCTTCCTGTAGTTAATTACAATTCTTCCATATTTTTTCTCTATTTACCTTCCCGTAGTTAATTACAATTCTTCCATATTTTTTCTCTATGTTACTACTGTGAAAAAAAACCAGTATTTCCTTCTGGTTTCAGAATATATAATAGAGATGAGCAGAATCTACTAAGCTTGATGACAGATTTGCGTTCCTTAAAGGACAAAGAGATTCATACTGATGCGTTGTGTAATCCCTCTCTAATAGGCATCAGCTGATTGCTGAAATCAGTGCTAATGTGAATTTTGGTACTTTGGAACAAGGCTGTTTCCCCTGCCATTTGCAGTCATTTTTAGCAAAGATGCTTATAGCTCCAAGTTTACCAAGTTCATTAGAATGGATCTGTATCAAATCCAGTCTGTAATTTGGAATGCAGCCTCTGAACTACTAGTTACACAAAAGCTCTGTTACCCAGTCAGTGTTCAAATTGCACAGGAAGAGAAGTGTGGACACCACATGTTTAAAGGTTACCATAGTTTCCTTTTATATGTAGGCTTCTCTTGTTAATAATTTTGTTTATAGTTGCATAACCACTTCTGTCACACCACAAACAGTGTTTGGTCCACAAATTACTTATTTTTAGCTTATTTTTTCCTTTGGGCATTTTGGGCAGATATTCTTGGCTTGCTAATTATCATAGCGTTGGAGAACAGGCTGAGTTGGAAGGCATATGTAACAGACATCTAGTCAAACCCTGCTGTTGTAAGCAGGGACATCTTCAACTAGATCAGGTTGCTTAGAGCAAAGTCAAGACTGACTTTGAATGTTTCCAGGGGTGAGGCATCCACCACTTCTCTGGGCAATCTGTTCCAGTGTTTTACTATTCTCATTGTAAAAAAATTTCCCTCCTGCACCTAGTCTAAATCTACCCTAAAGCACTACCCCTTGTCCTATCACAACAGCCCCAGCTAAAGCATTTGTCCCCATCTTTCTTATAACCTCCCTTTAAATATTGAAGTACTGCAGTAAGGTCATCCTGCCTTTCTCTTCTCCAGGCTGAACAACTCCAACTCTCTCAGTCTGTTTTCCTAAGAGAGGTGTTCCAGCCCTCTGATGATTTTTGAGGCCCTGCTCTGGACCCACTCTAACAGGTCCACGTCTTTCCTGTGCCCCAGAACTGGACACAGTGCTGTTGAATACGTTTAGTGCTGGTAGCTTGGTACGCAGCTGCACTTCAAGATCTGGTTGGCAGGAGCCCAAGGCAAGAGGCCTTGAACTGGCACTGTCCCTTCACATAACAGAGGACACAGGGACCTCTGTGGTTTCAGCCAGGTGGAGAGATACTTAGAGACACAGTAGGAGTCTCAGGATAAAGTGCAGAGATGTCCATGCTCTTAGACTGTGAGGGTGTAAAAATCTAGGGTTTCCTCTGTTCAGGGTCCCTTCTCAAAGGCACCAGCTCAAGCTGTTATCTTACTGTTGCATTATGATTAAATTATTTTAAAGACCCAGACATCTGAGGGTCTGCTATGGGAAACTGGGGATTGAGCAATGTAAGGAAGTGTTGTCTGACTGTGTGTGGTAAGTATAGGGAGTCAAGCTGTTCACTTGTTGGCTCACTGGAGCCACTCACTGCAAAGGGGCATTGGTCCTAGCTCAGGTGATGAAAAGGTAACTCATTTTGTCTAAGGACAGGATTAATTTTTTGTAGCAGCCATGAGGGGCCAGATCCTGGAGCCATGTGGGAGTAACCAAGACCGTATTGTTACTCAATACCATCCATTTCAAGGCCAAGACCAGAGGAAAAGAATGCTCTCTCATTTCAGAAAAGAGCGTTCCTTTTCCATTGAGGGAACTGTGGCAGACAGGGCGGTGGGGTAACACTGGCCCTAGCTGAAAGGAGTACTTGGGTGGCACGGCTGTGGTTGGGTCAAGCTCCAAACTTTATCTCTTGCACACTTTTCTCATGAATATTGTTGCTGTTATTATTAATTTTCCTATTTCATTGCTGTTTCCAATAAGTGGTAGAGGAAGAGTAAAGTTAGGCACCTGAGTTTTAGGGAAGCAAATCGTAACCTTTGCCTTTCATGCTTCCATTTGGAGGGGGAGCCAAGTGGAAGTGTGTTTTTTTTAGTGGGACTCCTAAATCAGAGAATACCATTTCTAAACCATTCTGGCCCAATCCCTACACAGGCAGCATCACTATACTCTTCCTAGGTTATCCATCTGTGCTTCTACTGCCTGTGCATTTCCTGCTTGCACTTTAGATTGATTTGCAGATCTCAACTCAGCCATGCTGGTCTCTTGCCTTCCCTGCTTGATTTCTTGCTCCTGGGGATAGTGAGTGTTTGCACTTCATGGGAAACATTCTAAAAGACCTACCATCTTTGTTTTATACCTTTGTCACTGAAGGCAGTTTTCCAGGGGATCCTATTGACTAACTCCTTGGAGATGGAAGATTGCTTCCCTAAAACTCAGGTGCCTAATTTTACTCTTCCTCTGACCCATATCCCTCTGGACTGTGAACTCCACCAATGCACGACCACAGCAGCCCAGGCTGCCTCCAATCTTGACATTTCCAATTAATTAGCTCATTACTTTGGTGACCAGTAGGACCAGTATTGTGCCCCTCCAGTAAGGCCCTCTATCACCTTGCTTAAGAAGTTATCCTCCATGCAGTCCAGGAGTCTCTTTGATTGCCGACTGCTTGCCATGCTGCTTTTTCAGGAAATGCTGACAAGTTTGAAGTCCTCCAGGTGGACAAGAGACAGTAAGCATAATGCCTCCATTAGCTGGAGCATGAAAGCATCATAAACAGGCTCCCCTTGAATAGGCATGCTGTAGTAAATGCCAACCACTCAACTCTCTTTGTTGCCTCAGTCTCTGATCCCTACCCATCAGTTATCAGCCTGCATCTGCATCTCAGAACTGTAGTTCAGAGACAGCTCTTCACACTCAGTCCGCTTCTTGGTTCAGAGAGCAACCTCTCCACCCCACCTCCTCACTTGTCTCTTCTGACAACTGTAGCCATTGGTAGGAAATATCAAGTTATGGGATTTGCCCCACCAAGTTTCAGTAATGGCAACTAGATCATAGTTTTCTAGCAGTGTAGTGACTTCCAACCCACGCAGCATATATTGGTATAAAGGCACCTCAGTTGTTGGCTGCTCCATCTTCTTAGAAGAACACACCTTAATTCCTTTGAACTATTTCCTTGGTGTTCCCCTGTTGACTTCTATTGCCTCAGGAGCCCCTGGCACATCTCAGTAAGACATCAAGCTTGTATTATATCATTCTTATATTAATTGAATGGTGAACTGTCAGTGAGCCTGCTTGGAAGTTTCACTGTGAAAGTCACCACTGTTGTTTTGGCTGTGAAATTATTCATATAGATGTGGCTACACATAGTCATACATATAAAATATAGATGTATTTTTTCTGTATCTACTGATGTGAAAATGAGCAAAAGCTGCGAGCTAATTAAATCAAATACTGAAATTATTTTTTGTTAGAAATATTTGTGCATATATAAGTAAAAAATCTGGTTTTGAATAAAGCTTTTCACGTGCTATGTCAGAGCTCTTCACAGGTGCAGTAGTGTGCAGTACTGTGACTTAGTAATGTCTCTGAATTTAAAAAGTGGGAAAACTGATATAGTCAAAGATAATTCAAGTGAAAGAAAATTGATCCAATTTGCCTTCTATTCAAGTGGCCTATGGGATGTGCCTTTGTAAGGTAGAAAATGTGATCTTCTACAGCTTTACAGCAATTATTTTTCATTTCTCTTCCATACATTAATAACTGCTTCCCTGCATTTAAAAAAAAAAAAAAAAAAAAATCAGCCTGTGTTTATACCCAGAGAGAATCAGATTCTGCAATTTGGACTTTCTATACTTCCAGAAAACTTAGTAATATCCTATTTCTTAATGCAATCATGTTCTCTTAGGATTGTTTTTCTGAGGAGGAGAAAAATGCATTCCATTTTGTGGTGAAATATGCTACCAAGCAATCTTTCCAGTGGTGCCACTCCAATGTAATATTGCATACTGCACAAAGCTTCTAAATCCCATTTTAGTCAATATTTCCAGTAGTAAAATTCAACTGAGTTTACAGATGTGATGTAGATCTAGTTTCCTTTTTGTTGTTCTCCATTACTTTTTTCCATTTTCTTTTTTCCTTACTTTCTGGTCTTTAGATAGTTAACAGCTAACTTGTTTTTTCAGTACCTATGGGCAAGTTTCATGGAAAGGATGAGTATCACTTGGGTTACTTGTTGTTGTAATTTCAAATAATTAAAAACAAGTGAATATTCATCTAATTCACTGAATGTCTCTCTCATTAGACAGCCTTTGAGTTTGTCTTGGTTTACATAATGAGGCAGAGATTTGTTTTCCAAGATGTTTATATTTTAATTACTGGCATTTGCATTCAAAGAGTGAAATCTTTGCCAAAAACGCTTTTTCTGCTAAAATTAGTGGCTAAATTCACTCCGGGGTTTCATCATGGAGTATTTAACTTGTAGGCAATAGAAGCCATGATTTGGCCATTTCAGCCTTTCTGTTGAGTGGTTTCCAGATACATATCATACATGAAGTTTTTTCAGCTCTCAATATAATTGTTCACTCATCACTATTCATTGCAATATCACCTTAATGCTAGATAATGCCACCCGTTTTTTTACTGAAAGAAGTATTGGAAATAGCTTTTTCCTATTCAATATTAGAGTCAAGTCTTGTGTATTTACCTGACTTATTTTGTTTGACTAGGATTCATAGTCACAGATGGAGTCTGTTGAAATGTCATAAATTAATGCCAAATTTCAGTTTATGTTATTGTGCTGATTTATAAACTATGGTGTTTGAAAAACAGATGCACGACCTATTCAACTATTGGCAGTAACCTATGAATAAAGGCTGGATAAATAGCTGGCTTCAACTTTTCCAGATAAATCTCTCTCTGTGAACATGAATCAGAGTCAATAGCCAACATGAGTTTTGTCTCAGGAATTAATAAGTAATTGATGAACTTACTGTGGGACATGAGGGAAAGAAGGAGAGGTACTTCAGAGCTTCTTCCCTTTGATACTTATGCAATCCTTAATGCCTGATCAGGGCTCTAAATTAACTCCAGTAGAAAAAGCTTTTCTAAAATCTAACAGAAGCTTCAATGGTTTTCACCTTTTTTATGTAAGCAAGAGTTAGTGCTCAGGAACCGTCCAGCTTCAGCCATTTAGCCTTGAGGAATTCAGCCTTGAAAGCAAATGTTTGTGAGCTGATACCAACATAGGCACTTGAAATTCTAACTTGTTCCAGTGTAATGAAAAAATGTACTAATTGAGAAGGGGGAATTTTTCACATCCCACCTTTGTAGGGAGAAGCCATATTTGTTTACTCTGTTTTGACAGTTTTTGAGTTAGACAGAAGTAAAATTTGTGGATTTCTTCAGCTGCTTTGTCTAGATCAAGATTCTTCTAGATGGTTTCTCATAGACCAGACAATCTCTCCTACTGGAAAATTGTTTCAAATTAGTTCTACTTACAAATGAAAAAGTAGTACTGAGTAATTCTGTATTTTATTATGATAAACTTCTGTAACTTGCTGTTCGTTAGAATAATTCTGTATAATTATGCTTTCATTGACAGATTTGATGAAGCTAAATACCTTGGAGAGAAATTAAATGAAGTGAGAAATAAAATAAGTAAGTACATTTAAACTTCATTTTATCTTTCAGTTGATGAAATCACAGAACTCAAATATATGGGAGGAGATTCTGGTTTCTGAAAGAAAAAAATCAATGCATTGCTAAGACTTCGAATAAAGTAAACTGTAAGCTGATGAAAGCAGTAATAATTTTATGTACAAGTTTTGATTATTTCAAATGTGATAATGTGAAAACCAGCTCCCTTCTTTATTTGACTGTCTGAAATTTATCAAAAAGAGAAGTTGAGATATTAGCATGTGATTTTTAAATTTTATTTTGGAATAAAAGGATCCAACACTATCATTTTAAAATTTTATATCTATGGATTAAGGATTGTATTTATCCTGATAAGAGATTACCACTCTGCACTTTGAACAGATTAATTAGAGCAATTTTGAGGACTGCCTCAGTTTGGTGGGGAGTTTCATCATTTTTTCCTTTAAGGCCTCAACAACATATCTTTGATATCCAGTTAAAGTTTGTTCAATGTCAAAAATCTCCCATAAATATATTCAACCTCAAGGCCGGTCGTATATGATCCCTCTAGCAGACTTCGATATGTTCCTAGTTGATTTTGAAGTTCTGTTGATTCCAAACCTGAAGGCTATGCAGGATTTCTGTCAGATGTTAAAGTGTTTTTCTGTCCCTGAAGTTCTTGGAGATCATGTCCATGTCCTCCATGTTGCACGCTTTCAGGTCAGCCATGTCTCATCAACCTTACAGGCTGTAAGGGGGACCAGACTGAAAGGTAATCTATCACCCAGGGCAAGTGGTGTAGATCTTGCTCTTATTTTCTATCTCCTCCTTCTTTGGGTAGCACCAAAATAGACATGGACAATGAAGTCATTATCATCACTTCATGTCTTAGAACAGCAGTTGACTTCTGGGAAAGGAAAAATATCTCATAACACAGCTGCCAAGTGCTCCGTACTTACACCATAGCCATGATTATATTCTCTGTGGTCATGAATGATAATTACTGCCAAATTCCCCTCCAAACACCTTTGGGTTCACCACAAGTCCCTCAGAGATATTGTGCACTATATTTAAATTATGCCAGGTATGGGAAAAGCCTCAGCCATGTTGGCAATGTTTTTCCAAACCACAGCACAACTGATGTTTGGAATAGATCCAGAAGCAGAAACATCAGGTGCTGAGGCCTGCCACAGATTTCTGAACAGTTGGCAATTTCTGTAAGACATGACCTGTCTTCTTTTAGTAGGTTAATTTGCCTCTGTTAGGCTGGACAGGATGTAAATGGCAGTAGAGAACCTGTTCATGGATATTCACAGATTGACCAATGCAAGAAGAGATTCTATTTCTACCTGGCAACTATGGGTCTCTGCAGTGTCCATATAAACTCACTTAACTCCTTCCAAGTAGGCTTTTTACTGTGACAAACTTGAAAAAGCAAGTTTTCTTGCATTCCTTCTGTCTCTTAGATTTGCTCATCTACGTAATACCCAAGAAATTTCTTAGCCTACATAAGGTGTAGCCAAAAGTCAGCCCTGATGTCAAGCTTCTTTCTCTTATGGAAGTTGAAATGAATTTTAGAGCAGGAACAGTGAATAACCAGCAAAAAGCAGCTGCACCCAAGCACATCTTTCTCAGTATCTGGGGTTGCAACTGTGCTTCTTGAAGACAGGAGCCTAGCAGCCACCATAAATGCACCTTTTATCTGGGGAGAACAAATATTTGAAGGGTATGGGAGACAGTAAACGATGCTGTGGGACACAGGCTAGTCCTGATGGAGCCAATTGCAGTGTCATGCTAGGACAAAACCTGTGTGTGATCTCTAAGTCTCTTGAAATTTGAATCTCTCAGAAATAATGTAACAATGCAATGTAGACATCATCTTTCAAGACTCTGTTTCCATGGATTGCTGCAAAATCTAGAAGAAACCCTTGTTTTGGACTGAATTGCTGTGGGTTTTTCCTCAGTAAGTTAGGCAAAACTTCTGATAGCTATAGTGCAGTAGATTATGGATTTAGCTGCAAGTAAAAACATCTGTTTAAAACTTGCTTTTGGTTAGCTTCTTCAGTGTTAAGATTGAAACAGTGAAGTATATCTGGGAAACATGAGTGATGCAACAACAGCATATGTAAACTAAAACACCAGACTGATCCCTTGAACAAAGCAAACAGCCATGTAACAAATCAGTAGTGCTGCGCTGAACTTGACAATGCTTATATGCCTCCTGTAGGAAATTGTAATAGGTTGTAGACCACATGTATGTTGACAATGCCCTTTAAGAATCAAGCTAAAAATGTCTCCAAAGTTCTAAGAAAAATTTCACAAAGCACATTTTGGTGTCCAAGTGTAGCTACAAGTAAAGCATTTACTTAAAAATTAATTTCCTTACTCCGTTTTTTTTTTTTTATTATTTTGGTAGCAAAATGGGGAAATAGAGTTTTTATTGAGTTTTCACTCTAGTTCTATTGTAAAAGTAAGAAATTCTATCCATGTTGTGTCCATTTATAGCTATCTATATCCTGATCAATGCAGATTAAGTAGATGTAATTACTTTGTGGGTGGTTTTTATACACTGATGTCTGGCACTTAAAAGTGATCATACTGTAAATTCCTTTCTTCAGTTCTTTTCTGTGCAGCACTCTGTAGCATGTGAAAATTAGCACCCTGGCTAATACAAATATTACATTTTATTCATGTGTCCTTTTGTCCTGTCCAGCTTTGTTAAGAACATATTTGTTAATATATCTACCTATAGGAACCTCCTAAGAAGTATTAAAATTTTGAATCCAATTCAGCTTAGTCAATTCAATTACACTACCTTATACAGTTTAACAGCCTAAACCACTTTTTTTTTAAGTTGTCTGTTTCATCATAGCATTCATACTCAGAAGATCATTAAAAGATGGCTAAGTAAGTTTACTAACCTGCCAAATTTTTACTTAAAATGTGGTACAAGAAATAAGAGTCATCTGCGGCCTGCAACTTGATCTTTAATTTACTTTCATTGTTGTTTTGGTTTCCTTAAGCATTCCTGGCTGCGTTGTTGTGCACAATCAAGAACAGATCCCATCAGCATCAGTTTCCATTATTTCTAAGTTACTTTTAATAGTATAAAACTATGCACCACAGAGGCCATAATAATCCATTTCATGCAGTCTGATTATATTTTGAGATAATGACAGCAACATCTGGCTGTAACTTTTATGTCATAAATACGCTTTCATTCTGACTATGGAAATATTAGTGTTTTGCAGTGAAAAGTACACACAATACTCCAACCCCTTCTCAATTACACTAGCATTTCAAAAACATCAGGAAATTAGGGCTGTAAAAAGAAATTTGCAGTAGGATTTTCTTGGTAGGCATTTGTAGATATTACTGGTTTTACAAAAAGATTAAGAAAAACCATGTCTAGATGTAAGGTGGGTTTCAAGTGTGGAATAACTATAATATCAGAAATGAGACATTGTGACCATCATGCCTCTTTGCTACTATACCACTTAGTCCTGGATTCTGTCTCCTTTTATGTTTAGTAGCAGTAGAGAGATTTATTTTTTTAATGAAAAATAATATGCCTTAGGTTTGTCATTATGCTTACTTTTCACAGTGACCTCCTAGAACTAAGAGGATGAATCTTATTGAGGATGAAATATTTTTTTTCTGATACTTGGGGAGAAAAAAAAAAGAAGAAAAAGAGGGAAGTGTTTTTAATGGTCATTTTAGGGACACTGTTTGCTGCATTATCACACTAAACTCTGTATAGGCACAAATAAAGGAGCAGATGGCTTTGGTGCAAGCATTGAGGGGCAATTCTTTTTACAAGTCAATATTGCATAAATACATCATAAAAAAAGCAGAGAAATGGTATAGATTTTGAACATGTAGACATGTCTGGATTTGTTTGAGTGAACTATTCAGAATTGTTTACATATGACTGGAGAATGTACCCAAGGACTGGGCTTTAAAAGACAAATACAAAAAACTGACATGAGTGAAACTGGAAAAAAATAACTGAGAGGTTAGGAAATAATGAGAACTCTGTAACCAGCGTAGGAGAAGTGGAAAGTGTGCCAGCACTGACACAAAGTACATTTTTGCCTTTCTAGTCCAACATTTAGAACTTTCGAAGTGTATATTTTGCTAGCTAAAAAAAAAAGGTTTCTTTTCTTGGGAAAAAAAGTGCTGTGTGGCTGCATGTGTTTTGTATTGTACCATTTTTGGAGAGTTAGGGTCTCTAACAAGAACTGTAGATCCTTTTGGTATTACTGAAGAAGACAGTGAAGGAAATTTGATGCTGAAGCCTAAGATTCTATTTCAGAATAGTGAAGAAAATTTCTCATTGCAAAAATGTGAGTGATTGTGCCTAGTGCAATGTGGTGAATCAACCTCAGCTGACCATCCAGCAGCTCTCTCCCATCCCTTCCTCAAAGGAATAGGGGGGAAAAAGTAGGAAGAGGTTGTGGGTTGAGATAAAGATGAGAACATGACTTACCAACAACTAAGTGAAACAGACTAAAGCCAGAGACAATTAGTTTAATTTATTTCCAATTAAAATAGAGCTGTATGGTGAGAAGCAAAGACAAACCCCTGAAATAAAAACTTCTCCCCTTATCAGGGCTAGCAGGAGGGTTTTTTTTTTTTTTCTAGGATGCTGTTATCAACAAGGTGATCTTACACTATTACTGCAAATATTCTGTGTCAAAGTACTCTGACAATAAGATTACATCTGAACAACCTATAAAGAATTAAATAAAAAAAAGACCAGATTGCTACTACATTAATCAAAGAGTGTGTTGGAGGAATTACAGTGTAAATTCAACTGATATATTCATTCAGAATTTCACTGCTAAAAAAGTTTCCTATATGCAAGAATGTGCTGTGTGTTAGAAGCATTCAAGAGTAGTAAAGATTTCCAGTTCACTCCTGTAAATGTCTGACTATTTTGGGTTATTTTTACCACTATTAGATTTAGTTTTTTCCTAGAGGAAAATAAGCATACTAAATGGTATTTAATGCCCAGAGGGAAGCAGCTGTTGTTTTTAGTCTGTCCAGAAATCAGCTAACATTATATTGAAGCTGGGAGAGTAAGGGCAAACTCATGTGGGAGTAATAACTGTGTGAGGAAACAGGCACTCTCGGAATGAAAAAGGGTAGGTGGGTGGATTATGTGCACATGATGTTGAGGGTGCATCTATACCCACAGGAATGCTGAGCTGTTGCACTGCTCTGCCTCATTTCAGATTATGATTTTTGTGCACAAGATCATAGAGTGCCAAAGCAAGTTACAATCTTTAGTCATGGCAAGTTCTATTATTGCAAAGCAAGGTTATTGAAGTGTCTTCATTTAATTTGATTGCAAATTATTCATAATGTTCATATGTATCACAGTTAATGGCATGCTACACTGAAATGGAGAAGATGGAAGTGTGTGAAGACAAGACATGGTAGTGCTCAAAGATAGCATTGATTCTGATTCACTAACTTGTATGTCACACTGTTATTCCTGTGAATGCACAGGGGATGTTAAACCTACTCTAAACCTAACTAATACAAGCCCAGAATTTTTATTCCCCTTTTTCTCTTTGTGCAAGATTCTATGTATGTATCCATAAAAATCAATCTTGTCATTGTCACTCTCCCTCTCCAGGTAGATGAGCCAAGCAGACCTACATTAAACTCCAAAGAATATTTCATGCAAGGGTTTTCTTTACACCTACCTAACAATATGAAGAGAACTGATAGCAGTGTTTTTGCACAGAGAAGAAAAGAATTAAGATAGATCAAGTTAAGATCTTTTAGGTAGAGATGGTCTGAGAGCCCTCTATTGTCTATGGTGTACATCTACATTGCTGTAGCTTCTCATGCAAGCAGTAAGTTACTTGGAAAAGGAAGGATCATCTAGTTAAGAACTAGAATCCCAATGCTGATACTAGGAATGTTACACATATTTTAAGCCATTATTATATGAAGTGAAAGAATTGAGGGAAGTCATGCATGAGCAAATAGCATTTGTAAAACTTTTGCTGAAGAAGTATCTGTACTTTGGAAGGATGGAATTTCTCTGTTAAAAGGAAAAGTTCTGTGCTTTACATGGAACCTAGATGAAATAAAAAAGTTGCGATGATTTGCTAGATGAAAAGAAAACCCATCAAAATCAATGCACTGCTTTCTTAAAGTTCAATAATATTATAATATTATCTATTCCTTTACAGTAGTATAAATGTTCTGAGTAAAAGACATTAACTTACTGGATTTTTTTTCAGCCATGAATGAAGTGAGGCTACAATGAGAGAAGCTACTGTGCTTTGAGATGCGTTCCATTCTTTAGTGCAATATTCTGAGATACTTACTCTTTTATGGAAACAAACATTAGACTTCCTAGTTGCTGATTTAATTCACTGTTCTAGTGTAATTCCAGAAACTTATCAAGTACTTACAAAAACTTGTATGTGCTTAGCAAATTTTACTGGAAATTACTAGTGTAGAAGAAAAAGGGCAAGAATTGGTTTAAAAAGGGATTGAGAAACTTCAGGAGGAAAGGTTGCATTCCACAAAAAATATGGTTCAAATGAGACGCAAACAACTCATAAATAAATTATTTCTGTATGCAGATTTAATGAGCAGATAACTCAATAATGTCACACCACAGCATTTCATTCTTCAGGTAGCTTGTGTTCTCAACAGAGACCTTTAAAATCCATGGAACTTGAAATCCTCGCTAAGGGAAAACTCGAGTTTGAGTTCTACTTGTGTATGGAGTGAAAAGAAGATTCTGAAAAGATTTCCACATTTATCTTTATTGTTATTTTAATTGATCAAGGGAAACAAGCATTAGATATACATTCATAGAATCATTGAACGGTTTGGATTGGAAGAGACCTTGGAGGTGATTCAGTTCCAACCCTCCTGCCATAGGCTGGGTCACCTTCCATTTGAACAGGTTGCTTGATTCCAGCCAGTGCACACGGGTGCTTGGGGCAGCAGATGCTGTGCAGCTCATTCAGCACATTCTCTGTTAGAGGTACTGTGTGTGCCTCCTCCAAAGCCTGTTCAGTGTCAGGCTGCATGCATGCTGCATGTACCATGATTTATGTGTCCAACATCCCTAGCTGGATTGCTCAGCACCTGAAAAATTCCAGATGAACAGCCAAATCAGTGATCTAGAAGAAGCTGTAACAGTAGTTTATTATGAGAAGTAGGAGATTTGACAATAACACCTCAATGTAGACTGGAAGCTCTCTGAGCAAAAAAGCCTGCCTGTCTGCTGCTTCACCTCTTCTGTCTTGCTTTGGGATATGTAGGAAATTAAAGCCTCAATACACATAGTTTCCACTGATTTCTTTTCTCCTGGAACACAGCCTGTATGTTGCAGATGTCCTCTGTCACTTAACAGAATCAGTCTTGGTATCAGGACATAAGTTGTATCAGAAAATAGTACACAAACATTTCTTCCATACTTCATCTCAGGTGTGTAACTATGCTTCTCAGGTGTGTAACTATGTTGCTTTCTCCTTTGGGATGCTGGTTATGCCTAACATAACAAAGCACATTAGCTCTGCAAAACCTGCAGCCATCTGTGAGAAAAACAGAAGAGAAAACAGGCCATGGGGACAAACAGTCCCCCAGATGTAATTTCCCAGCTGGGATGTTATTCAATGTGGCCCAGTGCCTAGAAGCCCCAGTCTGTTTCTGATCTGCAGGTCAGTTTCAAAGCAGTTTTGTAATAAACGAGGCATGTTTATGTGTCCACCAAAAATAGCAGTAGCTGTTAAAGCTGAAGCCATTCAGCATGGCTGACACAGTCCTCAGACTCTTTCTCCTTAATTTCTTGGACCAATTTTTGGCCAGCAACTTAATGTTGAAAAAACAAATTTCCTATGTGTGTTTGTTTTGGATAAATATCTAAGCATCATGCCATTATGACGAGAGTTTTGAAATCTTTTTTTTTAAATGTTACATTTTGATTTTTGGAAGCAAGGAATTGAAAACACAGAAAAAGAGCTGATTTTCTAAAGATTTTGTTTTAACTACTTTGTCACCATCTGCAGTTTCTTATTTGTTAGAAATGTAATTTACTTTGCTTTGCAGGATGCTATATCTTATTTTTCTGTTTGGTTACCGATCCTTCAGTTTTAACATTCCCTTCTTTCCATGATAAAATATAGATTGCTTTCATCCTGATTGTATTCAGGTCTTTTTCCTACCACTTCAGGCAGGTTTTCTATGGCCTAGTTAACCAGGGATCTGTAGAGCATAATCTAAAATAGTGTAGTCTTTCACAGTGTCTTCTGGAAGATCTCTCTCATGGTGCTGTAAGGCAGAATAGGTGTCATGACTTTCACACATGCCTGGCAGGTAACTACCACATGGTAACCAGTTACTATTCTCTTGGGGCAGACTCAATGCTGTGTTGCACAATTCCACAGCCTATTTTCTTGACCTTCAAGCAGCCAGTTAGATGATAACATAAAGTAGAATGATGGGAATATATTTTTCTTTTTTGCTAGCACTTCGGTGAAAGGTTCATGTTAGTGATTTTTGTATGTTTGCTTTTTCACAGTGGTCATAGTGAAAGTAATCAATTGACTACCTTGTTTGTAATCAACATAAAATTTTGATTCACATGAAAGTTTTTTAAGAATCTCAAAAGTCTCTGCCAAATGAGCAAGGCTTAAATTGTCTTGAAGTAGTGCAGTTATGTTTGCTGAGTGTAATTCTAAACAACCTGTGACTAGGTAATTTGTAATATAATAGTACTTTTAGATGAATGAAGAGTCCTCAGAAAGCTGATAGTAAGATGTGCAAATAAGAAAGAAAACCAGACCAAACTGTAAAGTCTATTAAAAAAGGCTGTAAAATGTCACTGTCCCTCTCTGAAAACAGTAGAGAAAGTCTGTCTTTTTTATACTTACAGTAGGCATTGTACATGTTATAGGTTCTAACCCTAAACACAACAGGAAAAATCAGCATTTTCCAAGGCTGAGGATCAAGACATGAGGGATGTGCCAAAAGGGAAGATGTGAGGGAGCAATGTTGGGGCAGCACCATGCTCCCCTTGGCATGCCTATTATAGTTTCAGTGTCCCTGGAGCTCTGGGTTTTGTGGCTTTTTCAAGCCTACCCCTAAGCAGAGCAGAAAAATCAGAATTTTTCAAGGTGAATTTCTATCTTGTAGTGATGCCAAGGTGTGAAGGAAGCAATGTTGGGGTTGGCACACCTTTTCTAGTTTCAGTGTCCATGGGCTTTTATGGTTTTCTCAACTCTAACTATAAGCATAACCCTTACCCTAAATGCAGCAGCAAAAGCAGCTTCTGGCGTAGGTGCCCAGGATATAAATTGTGCCAAGAAGCTGTTGAGGGAGCAATCTTTGGGAAGTGGAGTGTTCCTTTTTCTAAATACTATTCTCCAAAACCTACCAAAATGATAGCAAATAAAACCTAAGGGAACAAAGTCAAAAGAAGAGACAGGAGACAAAATTCATGAAAAGAAATGAAGAAAAAAAAAAAAAAGAAATTGTTGAAGAGAAAATGGCATGGGGTGCATAAAGGGCAGAGAACAGAACCAAACCCTGCCAAATTGATCCTCATTGAAATCACAAAAAATCTTCATTTCAGGTGAGGAAATAAAATCTTGAAAACAGAAAAGAAAGAGTTGCAAAGAATCTGGAAAGGAGATATGATCCAAAAATATAAAAAAAAAAATTGGAAATGGAGTGACTACAAGCAAATGGATAATGATGAAATGAAGTGCAGTAAAAAGGACTCAAACTAGACACAATTATTTTTACTGAAATCCCAAAATCAGGAAACAAAGTCAAAGGACAAGTACTAAAAAGGCTTGGGAAGCCATGAAATACAGTGAAATGGGCAAAACCTTGCTAAATTAATTCCTCATTTAAAAATAAGCAAGATTTAATATCCTTATCCCTTCTTTCCAGGAAAATTTTCTTTCAGGAGAGGAAATCAATTTCTTTGCAGTCATTTCATTTGACATTGTTCTCTGATTTGGGGATTTCAGTATGGTTAATTTAGGCAAGTTTTGGTTTTTTTCACTTTTTTTCACTTTTTTTCTCTTTTTTTCACTTTTTTTCACTTTTTCATGGTATCCCTTGTAATTTTATTGTTTTCCCTTCAGTGAAGATTCTTTCTTTTTCATTAGCCATGTTATTTCATTCATTTCTTCTCCTGTCTTTTCTGTCCTCTTGTATGACTATTTCCCCTGATTTTCAGATTTTAGTAAAGTTAATTTATGCAAGTTTTGGTCTTTTTCTTTGCATTTCAAGGTCTTCCCTGCCATTTGCTTTCCCTTCGGTGAAGATTTTTTTCTTTTTATTAGGCATGTCATTTCATTGATATCCTCTCCTGTATTTCATTTGGGTTTGTTCCCTGATTTGTGGTTTTCAGTACAGGTAATTTTGGCAAGTTTTGGTCCTTTTCACTGCACATCGTTTCATCCCAATCCATTTGCATGTAGTCACTCCATTTCAAAATTTTCTTATTTTTTTCAATTGCATTTTGTTTGATCATATCTCCTTTTCTGAGTGTTTGTAATTTTTCTTGCTAAAATGAACCTGTCTAAAATCCCCAAGTCAGGCAATGAAATCAAAAGGATTTAGAAAATAAAAGACAGAAGAAGATACTCATAAACTACATGTCCGATAAAAAAAAAAGTCTTCGCCAAAGGGAAAACAATAAAGTGGCATGGGATGCCATGAATTGCAGGGAAATGGACAAAAGCTTGCCAAATTGGTCCTCATTGAAATTGCAAGATTTCATTTCTTTCCTGGAAAGGAATTGAAATCTTGAAAACAGAGAAGAAATTGTAACCAACACTCTGGAAAGGCGATATGATCAAAGTCATTTTAGTTTTTTCAAACCTTACCCTAATTTTGGCAGAAAAATGACCATTTTCATAGGAACAGATACCCAGCATGTGAATATTTTCCTGGAGTAAGGTGTTGGAGGGAGCAGTGTCCATACAGTACCATGCTCCCCTTGGCATGCCTTTTCCTATGCTGTGTCCCTGATCTCTGGGCTTTTAAGTTTTCTCTACCTTAACCCTAAGAATAACCCTAACCCTAAGGAGAACAGTAAAATTGGGCGTTTTGTGAGGCTGAGATATCCAGCACATGGCTGGTGCAGGCTCTCTCCCTTCAGAGGAGGCTTATGGCAGCTGTGCCGGAGCTGTCTGTTCCGCTGCTGAAGTTCTGTCATGCTTTGGCCATTTTCAGAGGAGGGAGAAGGATGCATGTCATTGTTCTGTCTTCATCATTCCTTAGCTGGTGTAGGATTTTTCTTATCTGGTCTGGTAGAAATAAGACTGGCAAGAGAACCAGGCAGTTCAAGAAGCTTTGTTGCAGCCTTTTTCTTTTTTCTGCTCCTCCATATAAGAGGATACCATCTTTGGTAATATAAAGTAGTCTTCTCAGTAGCACTCAGCAAACTTATTTCAGAAGGTAGAAGTCTTTTGACTTCAGGGGGCCATGCATATGTTAATGGAAATGCTAAATATTGTCCATTGTTTCAGAGTCGCTTGCATATGTTTGGTTTTACTTTCAAACAATAGGCAATGCCCCAGAGTTACAGTGCATATGCTGAATGGGTCCTCAGAATGAGAAAACATGAGTTGTCAAATGACTTATTCAGAAAATACCAAACTGAATGAACTCATTTGAACAGCTCTATTATGCTCCCCTGGTGTGCTATTCTTTAAACAGAAGAACCTTATTAGTGTAACAGTCACTCCAGGCGCAAGATGTTAATGTTTTCTTTGGCTCTGAGTTGGAAAGTACATATGTAGGAAACATTTTCATTTTCTAATTTTTACAAATGATGTTCTGTTCTTTACAAACAGAACTATTTTCAAGGGGAAAAATTATGCTCAGGAAGAAACCAAGTAAACATTTTTTACTTAAGGTTTCACTAGAATAACTAAAACAAATTGACCAGGCTCATTGGATTTAATCAGTCCATGACTATAAACTTGGAAAAATACTCTAAAATATAAAATAACATATTTTCTGCCTGTAAGCTGTCATTTAACTGAAAGTAGATAGTCATTGCTAGATTGCTACACTCAATTTTGCTGTTTTATTAGGCTATAGTATGTTCTTATGTCAACCTATTAAATTTGTTCTTTTAGAGAAAAAATGCTAGGTGATATTTGATGCTATATTATGAGATATGTGTACTAAATCTCTTGTACAAAAAGTTTTTCTTGATCATATACTCACAGAATATATTGACTTGGAAGGGACCTATCAGGATTATTGAGTCCAACTCCTGGCCCTGCACAGGAGAACCCCAAGAGTGGCACCATGTGCCTGAAAGCATTGTCCAAATGCTTCTGGAACTCTGTGGGGTTTGATGCTGTGACTACTTCCCTGGTGAGCCCGTTCCAGTGCCCATGCATCCTCTAGATCAAGAACCTTTTCCTGGTATCCAACCTATCCTGGTATCCTCTCCTGATGCTGTGCCCGATGCTCCCAAGACATGCTTGGCCCTCCTGGCTGCTAGGGCATTCCTGACTCATGTTCAAGTTGCCGTAAACCAGGACTGAAGGTCCCTTTCTGCACCACTTCTCTCCAGCCTCTCATTTCCCACTATACACAGACAACCAGGTTTGCCCCACCCCAAGTGCAGAATCCAGCACTTCCCCTTGTTGAACTTCATCTAGTGGATAATTGCCCATCTCTGTAATTAGTTGAGGTCTCTCTGCAGGGCCTCTCTGCTCTCAGGGGATTCAACAGCTCCTCCCAATTTAGTATCATCAGTAAACTTAGTATTCCCTCAAATCCTGCATCCAAGTCATCTATGTCTTTAGTATTGGATGGCCAGAGATCTTAACAGTGAAAAATCAAACCTTCTAATTTCAGAAAAATTGACCTCAGCTTATTCAGGGTAGCACTGTCCAAGAGTGATATTCTTCCTGAGCACAGAAATAGAAATTTGTTTTTCATAGTATCTCGTGGCTCATTTACCCATCTAGACAACATTTATGCAGACTTGTGGCTTATATAGACCTCCGTATACTAAAAGACAATAGCTGTTTTTTCTAATCAAACAAGTTCCTAAATCATGTGATGTCACTACAGCTGGTTGTGAATGTTGCAGAAGGAATGCAATCAACAGCAAATAGCTGTAATATGAAGATTTTTGTCATGCACTTTATTTAAGGCTGAGGGAAGGTGTTCTGAGCTGATTGCGTCATTATACCAGTTAGATATAATCAGGTTGTGTTTTAAATTGATGAGCAATTCAAGAAGCAGACTTAGGCTTATCCACAACAGTGAATATATGCTGTATCTTCTGTTGCCTGAGGGGTCCAGGTTTCAGGCACCACTATGTTGCCTGAAGGTCCCGGTTTTCAGGCAAGTGCGACCTGGTTCAGAGGAGACCACGGCGAACTACAAACTGGCCGGACAAATCACACGCTGCACCAATGTGGTGGACGGTGAAGTGCGTTTATTAACAGCGAGCACCCACTTATATATCCGTGGCGTGCCCACGTCACTTCTTTAGGAGTTGGTAACTTGGGACGTCATGGAGAAGGAGGGCCCTAACTCCTCGTAACAGCGCGAGATCTTCCGGACGGCTTTTCTAGCTAACCACAATCTTCACAGGAAATATATGCTGTATCTTCACAGGAAGTTATTTTCAGATTTTACTGGGTTGCTATTATATGTCTGATACTCAGGGAGTCACATCTCAAAGATTCAGTACATATATTACAGTAAATGTGCATTGAAAAATGTGTCATGCACTCATTCTTACTCTGACTTGTTTCCATCAACCTGAAATGTTTATATGCCTCAAAACATGAGCATATCTAACCAGCTTCAGTATAGTAATTTCTTAAAATTTATTTTATTTTTAATTTAATTTTTGATTCTTAACATCAGTCTGTCTCATCTGACCAGAAGTTACACAGCAGTATGTGCTCAGTGCTAGGACAATTCCTTGGGTAAAAGCAAAATATTAAAAGTTTCTGAAACTGAAGTATGTGGAGAATCCTGGAACTCTAATTTTATGTTGGACAGCTCCGGCCAGAAGAAATGTCACAAAATGAAACTGGACATCAAATCGTTGCATAGAAATTACAAAGCCATGAAGGCATTATTGTAACAGAAAATAACCATGTTCTTCTGAAACTTGGATAGAGTCACTATCTGCTTAAAATATTAGCTGAGACCAGTGTATTATTACCAGGAAACTTGTCAGGGGGAAAATCCTTTGGTTTTAACTTTGTTTGTGCTTTTAAGAACCCTTTATTTATTTTTATTCTTCTCAAATGTCATATTTGAAAATGTGAAAAGGATAGGAGCTATATATAAAGCTTTTTCTCTGATTCTTTTTCTTATTCTTCCTCTTCACATTAATGTCTAAGAAATAATCAATAAGTGGCATTTAGTCATATGAGCATCCAGAGCACCATATTCACAGATTGTGGCTCTTTATCCATATGGCATTGCTTTTCAGTCATGCTTTTTGGACCAATTTAATATTTAATTCATGAACAAATAGATGTGATAAACAAGAGAACAACAGTTTCCAGATGTGTATCATTTCTGTT
Source organism: Certhia americana (assembly GCA_018697195.1). Taxonomy (NCBI): domain Eukaryota; kingdom Metazoa; phylum Chordata; class Aves; order Passeriformes; family Certhiidae; genus Certhia; species Certhia americana. Next base: position 82,670,359 of record CM031859.1, on the reverse strand, counting down.
TCTTTTCTAGCATATGAAGATAGATAAACAGAGTATTTGTTCGCTTTAGACAATATCTAAAATAGCACTCTGGCATCTAAAGTTCAGCTTAAGTGAAATTTACCTAAATTCAGGAGAGCTATCCAAGAAAAACAAAACCAAAAAAATCCACACCCCCCCCTCCCAAAATTGTTCACTTTATTTCCTGAATTCAACCAACTTCCATTGCTACAGCACATACAGAAGTACTGCTTTATTGGCTGAGCTGCCTATTCCCTCCCCATGGAATATCCAGATATATGTGCTGCTGAAGTCCCTTGAAGTGTGCTTGCTGCTATATATCCATGCTTGGCTAAAAATGCCTGGTCAGAAATAAGTAGTGGCAACCAACCCTAGGACATGAAAATAAAGGTCAAGCATTTGTTTTTTAATTCAGAAAGCATCCAGGTTCTGATTTCCAATTTCAAGGAGATGCTGAGCTGCAGTCCCTTAGTGTTTTATGTTGGTTATCCTAGATGCCCCAGTGTTGTGTATCACGACTTTTAGAAAAATGTTGAAACGTTCCTTTGGGAACACTTCAGCAATTAAGGCCTATGTAGCCTATGACAGTCTGTACTTAGAGGAAGATAGAGGTCCAGAATTATGTCAGCAGGAAAATAAATTCAGTTTCTCTATAGTTGTGCTCTTTATCCCTATCAAAGTTTTTGGGTGGGTTTTTTTTTTTTTTTTGGTTTTTTGGGTGGTTTTTTTGGGGGGGGGTTGTTTTGGTGGGTTTTTGGTTTTTTGGGTTTTTTTTTTGTTGTTCTTTAGCAACCAGAATGTATGAAAAGCTATTAGGGGAAAAAAAAAAAAAAAAGTGGGATGTGAGCTAAAGGATGCTATGGAAATACAGGCCAAACAATAAACAGTTACAGGAATGTCCTTCAATCAGAAAGTGTAAGTCATCATCTTGTGAGAGAACAAAAATAATCTGGCCAGCATCAACAAGAACATGAAAAAAAAGGGGAGGAGACTTAAAATGGAGGTTAGAAGCAAATGCACAGAAATGGGTCAAGAGTTTAGAGGACTGCATATTGAGTTGCTCAGTGAACCACGAGGTGATTGAGTCCAACATTTAACCAATCACCATCTCTTTAACTAGACCATAGTGCTAAGTGCCATGTTCAGTTGTTTCTTGAATGCCCCCCGGGATGGTGATTCCATCACCTCCCTGGATGTTCCATCCCAATGCCTGAACACCCTTTCAATGAAGAAACTCTTCCTGAGAAGTCAAGTACAAAGTTATCCTGTAGCAATGACTGGCAGAGACTGCTATATCATAAGCTTTCTGTCTGTAAATTTGATCATGCTTGAAGGAATTCAATCTGTCAGTAGAACCTGTTATTGTCTCAACTGAATGTGGCAAGGAGGGGAACATGTCCCAATCAGATATTTTAAATAGCAATCTCAAAATGTGCAGTATCCTACATCATAGTAAAAGGTATCAATTTAAATCTGGAATATTTAAATTCCAAGGAAGGAGATAATGTTGGGGAAACTGTATTTTCATGTGTATTTGGTTATGTGCTGAGTTTAGGCTTTGGTTTGCAACTATGAATTTGTTGAAGTCAGAGTTGTGCTTCAAATTCTGAACCTGTTGTCCTTCCTGTGAGTTCCAACTAGAATTCTATTAAATCCCATCAGCTTCCTTGCTCCCAATGATCTGGTCCATTTCTTTGCTGGCAGTTGCTTTCTCCAATCTTTTCTTCCCAGCTGGCAAAAGAGAGTGTTTACTTGTATTTCAGACATTGTAGTTGAGTTGATGATAGTGTCTCAGCTTAAATTACTGGTATTCTTGTGCGGATGTGCCAAATTCTACTGCTAGAGCAGCCAGAACACGGGCAGACATTTCCTTCTACATCTTCTGCTGTGCGGCAGTGACCTTTGACAGCAAACTTTGGGAAGGAGGGAAGGGAGAGGGAAGAGGAGAAAGGAGAGGCAGTAAAATCTTAAACCTCTGCATAAGGCAGAAATTTGCTGCAGCAGGTTATACTCTACAGTATGTTACCTGTGGTATTGTCTGTCATCCATTTATTTTTAATGCTGGTGAGGGCAATATTTCATACCTGGAAAAATGCATGTGCATCAGAGAGGCCCTGGGTATTGCAATAGTATGTTTTCCTCTCTGATGCCACCATGGGGTTTCTGAAAATGAGAAACTATCAAATTACATGGGGAATTGCCAACCATGTATTCCAAAATAAAGCATTTCCATCAGACATAGTGTTGAGCCAGTTTACTAATGCAGACTACTTTGTCTCTGCACATTGTCCTAATAGAGCCAACTGACATGTTTTTGCCATTGGAGAAGGACAAAGTTTAAAAAGAAAATTCAGAATTTTTCCCAAATATTTCTCTGGGTCAAAGAAAGGCTGAATGGTTTATTTGCTCTTAGTGTTGCAGGATTTTGCATTAGAACAAAATATTTTCTTTTATTCCATGACTTTTCTTGTCAGATACTTTTTATCATAGTCTGTGTTCTAATACAGTTTCATCAGCAGATTTAAAAAAATATTCTAACACATCTGATAAGATTTCCAGTAACTATCTCTGTTTGATCTTCCCAGTTTGAGAAATTGTTCCATTTGAATATCTACCCTTGGGTTCAGTGTCTCCTGCTTTCAGGAACACTTTGTAAGCTGTAACAACGCTAACCTCAAGTTCAGTTAAAAATATATCTGTACAAAGCTTCTGGAAGTTATTGTTGCCCTCTTTGTCTCTGTCTGAATGATCATTTGCTGAATATGCATCTTTAATTTCTGCTCATTCAGCAGGACTTCTTATCTGAGTCAAGTGGGTGCATACAACTTCATGAATCAGATTTAATAGTTTCAGAGTCTTGAACTGGTCTTCATAGTTAGGTGGTAATTGAGTCCAACAGCAAATGTAGGGGCATTGCATTACAAAAAAAACTCCCACTTATTTCCTGTTATAGTTTAAGCCCAGTTGGTAAAACAGCACCACACAGACACTTGCTCACTCCCCTCTGGTGGGACTGGGGAAAGAATCAGAAAAGTAAAAGTAAGACAGCTCATAGGTTGCTATAAAGACAGTTTAATGGGTAAAGCAAAACTTGTGTGTGCAAGCAAAGCAGAATAAGGAATTCCTTCACTCCCTATTGACAGGTGTTCAGCCATGTCCAGGAAACCAGGGTTCCTTCACTCCTAATAGTGACTTAGGAAGACAGATACCATCACTCCAAATGCCTCTGCTTCATTCCTGTTCCCCCTAGCCTTTTTTAATTAAACATGATGCCACATGTTGTGGTATATCCCATTGGTCCATTGGGGTTTGCTGTCCCAGCTGCGTTTCAATACAGCTTCTTGGGCACCCCTAGCCTATTGACTGGTGTGGCACTGGGAGAAACGGGGGAGAAAAAAACAACATCTGATACCATATAGCATGATTAGGGACCCAAAATCCCTGGAGGGTGAATTCCAGGAATCAGATGTCCTGGATGCATAAGAGGATGTTCTGCTAGATATTTTATGTAATGCCAAAAACCATTTAACTGTGAAGTGAAACATACAGCATCCTATTTGAGATGTGAAGCTTTCAGGATCTCCATGATGAAAAGATGGATTAAGATAAATGCAAGCTTGAAAAATATAAAATAATAGAAAAATACTAAAAAGTAACAAGAGATGAGAAGTCATTGCCAAAGGCTTTAGCCGGTCAGTTCTTGAGTTATCAGTCTTTGAAACCTTATAATAGTATTGAGGATCTAATAAAATATAAGAGAAGCTTTAAAACCTGTAACATGGACCCAAACAAAACAAAATCTTTTTTGAATCAGTGTTTTTTTTAATTGTAACACATTCACTTTTGTATTGTCCCAAAACATATGCTTCAAGTCAAAGCATTCCTTGCCTGTAATACATTGGAAGGTAATTTCAGATCCTTGAAACAGTCTGGAACAATGCAAAGACAAGAAGTTAAAGGACAGGCATATCATCCAAGTTTTGTATTCTGTCATATTTATTCACCATATAAGACACTTTCCTCTGCTTTACCTCACTGTTAATTAGATGTCTCTATTCTATTTTGTCTTCTCTATCTCCCTCCTTGCTTTTGTCTCCTGTCACAAAGTTGTGTGTTACCGGCTCATCTCTTTTCCATACCTACATGTCTCCAGAAATGCAGGCCAAAACCAACAGATTTATCACAGCCTTAATGACAGCTGGCTGCATGCTGAGTAAATTCTTAAATTCCACAAAACTTCTTTTCTTGCCAAAACATGTGGAGTTGCAGCAGTCAACATTTTATTGGGACCGTTATCTCCAGATGAAGAATTACTCTGCTGGAAAAAATTATTTGGTATCAGCTATAGACCTATTTTTAGCTTCCTGTTTGGTGAAACTTCAGAAAATATTATTAGCCATATGTTGAGAGATGTTCTCCACATCTTAAATTCAGTTTTTGCAAACCACATTTAAGCACTACCTCGTCCACAGCTTTACGCTTGGAATCAGAAGACATGGTGGGTTTTTTTATGAGAATGTGATTCTTCATATTTCTTTGGGTATATATTTGTGTTTATGAAGATTGTAGAACTGGCAGTACTTAAGACTGAAATCTTCCTTTTGTTTATAATGGAAGATTTGTGCAGGCAACAGTACTGGAATCATCCTCTACTTCTGTCACTTATGAACTTCAGGCCTATCATTGGGGCAATGGTGTTCTCAGAGGCAGAAAAGTAGAGCAGGTCAGAAACATTCATTCTTCCCCACAAGTATTTATAGTGAAAACAAAACAAGATTACTTTAATCAAAAGCATACACAGAAAATCTTAAGGGTTTGCAAAAAATAAGAGCTTCTAAGTGAAAACAATTTTTTTCCCAAATGAAATCTAAACAAACTGTCAAATTTCAAATTGGATTAAAACAAATTGAAAGATTAAATCATTTCTGGCTGGATAAGTCTTGCTATGGAATTATAGTCAGGTGTCTCATGATACCACCATATCCCCCAAATCAGAGCTCGTGTTTGGCCTACTTTTCCCATAATACAATTTCAGTTTCTCCTCAGGAAGTTTTCTGGGAAATGAAGTTCAATTTTTACTGCCCTGAAAAGGCAGTTTGGACTATGTGAATTGAATAAATGTCACCTTTCTATTTATATTTAAAGAAGAAAAAGAAAACTCTTTTGCTAGAAGAATAGTAAGGCTGGAGTTTTATTTTTCTGGCCGATGGAGTTTTCTTTGGTTCCTCTCTGATTACAGGTGGTCTGATTCAAACGTCTCGTTTTTCACAAAGCTGCCAAATAGAGGAAGTTTTCTTGCAATATCGTGGTCCATGTAATGGATGAAACAGACATGTACAAAGGCTAGAATGAAGGGAGAAAGGCACACTTGGGACAGTTTCACACTGCTGGATGGTCTGACAGAGATCAGAGCATCTGCAGCTTCTGCAGCCTCTGTGGTTTCTATCCCAGCTGTGCTCAGAGTAAACTCTATGTAATTGAAAGTCAAGCCTCTTGGCTATAATCATTTAAAACCCAGTCCCAGTGTTCTTGTGTTTCCACATATTTATATTGATGGCAAGCTGTTGTCTATCTGCTTGATCTTACTCTCATTGACTTGTTTGGCCTGCTTTTTTTCACTTGACCTCATTGCCACTTGAAACGAAAAACATTTAGATTGCTGATGGCCTGTTTCTAGCAAGGTTAAAAAAGGAGATATAAGACCATTTATTGACAAGATTGAGAACTGTATGTCACCCTTAGTTTCAGGTGGCTCTTGATGAAAAGCCAGTTGTCCCTACTGGAACCATTTTTTTCAAATGACAGTGGCAGTTGCATTTTGCAGTTCACAGTGCTTAAGATTTTCTGAGCTCTTACACAAAGATAATAGATTGTTTCTGAGGCACCTCTGTCAATGGTAATCCACTAAGATGAGTTTCAAGATTACTACAAATTATTTCATGGCTGTCTCATGGCTTAATATCGAGTAACATCACACTGTGTGAAACAGTGCAATAGAATACAAGGATCGAAATAGCCAGAACTGCAAAAAGCAATTTGAGGCAAAAGTAGTGTGTTTGATCACATTTCATTGAGTATTGAAATCAACTGAGTTGCTCTATAGAGCTTTCAAAGGACAAATCGCATGCATGTTGATCATTCGGCTGGGTGTTTATGAGTAAAAATTAGTAATCAAAGGTGTTTTTCTGTAGTTACACGAATTAACTTATTTAACTGAATGTGTTTTTTTGGTTGAGTGTTAGTACAGCTGAGATGGAGGATTTATTTGTTTTTATAGCAGGGTTAGATTAAGTTAGCTATTTCACTGAATCTGTTACTAAGTTGCGGAAGGCCTTTCTCAATTTCGAAGATTACATTTTCCTAATTTTTCAGGTAACTTTAATTACAGAAAAATTATTGGTTTAATAAAAAATAATTTAAAAGAATAAAACTTCCTCTGCAGAAAAATACAACTCTATGTCTATTTTATAGTCAAAGAGTAGGTAGGGTATTTTCTTTTGTTTGTTTTCTATAAACATTTAAAACAACAGAACTTGACTGTTATACTGTAATGTATTGCGAATAATACATTTCCTAAAATGCTACTAAATACTTAACAATTATTTTCATAATTTCTGAAGAAATTCAACTTATTATGGTTCTTTTGTGTTCACAGAACAATCTAATTCTCATGACCTGTGAACTTAAATGTTTTTTTAAATTCTCTGGTTAAGCATTTGCCAACTTTTAATGACTTAATTTGCCTCTGATTAGCTCATTCTGTAAGACTTCACTTGTAAACAAAATGATATGTTTCATTCAAAACGCACCCTAACACGATAATCACAGGTCTGGGGGGAAAAAAGTGAATCCAGCATGGATTTTTCTTCTTTCCCTGGTATCCAGATTTACAGTTTAGTAAATATCATGAGCAAATCTCTGTTTAGAAATTGTTTTAATTTAAAAACTCAACAGGCATAATCCCATCCCCCTTCTGTATGCATTTACTGCTGAAATTCCATATTTAGGGTTATGCTTTTCCTTTTTTTGGTTCCATTAATGTCTTTGAATAATGGCTTCCCTTGTGGTAATCTAATTATTGTTTGGAATAATTGGGAAACTGGCCCACTGTTTTATATCAGGTAAGAAATTGATAGAAGAAGGATAATAGTTTTATGGGGCAAGGGAGTCTAACTAGAAATGCTGAGATAATGGAATTGGCTAATTTCTGATTGAAAACCAGTTACATGAACACAGGGAGTCCTGTTGAGTAGTTGCTGTGATTTAGGAATGTTACTGCCCAACTCAGTGCCCCCACTGAGACTGGCCAAACCACACACTGCTGTCTCTCACTGCCCCATTCTCCCCTCCCCTTCCCAGCTATGGTGGGATGGAGAGAATTATTTAAGAAAGACCACACGTTCAGATAAGAACAATTTACTGGAAACAGCAATGAGATAAGAAAATGAACAATAACAGCAGCAATGTTAATGACAGAGGGTACAGGAAAAGAAACAATTCACATGGAAAACCTCCCCAGTATTAGACAATATAGGATGGCTCCCCCTGCCATGTTTACTTGACCTTTCTCCTGAGAAGAGTGTCCCTTTCCCCTGCCCCTAGTAATGATGTGAGGTAGTACAGAATAACCTTACGGTCCCCTCACAGCTACTGAAAAAATTAACCCAGGCCAGAACCAGGACAGTAGTAGAACTTGCAGAAGCTCTAGTACAGGGGATATTTAAAACTGAGCAGGACAGATTGGCAAAAATGGATTTGGGGGAATTGGAATTAGTTTTTCACTGTAAAAGGGGTGGACTAATGACCTACTATCTTGTAAGCACCTTTAAGTCTATTTGAACAAATACTTGGAATTCTACATTTCCTCTGGTCCCACTTGGACTTCTTTTGTATCTAGCAGTAGGATATCATTATCCTGTGAAAGTGCTTGACAGTAAATGCTTAATTTTCCATCTTTTTTACTGGACAGTTAAATCTCAGTATATGTGGAGTTACATTGTGCCTATTTGTTTACTCACAGTAGAAAGGAGAGAACTCAGAAATCAACTTGTCCCATGGATCACAAAAAACCTCTAAAATTGGCCAGCAGCACAGGGAGTTTCAAATTCTGGGAAACAGCCAATAGCTTAAATGATTTTTTACACTTAAAATTCTAACTATTTGCATTTTCTGTCTTTTACAGACCATCTGAAAGGAAAGATAATCCAGAGGCAGATTCAGAGAGCAGCTCTAGGTAAGAGCATAACATTTCAAATAGGATCCAGCAGGGATGTGCTATCTCCCAGGGCTGAATCTACTTGGGAGGAAGATCGTATTTTCTATGAGGTTTTTTCCGCAGTATTTCTACAATAGTCCATGCCACGAAGAACATGGATTCTGTGAACTTTGCTTGAAATTTGACTCAAAAAGCATCTGATTTTATGTGTGGTGAGAAAAATAATACACAATTCTTACAGATCTGGGGGTTTGGTTTCTGATTAGTCTAATCTGAATTCCCATTAGCAGACATTGATTTGTCCTAAGGCTGACCTAGTAGACATGTTGCCACAATCTAATATTCTTTTTAGTTTTTTTCATTCCAAGGCCGACTGAAGGCATATACAGTTCATTTCTCTCACATCTAGTTATTGAAGTTGAGAAGTTATTTCTTGCAGTTTCTGTTGACACAGCTGTAAAGCTAAAATTGTCTGTGTAAGTTGTTCACAAAAGTGTAAAGTCATCCAAATTTGGCTTAAGATGCTTTAAGCTGACTCCACTGACTTTGTACTGAAATGGCCTAGGAGAGCTCATAAGAGAATTCCGCTTTGGGGACAGAAAACCACTGGGGCAATCAGTTTAGATCCCCCCTCATTTGGATCCATAAAAGAATCCCAAAATATGCCTTCATGGACCTACTTCACATAAAAGATGAAGCTAACTCAGACCAGATTGCAGTTGATATGTGTATTTCTTTGTATACCTAACAAATAGAACATTTGTCTCTTAATAAGAGAGAGAAAATTTGGGGAATATCTTTTCTTCCAAAAGTCAGGCAGGTAAGTTACTCCAGAGTAACAAAACTGTTTCTCTTTCTAATTTACCCATGTAAATCTCAAGCTTTGGTGATGATGTTATTGTTTTATACCTTTATAATTTTTTATTTTGATTTAAAATCAGCACTAAAAATAATTTTGTATATGTCAATAAAGCCCAGGAATCAAACTCAGTTGATTTTTGTCAGGATAAGAAGGGGAAGTGCAGGAATTGCTGATCTCTTCTTCCTGTTACCTAGTGACAGGACAAGTGTGAAAGGTTCAAAGCTGCATCAGGGGAGGTTCAGATATGATATTAGGAAAAGACGCTTTACCAAGAACAGGTTCCCCTGACAGGTGATCAATGTCCCATACTGTTTAAAAAGTATTTGAAAACCCTGGTTTAATGTAATATGCTTTCACCTTTGGTCAGCCCTGAAGAAGATGAAATGACTACTGGGAGTCCTGTCCAACTCCTCCCCTCACCTACCCTCTTCTTCCCTCCTCTGAAGTTCAATTTAATGGTGCTATCTTCAGAATAACATAGAATTTTTTCTTTAATTCACTCCAGGTTTGAATACCATCTATTTAGTAATTTTTTTAGCACTATTGCAAGTTACATCAAGATGAGTCATAGCAGTGCAGCTTATAAGAATTCTTTATTCAATGTTTTGAAAAATGAACTAATATATTCTGAATGTGTGTTTCAATCTGAATGATAATATCTGGTCTTGTACACTGACTTTTTTACTACATAGAAAAATTGTGTTTCAAATACTGCTTTCAATAACTAAGCTGTTTTTCATAACATAGATATGTATAATTATTCATGTCCTGAGGAAATGCCATAGTAGCAACTTCACCAGCTATACATTCACAGTGTGAATATTCTATTAGTATTTCACCTCATAGCAGGCAACGTGTGTGTTTTTGCCTTTTTGTTTTGAGCATTGCTGTCTGCTTATTCTCACTAAGTCTGGACTACACAAAGTATTTTCCAGTATTTACATTACTATTTTAAATACTCTGGATATTTAGACTTAATATTTATTCTATGGCTTGGGGAGTATTATTTGCCTGCCTTTCTGGATGAATGTTCTTTCAAAGAGTAACAGGTGCCAAGTCTCCCAGGAACTTCTTGATGATCAGAATGTCATCAAGATTTTTTTAAATGAAAACTGCGTGGTCAAAAGTCTAATTCGGAGTCTGTTGAAATCCCGACATGGAATAAAGCACACCATTGTTTCAACTAGAAACCAAGTTAACATCTTCCAGCTGCCTTTTTTTTCTTCCCCTTAACTTAAAACATTTTATGTTTGAAACTCTTCAAGAAACTATTCTAGTTGGACTTTAAAGAGTGTAGATCTGTTTCTCTTATGGCTGTGCTTAAGATGTGGATTTCTTTTTGAAGGAAAACACCACTACTTAGCCCACTGCTCTGAGCTGCTTTAAAACACCTCTAATGCTGGGAGTTAAAAAGGACACAAATAGACAGAGGTATCATCAGAGACAAGGGACGCTCAAAGGTTATCAGTACACTACCAGAAACATTGAATAATTGATGTAAATTTGCAGGGATTCATCTCAGTGTGCCTTTTATCCTTATTAAGTGCAAAAAATACTTTAGTATGCAAATAAATTATTTTAGTTACCTTTATGAAGATCTTTCAGAGTAACGCACTTAACTGCATTTTTAGGCAGGATTTAAAGCTCTTTTTGCATCCCTAACTGCACTTTGAGAGTATTTAAAATGAAATAATGTGCACCCTGCTTAAGTATTGACAGCAAAAACACTGGGTCACAAACATGCTTCTGGTTGGAAAAGTTGGGAGAAAATGGAAAGAAAAGCTTTCCCTGGGGTTTACAGTGTTGTAGAAGAAATGTTGGTGTTTGATTTTATTCTAGTAGAATTATCTTATGATGATTTAAAGTAGAATTTCTGTACAATCAGACCCTGATAGCAAAACCTTTTTGCTTCTGAGGTTTGTTGGGAGTAAATTACTGTCCAACTCTGTTGTCTGTGTAAAGCTACTTGAAATGAAAAAAAAGAAATTAAAAGACAAATATAAGGAAAGGACAAAAGGTAAGGAATTTGCATCCCTTGTAAAGATTTCAGCATTAAGGCACAGTTTTATCAATATTTTATTTAAAAACTGCAACCAAGCCAAACAAAAAACTCACTTGTTTTTTCCAGGTTTTGTAACTTGAATTTTAGAAATAAGATTCTGTATTTCTGATGTTATTCAAAGAGTTGTTCCCGAGTTCTTTTTAAAGAAAAATTCCCTTGAAAAAGTTGATTCCTCATAAAAATAAAATGACAAGTTGAATCAGAAACAACAGATATGTTTCAATCCCTGAAAATGCATACCAGTATTTGATTTAGTGTGGCAAATGCCTGCGAGCAAAGATTTTGGCATGATATTTTTATATTTGGATTTGTAAGACATATTTGCTTTTAAGAAAATATAGGGAAAATTCTGCTTATCTTTCTTTCGTTTACAGCATTAGCTGTACCATTTTTTCCTACATTTTTAAAGCTAGATTCCTGTTCTAAAGATATTAGTATCAGTCTTTTTCATTCCTTGCTTTGTGTTTCTTTATAGCAGGTTTCATTCTGCTTACTCACTTTTCCTTGTTAGAAGTGAATGAACATGAGCAGCACAGAGTACAGCAGGGACAGACAGTGCTGTGTAATGAATGTATCCTGCAGGGGTATTCCAGCCAGTCTTAGGAGAGTATTTCAAGCAACGATTCCTCCAATGCTTGTGATGCTGCCACTGACACATATCTGATACTGGGATGCAAATACGTTGTCTGACACATTTCTGCAGATAAGAATCCCAAAGGGGAGCTGCTGCTCCCAGTTGTCCAGAGTGCTAGATCCCAGCATCACAGAATTATTTGGGTTGGAAAGGAGGTTTAATGATCATCCAGTTCAATCCTCCAGCCATGGAGAGGGACTTTTTTCACTATATCGGGTTGCTCAAATTTCCATCCAACCTGTCATTGAACCTTTCCAATGTGGCTCATGCCACTAGAAATGCCGGTCCACCATTGTTTGTACCTGCTCTGGATATCAGGTATGTTCAGGGAGTGTATGGTAGTCCTCTCTGAAATCATTGCACCTCTTCCAGACATATATAACATTAATTAGTCCAATAATTATGGCTGTCTTGAACTCATCTGCTGTGATCTGTGTGAATGGAAAGCACATAGCTCTTCCAAACTGCTGGTTTCCATCAAAGTTAATCTGTTCTTTAAATAAATCCATATTTAAATAAAATGAGCTTAGTTTCTTTCACTGCTTTACATCTTGTAACTGAGATGACATTTAACTTTTTTCATACAAGCAGAAGAGTCTTGATCTGTACTAATGCCATGAAATGAAGAGACACAAGTGTTTTCAATCACAAAATGACAGAAGCTGAGGAAACTGGCAGTTTGTGTTTTCCCACACAAATCCAGATTAGTCCATGGAGAAGAATAGATGGCCTGTTTTAAGACTGTCATTCTTGGTGATGAAAAATAATATCTTATGTATGGGCTAAATAAAACACTTTAGAGAAATAACCTGAAGTCCACAATTTCAAGGAGGCTTCTGTTGTTGTTGTTGTTGTTGGTTGTTGGTTGGTTGCTTTTTTACTTGGTTGGCTTCTGGGTTTTTTGCAAGAGATAAGGCAAATGTCCCCAGTACTATCAGGCATCCAAGGGCTAATATATGCTAAAGAGCATATTTTAGCCCTTGGATGCCTGATAGTACTGGGGAGCAGTGTAGTCAGTTTGAAATAGCCTCAGAATAAAGGAAATACTTCTCCTGAGAATACACAATTTTTATATTCACAATGCTTTTGTGCATGTTTTCTGTGCATTTGCGCTTGAAAAGTCAAGCAGCAGTGGTGGTTTTGTATGTTCTTGTGCATGCAGCACGCTGATTTTTTATTCCTATGGTGACCTCTAGTGGCGTCAAGGCCGTTTTCTTTAGGGGTGAGTTTAATTTCTTTTGTCTATTTAAAAGGAAATAGGAATTCTGAATGACAGAAAGCTGGTAAGACTGTGCTTGCTAAAAGAGAAGTTTATTTTTCATTGTTGGTAAGACAAAGATACCAATAACACAACTGGATGAAAACTCAAAACCCTTTGCCTTTTTAAAAGAGTCTTACTCTGCCAAAGATACAGATACTTTTGAATTTGTTTTGTACAATTATTTCTACGTATTTGGTACTTTTAGAGATATTTACCAAAACAGCTTTAATCAAACGCTTGCAACAGTTCGGGACAACTAATTTTGAAAACCTACATAAGTAGTTGTTTGGACATTACAAGCCGTTAGACTTTATCCTTTGGTAACAGTGAAGCTTACACACTGTAACAAACTTACTCTCTTGGTTTTGTATGCTATTTTGTACTTCAAGTCAGCATAGTTTTTGGCTGAAACTAGGAGATCTTGAAGAGGATTTTTTTTATTTTTGTATCTTTGTATCTACAAATCTTAATTTGTATCAAATTTTTCTGTAAGATGATCACAATCATGGAAAAAGCAATGAATTCAAAGCAGCATCTAGACAAGTTAGAATGATGCCCTTGCCATAGTTCTTGAGGTTTCTTCTTAGGAAATATGTTTGGGGTTATCCCAGTATTACATAGGAATTAAGTTGAAAATTGTAGGAATACATTCTAATAAGAAGACACGTCTTACAACTGTCCCTTCAGGCCTCAATCTCACACAGACCTTTCTTTGTGCTGGTTTCTCTCCAGTCCTTCTAGGGTGTCTTGTAGTTTTATTTCTTGCTGTATTCTTTCTATTACTCTTTTTAGCAGAATTTACTAAGTCCAATGTTAAATTCTAGAGGCAGCCCAGAATCTTCTCTTTCAGTTTTTCTTCAGGAAAGAGAATGCTGATATTTAGTGGAAGTCTTTGCTAATATGTTCTCCTGAACTGTCAGAGAAAATTCTGAGATTACTTGTGTGTTCCTATTAAGCTTTCTATGTGACACACTCAAATCTAGCTATCAGATCTCAGAAAAGAGCATAGACATTTTTGGATCAAGTGATATTTTTATTAGGAGTCATGAACTTGTAGCACAGCTACCCAGTACTCAGCTTTATTGACACTGACTTTGGCATTTCACTGTTTTTGGAACAGCTTGCAGTCTCTGTAAGCTTTCTTGTAGTATGTATGTATTCTGAAATAATGAAAAGTTCAGTGAGAGTTTTATTATTATTTAGAAACTCCTTCTGGTGTTTAACAAGAGAGAATCTGGAGATGAAGCTTTGAATTCTGTAGTTCAGTCTATTACAATAAGATATTAAGATTCAGTGAGGGTAGTTACACATTGAAAAGTCATCAAAGAAGTTTGCAAGATCTCTGCTAATGGAGTTTTCATAATATATCTGGATATAATCTGATTTAGTCTTCAACCAGCCTTGAGCAGTTTGAACCACACAATCTTCCAAGGTCCATTCCAACCAGAATGATTCTGCTTTGTAAAACAGGACTTGAGGTAGAGTGAACAAAAAAATAAATCTGCTTCTATGCACACAGAATACAGATTCTAGGCATAAGGTTGTTTGCTTAACTTCAGTATATCTTTGAGTACCTCTCTCTTTTGGCTCTTAAAACTGGTAGAAACTTTAACTAAGAATAATATGGAGTTTAAGGTGCTGTAAGTTTCTTTCTTCTGGCCATGCTCAGTGGGTGTGTTGGGCAGCTTGAGTAGTTCTGTTTCAGTGAAAGCTTCTTCCATGAAAGCTCTCTGTAATAAAAATTTCTGTAATCTAATGAACTGTAAACTACAAGTGGAGATCTTTCACATCTGTATTTCTGTGAATTTTTCGAGGTCAGACCTAGAATAGAAATTTCTATCTAGCTGATTATGTAAAGGACAGTGTTGCATTCCTTTTAGGGAATGGTCTCTCCTCAAAAACCCCTCCCCCAGAGACTGTAACCTGGCCTGATTTACCTGCCCCTTGACTCTGACCTATGGCCTTTGGCCAGGTAATCTGACCCCAAAAGAGATAAAACCCCTGCTCCTCCACGCTCCCGGCTCTTTACCTCCTGGGATCCCTTCATGGAAATAAAGCTTTGGAATACATCCTGAGGTAAGGGGCCTCTTTTGGACTTCCTATCCCTATCCTGAAGAACTCCTCTCCCAACACTCCCCAAATCTGAGCTAGCAGCTTCTGGGGGGATGGAGGGGAGGAGAAAACTTCGGGACAGGCCAAGGGGTGAATAAGAAATAGCATAGTGAGTGTGATATCCAGCATCTCAGAACAACTTTCAGGTCTGGTAAAAACTTCCACCATTTATTTTTTGCTAAATAGCTAAAGAAAAGTAATTCATTCCTTCTTTGCTGAAAAATGTTTGCATATTAGAGATCAAAATAAATAATTACTTGGAACAAGTTGCTAATAATATCCCACAAATGTGCAGAGGTTGAATATTATTTCTCCAGATAAGAATCTTGTGGTTAAGTTGTAATTGTTTCTGGATGTTTCAAGATTGTCTCTTCTCAGAATACACTACAGTGTAATTCAGCCAACAATTACCAGAACATCAAGCTCAGTGTCCTTTCCTTCACAGGTCATATGAAAAGACTGAGTTATGAGAACTCCCTAAATACCTCTGTATTTCTAGTACCTTCTTGAGCTGGTAGCACAGCATAGCCCAGGTGTTCTGCAGCCAGCAGGTATGTGTATGGGAGAACCAGCAAAAGCATGGCACTCCATGTGGGATATGAGTGTGGCAGGGACAAGGGTTCCCAAAACCATAATGTGGTTGAATCAAGTTGAACATGGCCCTAATCTAATACATGTGCCAGAACACTGAACAACATCAAAATGAATTTTCTTGAAGAATGACATTCCTGTTGACATGAAATCCTATAGTTGTAGTTTTAGAAATTTTCTAGAAAACTCATGCATCATACCAACATTTAAAAGGCATTTAGAAAACTGTTTTAGAGGACTAGTGGAGTAGCCATGTGGGAGAGTGGAAACTAAACTTTTTGTAGTACTTTTGTCTTTATTCTACATTTAACTGAGATGGGGTCTTAGCAAATCTCTATGCTATTTGTGTAGAAAGAAAACAACAAAGATCCATGATAGAGGAGCTTCAGCCCAGCACCTTTGTCTTATTTGAGCCAAGAGTTAAACTAAATAATTTATAGTGCAACCCCATGCTCATAATATATTGATTTCACCAATAATGTGATGTGTTTTTCCTTTGCGCTTTCCATCTCCTCTGCTCTCTTGCAGATGAAAGTAGCAGAAAGATCAAAATTGTTCAGACTGGTACAGCCATATACATTTGCTTGGTTAGTATTCACTTCTTGAATGAAGGTCAAAACCTAATTTATTGTCTAACCTGAAGTTAAACATCAGTTTCATGGCCCACCTATACCTATACACAGCTGAAACAGAAGCAGTTAAGGATAAGCCTGTATGCTTATTTTTCCTTAATAGTCTTTCAAATGACATTGCTATAAATTTAGTGTACAGTCCAGAAGAAATGCTTCTGTGCATTGTCACGAGTGTTTTTACTGACAACCACAGACAGCTCTACACAGAAGGCAGGTAAAACCCTCCCTAGTTTTAAAAAAACACTAGGCCCATTGAATTAATCCCGCTGTTGGTATGTGCACTGCATTCCTAAATGTGATCTGCAAGCACAGACTTTGCTGCCCCTGCTTGTGTATGTTGTTCACGCACACTAATCTGTGTCACTCAATGTGACTGCACCTTTAGCACCCTTAGGTATGTCTTGCTCTTAGTCTTCTCAGTCAAGTCCTTCTCTTGACCAGCCATTACTTTACAAAAGTTGTGATGCTTATTGGACTGCAATCTGGATATTGGTGGTGGGATGTTCCTGATGTCTCATGACAAAGCTTAGAAAAGAGATTTTTTTTTTTTTCCCATGAAAGCTCTTGGATTTTGTAGAAATAAATGTTTATAAAGCCTCAAAGTTTATGGATGACAAATTACACCCCTTCTTGGGAGGCAGAGAAAAATCATTCAAACATATCAGGTATGATTTTATCTAATATTGTGAACAAGATAAACGATGCAAGAGAAATTGCATGTAATCAAATGGCAAAAAGATTTATTAAGTGTAGGCAAGAATCTGAGTTAGTAGGGGGTTCCTGGCTAAGACCCAGCTATGTTACTCTTCTACTAGATTAACTGGCATGTATGGAACATATTAAACTTGAAGCTGCTTTGTTGGTTGTTTTTTGGGGTTTTTTTCCCCAAGTATATTTTAATTGTATATTTGGAAAGTAACAGAGAATTTTTAGCCATGATGGTTTCAGAAGCTTGCATGGCTTAAGTACAGATGACATGAAGGTAACGCTTTCTGTTTTGTATGCCACGTATTTTCAGGAAGAAAAATATAGGTGTCTAGTTTCAAAAAAGAAACTTGAGGGAATTGAAGTGTAACTCTGCATTTAGGAAAAACAGATCACTGAGATGGTAAAAATAGCTCTGCTTTCCAGGTGTACATTGGAAGTTAGTTTGATCCAGTATGAAGCCAGTAAAACAATAAGCAGTGCAATGTTACAAAAATAAAACCAACAAAACAAACAAAGAAGTAGCATACCAATGGACCCTTTTACTAAATTCAGTGATAAAACTCAAAATCAACAAAATACACATCCTTAATCACCTGCACATCCATTATCATAAAATGCCAAAAACAGGACAGTGTGTTTCAGTGTATTCTATGACAAACTGACTGAAAATTTTAAAAATCTATTACATTAGGGTCATGTAAATTGCTCTGAGCCCCACAATGTAAACTCATCCTGACATGCTGAGTTACATTGTGCCTACTCACCTTTGCTTGTGTACCTGTATAAGGTACACACATGGTTCCCAGTGACAAATGTAGTCTGACATGGCCCAAGGGAAACATAAAGAAAAAGAGGAGAATTACTTGTAAGATGATCCTGAATAATGATAGATGAGTAGTTCTTAAAAAAAGAAAAAAACAAAAAACCAACTTACAACATATGTTCTAGTTTGAAAGCACTAATGCTTGAGTTTGCCAAAAGCTGCAAAGCTGATAAATAATGCAGTAACTCATTAGTGGCTTACTAAAGTCAATTCTAAATTTAGCTACTTCAAGTGACTATAAATTTAAGACTATCCAGTGAAAAAAATGAAAATATTTGACTGCAAAAGTACAGCTGGAGGGCAGGGCACAATGTTATTTGATGCACAAGACAATAAATCCCTTGGAGTTTGACTTCCAGGATACGCTCAGGTTGAGAAATATATGAGCACCCCAGAGAGTATAAAGTTCAGGCTCACAGAGAGTTTCTTGCAAAATTTTCTGACTGTAGACAAGAATCTCCCAGAGTACTTCAGGTTGTTGCCAACTTGCAGTAAACTATGATGATAACACTTGGTATCATTCTAGAAATGGTGTGTTTCATCTATGCTTTCCACATGGCTTTGAAATAGTGATCCAGTTAGCAGGTGCTACAATTTCTCTCTGGTACTGTGTGATTTGATCATGTGGAATTGTTGTAAAATTTACCACTTCCTGTACTCCAACATTGGCCCTTTCTTTAGAGTAAAACAATTATATCTTAAAATGCCTCTTATAATGTTCTTTACAGGAAAAAATAGCACCAAGAATTACAAACCTTTATTATATGAACTGTGAAATTATGCAGAGCTCACCTTCATCTCTATGCAGGCAGCTGGTATCAATTGTATCCTGTGTTCACTTCACCAAATGGGTTGTATATGAAGATGAAGCAAAAACAGTTAGCCTGAAAGAAATAAAATTTGTTAGCTATTTCCCTATGCAGTGTAGCACTGCAGTCTCTTCTTTACATCTTGTGACTCAGTATTCTTAAAAAAGACTTCATGACTTCAGATTCATATTTTTTGCCACTCAGCTCTATGTGCAGCTATGTTAATGAAAAGAAACTAATACTCCTTATCAGTACATTGCTGACTGCTGCCAAAATAGTTCTGTTGTACAGAACTGCATGCCAACAGAAACCCCAAGTATACACAGAGCCAATGTTTTCCTAAACATGCATGTCATACCTCCCCACACCCCTGAAACCTGGAGCTGCATTATCCAGGATTAAATTGCAGCAACTGCATTTGTTGCCCAGGAGAAGTCACTGGGGCACGAAAAGTGCATGTGGTATTGCACTCCAAATGAATGAAATCATCTCAGCTGATGCACTAAAAGCATGGAACTAAACTGTACAGCTGAGTTACATATGACAAACTGTCAATCAATGAATTAAAAGTCAATCCTGACTGACAAAAGCAGA
This sequence comes from Certhia americana, assembly GCA_018697195.1. Lineage (NCBI taxonomy): Eukaryota > Metazoa > Chordata > Aves > Passeriformes > Certhiidae > Certhia > Certhia americana. The sequence continues at coordinate 82,651,056 of CM031859.1, read as the reverse complement.
TACCACTTTGTGTTCTGTGCAGTTGCAGAAATTATATCTGATAGTTAATATTTTAGCAGTAGCATCTCTACTCCATCTTTTACTGTACTGCAAATTTTTCATGTATGTGGGCAAAAGCTAATGTCATGATTCTACGGTAATCTACATGTACTTTGTATATGTGTGGTTAATATAGTTTTCTCTGGTTTTGCGTGGGAAAGCAGATATATACAATAAAAAGAAACTTTAGAGGAAAAAACCTGTATCCAAAAGAAAGTATTTTTTTCTTAGGTGTCTAAATTAAATTTGTGAGTAAATGTTATGCTTTTTATGTTTTGCAGTCTATTCATTCAGTGTCCCTCTAACATTATTTTAAAATGACTGAGCCTATATACTGAAGAATGCTAAAATTAGATATGAGATTCAGTGAGCCAGTAACCTCTGCCTTAGCTTCCTTTCTTCAGCTGTAGCTGAAATTGCTTGGACTGGTTTGAGGCAGCAGAAGCCCAGGGGCAGAAAGAGGCCACTGCAGGGATTCATCAGGAAAGGTAAAGAGGAGAAGAGGGGAGAATAGAAGCAGCAGGGAATGAGGAGAAGGCAGAAGTAGCAGGAAACATAAGTGTTGAAATACAGCCCACCAGACCTTAGATGTCTTTTTGCTTGGAACATCAGGAAAGAGCCATGATCCTTTGTATATATTGGAGTAGGTATATTCCAAAGGTCTAGTCTTTAGAGCAGAATGTTATTCAGTTCACAAACACATTGCTGCAATGAGCAGGTATGACAAGAAACTGAAATGGACATTGCAAGAGCTTGGGAAAAGACACTGGAGAACTTACAAAGCAGTGCCCCAGCAGGCATGCCCTGGACTTCACTTACTACTGGACTTCACCTGACACTGTGATCAGATCTCTTCTGCTTTTGTGACCTAAGCTCAGTGATGTGCACAGGGATGTGTAAGTTTGAGCCATTTATCTGATGCTATTTCTGCTGCTGGGGCGACACCAGCTTGCAGTATACTCAACTCTTTCCATTCACAAAACTGTGCTGCTCACCTTGTCTGCAGCTGTGCTTCTGCTTTTCATTACCAGCTAGGGATAATGGGCAGACTTGTATTTGTGGGTGAAGATGCTGAGCTCTTCTTATGATAATGGTTTTCATCTCATACAAAAGACTCTATTATTATTTCTGAAGGTAATGTGCAACCAAATAATCCCTTCTACAGCATGTAATCAGCAGAAAAAAAAAAAAAAAAAAAAGAAAAAAAGTCGTTTGCTGTTTTTATATGCAAGTGACAAAATTTGGCTGAAGTTTGGCTGACCTTTCAGAGCTAATACAAAAATATTTTTCCAAGTAGTTGATGTCCTAATAAACCAAGGAAGGAAAGCTATAATCTGGCTTGTATCACTCTGTAATAATCAGCAGAATTTGGTGATGTTTTCATGTAGGGAAGTCCTTACTTCAGAAACAGCATTAACATTCTAAGATGCTACTCTTTTCCAGCATATATTACTTCCCTTCTTTATGAGTGGCTAGAGTTGCTGCCTCCTGAACTCAGACATGGTCACAGATTGTGCAAATAGGACAAATGCACTTCAAGTGTGCTCAGGAGAGTCCCCTTTAACATGAAATTGGCTCACACTAGGTCTGGCTGGAATATTCATGGAAACATAATAAGGATTCTCACATGGTCTGTGAGCATAGCTCACTTGGGAGCCACTAGCTCCCTAAATAATTTCAGTTTGTTCCACAAGAGCACATTTCCCTCAAGCCTGGATGCTGTGTGTTCACAAAGTTCAGAAAAAGCTCATGAAGCCTCAGGAGCTCTGCAATGAGTGTCTCCCCACAAGTTCCATCTGTAGCTCTGTGCTTTTCCACGTTATGCCTTTTCTTGGGGATGAAATGTGAGAAATCAGAAAATCCTCATCCTTGTAATCATGGAAAGGTTTGCTCCTTCCTTAAAGGTTCTGGCACGGTTATGATGACTTTTTTATTATCTGTTATGTTCAGATATAAATAGTTATACAATGTCACTGTTGTAGCATCTCCTCCGCCTTCTGTGTTGTTTGTTCACTTTAACATTTCAAGCAGTTTATATTTATGTCTTTTAAGGGTAGCCTCGCCATCACAAATGCATTCACCCTATCCTTCTTTGTAATCACAGCAGCAAGATCTTTCAATAAGTGAAATAAGTTTTGCGCGTGGGCTTTGTCCACCTTGACTGTCTGTATTAATATGCTTGAGCTAAGTAATGAAATAAAATGCCTTTCAACTTCATCTGTATTAAGCTACAGGGTGCTGCTACAAAAGATTAATGGTTTCAGCTGGTGTGCTGACAGGCAGAGAGGGGTCATTGCTGCCCTCTTGTTCCAGACAGAATTCCTCTCCTTGAAGAGAGGGTGTACTCCTCAAGCCTCATAACAGACTGGCATAGGATTTATTTACTTGGCAGAAATAAAAGTTGGGGTGGAAACTTGGATGTATTGTACAGCAAATCTTTTGGGGTTTTTTGTCATTTTTCTTGAGTAAAAAAGGTCAAACATGTTTTCTTGGGAACCCAAAACTCTTCTCATTCATCCTAGAAACAGAAACTGTTGTAACATTAGTAGGTGACTTTACATTTCCTTTCACCACTGAACGTATAAACCATGATGGAAAGACTGTTTTACCATCTCTCAGAAAAAGCATATTGTTGCATTGAACGTTAACTAGCTCTGTTACAGGATAAGGAAATCACAACCTGCTTTTTTAGGCTAACTTAGGCTATTCTTAAGGTATTTCCTTAGTTCTCCTTTACCTTGAAAACTTTCTCACATAGTTTCAGGACACTTTCCTTATTTATACTAATTATCTGAATGTATGGCTTTCCAAAGTTAATCTCTCTTTCAAGAGCTACTGCTGTCCCTTCTTTTTGCAACAGCTTCTGGTCTTGTTTTTGTTGCCAAAACCATTGCAAAAAGCGGTTGAATGCATTTGATAGGGTTTTATGCCAATATGAATGTTTAACTTGCTTTCATTTACATCTAAAATTAATGTTCCAGTCTTGAATGATGAAAAAAAGACTCAATTATAAGCAATTTGATTCAATCACTAGTTATTGACTACGTCCTCTACTAAATAAGGCCTAAATAAGGAATTTGAAGAAGCATTTCCAGAAGAGAGAAACAGTTAATGACTCCCATTTTGTTAACTACCTCTTAAAAGCTAGTTTTTACTCTAGTTAAAAATTGCTTCTCTTACCACCATATAGTCTTTGCTTAAATCTGATCATTTCTCCTATAGCTGTTTCAAATCCTGCTGAAGAACTAACGTTTGATCCAGTAGAAGACAATCTTCGAATGCAAATTGAAGAAGAAAAAAAAAGGTAATACTTCTGCCTCTGATTTCTACCATCCTTCAGAAGATAAATTATACTGATAGTGTACTCCAATTACAGTTCAGCACACACAGCTACCCTCAGTGTTTTCTCTGACATTTTAAAAATATCAGCTTTGTGGTTCACTAATAGTTTTTAAATTTGTGTGTATGCTATTGGTTTCTCTGTCAGATGCCATAATAGATGAGAAAATTTATGCTTGAGCTAAAGGTTAAAAATAAATAAAAACAGCTTAATGTCCTCCCTGAGGATTAGTGTTTGCAACTTGTTGTTTGAATCCAGATGTATTGTGAGCCTTTTGGGTTGATTCAGAAAAGTCCTGCCTTTCTTAACCTAAAGAAAACCTGTAGGTAATACAGGACTCACTAGGTGTAAGTAATATGCAGAATACACATTGGTTAACCAATCCTTGCTCTACTGTCACTGTAGCCAGGAGGATTAAAACAAAATAGAGACAAGGATACCAGTAAGAAGTATTTTGCTAGCATTTATGTCATTCACAATCTCTGAGAAAACTTCTGGCTCTTTCATAACCCTGGTAAATCTCCAAGTGTCTAACAGCCAAGAGGGTAATGAAGCTTCCATCTGACAGGAGAACCAGTTTCAGCCCCTATCTGAATCCAAGATACCAATTATTTATTAATGGTAACACATTGAGAATTCAAAAGAAATAATTTTCATAGTTGATTGAACCTGTATTTTAATTGTTAATCAATGTTGATCCCACTTGAATTTCACTAACTTCTTTATGAAATAAAAGATTTGTGGAATAAGTTTCTTGCACTTTCTGTCCTGTGAAGCTTTTATAAAATATGAGATATTTCCTTCTACTATCTATCTGTCTGTGTCCTCTGCATCTCTGATTATTATATATTATTTTATAGTTTAAATCTCTAATTGTTCTAGGTAGGATTAACCTTTGTTTATATATATATTGGAAAATCTGTAATACACTTTCTTCTTCTCATATTAGCTATAAAAGAGTGTACAGTCACTTCAAAGGGCTGAAGGTAGAGATTGAACACCTGCAGCTTCTTATGGAAAAAGTGAAGATGAAGCTGCAAAAAGATTTTGAAGTCTGGTGGTCTGAAGAGGCAAAAAAATTCCAGGTATGAAATAATTTTGTATTTCTTCCATTTTCATGTAAATAAATCTTCAATAATTTCTTAAAGAAGTAGTCAATTGACTAGCTGGAAAGGAGTATGAAAGATCGAATTCAGGGTCTGGTTCACCTGTGCTTATGCCAGTGTAAGTTGGACAAAGGTAATGTGAATTATACTTGTGTGAAGCTAAAAAAATCAAACAAATCTTTTCCTGCTCTATTTTCTGTTTTGATGTTCTCCAAAAAAAAACTTGATTAATAGGGAAGAATGGGCCCAAAATGCCAACAATTCTGAAAGAAAATTATCAGATTTCAAAAATAATTTTTTACTGCTAGAAAAACAATGATTTCATCAGGTTTTTGCAGCAAATATAGTTACTTCTTAGCTCCATTTGCTTGAAAAGACTCCAGTAACCTTTCAGCTTCCCTAGGCTCCCGGAGGGTCAGCAGCTCCCAGCTCAGAGTGCGTTTCCTCACTCTCTAGCTGAAGTCCACCAGTGTTGAACCACAGAGTGCTCTAATGCAGTGACTTGTGTAAAAATTAACTAAAGACCTGTCATTTTAACCCGTGTATTAGAAGTTCATAACACAGTCAGTCTGAAAACTACACTCTACTGAATCAACCTAGCTTCCTTGTGCTCCCCTTCTGACACTTTTTTAATGTGACACTGCAACTCACAACAAAGCCCTGCCATGAAATGTACATCAGCCTTGTGAAAATGAGCACTGAGTGCAGTCCATCCCATATTATTTATTATTACCTAGAAGAGAAGACACTCCTTGAGGAAAAGTTGTTACAAAGTTTTAGCCTATATTTTGGTTAATTTTAATGAGTATAAATTTAAACCATATTTTTAAGAATACAGCCTAAAATAAATACAGAACTTACCATGGGCAACTTAGTTATCCATTGTGCCACCTAAGTAGCTTAACTGCAAGTTAGCTTTGCCAAATACTTTTCCAGCTAAAATCCATAACCATATTAGTGGCAAAGAGGATGACATTTTATTCACCCTCCTTTTAAATATTTAGACTTTTCAGAGCACTGCAAGTAATATTCTTGAATCCATTGCAGCACGTTTTTCTCTGTCCCTTAACAAGAGTTCCTGGATTCAACTTCTCATGATTCATCAGTAGAAGATTAGAAAACTGGAAAACATAATTGGGATTGATTTCTTAGATCTTGACTTACCTATGCATCTGAGCTCCCTAAGAAACTGAAATCAGTGAACATATGCTGTTACACATGAAAAACCTGTAACTTGAGCTTAAAAATACTTGAACCAATCCTAAATACTTTTCTTGTTGTTCAGAAGTGTTTGTGCAAGTGGAGAAAATACTGTGTGATTCAGACTGTGTTTTCTGAATGAGTCATTGCTTACCCTGTTATTGTTGAAATTTATAGGCCAATATGAAGCACTTTAAAAAAATCCTATCCTCATAATTTTGGTTTTCAATCCAAACCCAGCAGGAAAAGCCAGAGATGGTTTCCTCACCAAATACTTCCACTGTTTATCCACAGTTTATCAGATCCTCGCAGCTTCTATCACCTAACAGGTAAATTGTTTATTTTTCTCTTCCTTCCTTACATGGGAAAAAAATGCAGTTTTAGTAAAATTGCAGTTGTCCAGAATGCTTTTGCAAATATCCCACTGAAACACTGCATTTTCAGCTATAACAGAAATGATTCTGTAGAAAATGAAATTTTATTATTAAGTTATTTGTAATTACTATTGAAGTTAGGACCTTAGTTCTTTTGACTTATTGGTCTTGAAACCTTGAGAACCTTGCAGCATATTAATCCACAATGATACTGTATTTGATATTGTAAGATGCTGATATGTCATTTACAGGAGAAAAACAAAATCATCTTGGTTGTTTCATCAACAGTCACCTCTGATTTCAAAACCTCTAATTTAAACTTGCAGTAATAGATTTTTCATAACCATCAGGGAAAGTAGAGTGCAAGAAACCACATACCTGACTGTACAGATTTCCATATTCAAGGACAATAAATGGAGGTGTTCTCTTCCCTTCCTTCTTCCTTTCTCCCTCCATCTTCCTCTTTCCCTCCCCACCTTTCTCTTGCTCTCTTTTTCTGCCTCTCTCTCCTCCTCATTATGCAATTAATATTTCTCTGATGAGTAGCTTTACCTACATTTTTATGACAGTAATCTGCATAAATCATGTTTTCTGCTTTACAGCAAACATATCTCCTACATGCCATCAAATAATGAACGCTGAATTTTTTTAAAACTGTAAAATAGCTTCTAAGTTTTATTTTACACTCTCATGTATGTATAGTAAATGCTCCATAATCAGTACAGAAAATGATAGACATAGTTCTCTGAAGTTTTCTAAGACGACATTTTCAGATCTCTCAAACTGATGAAAACCAACTCCAGTCTTCTCTACTTGGCTTTGGTTCTTATTCTGTGTCCTCTCAAGACTTAGGCATTAATCACTTTGCAAATGGTTGGCAGGTTTTACACCTAATCTGTGCTGTTTATTTCTGGTCTCAGGCTGAAGGTTACTTGTCCCAGAGAAAAGCTGGTGGAACAGAACATGAGAGCATTTTTGGTCTAGTTTAGCACAAATTCAGCCAAATTAGCTCAAGCAATCCATGACCGTCACTCTCTTTTAACCTTGTGCTGTCCTTTGAACTAAGCACCTCTTGCGCAACCTCTCTGCCCCGCTGATCTTGGGAACAGCAAATTTCAGTTGTTGTGCTGATGCATTGCTCAGGAGAGCAATACTTTTTGCATTCTAACTATAAATTCTAGAACTGAAAAGAACATAGGGTAATGCCCAGGAACTTTCCAGTGCAATCAGGGACTGGCCTCCAATAGTGGTGAATCCTCCTTTCCCTACCCTAGCTCAGAAACAGAATTGCATAACTGGTTTCTTTATGTTTTTTTAAGCTTTTCTATCAAACACCTTTACTGTTCATGTTTATTACTGGAGGACAAGTCTAAGAAAAGTCCATCTAGCATTTTGACTAGAATGCTGAAAAGTGTGTGGTTACTTTCAGCTGCCAAGCTTGCTTCAGAGTCCTGTATTACCATAGATGATTTCCTGCAAAAAGCAGATGTTCTTTACAGTGAACAGTTTCTCTGTGTCTAACAGGCATTTTGACTAAGGCTGACTGGATGATCCTTGCATAAATATCACAGACACAGAATATATATCTTCTAGAACTAAAATTGTAGAGGGAGTTGGGATGAATATAGTTTTATTTTCCCATCTCTATCAATATTCTTGCAATAATCTTTAAAAGTCAAGCACTCTTTCCTTCCTATGGTTCTAGATAGAAAGTTGATCTTATTTTATGTTAGGCTGTCTAAATATATTTTATTCAGGTACATTTCCAGTGGCATGTATATGGAAGGAGAAACACTATTTCTGCTTTTTCTGAGGCAGGAGCTACAGGCTTAACATCCCACTGTGCATGAAAATTTACTTTTTCCCCTACCCGAGTCAATAACATTTTAGAGTAATGGTTTCAAATTTTGCAGACTTTAAAAGAATAGTAGAATATTTATTTCCCAAGGATTTCCTTGGCCCCAGCTGACACAGGAACTTTACTTACCACTTTCCATAATTGTATAGTATGATTCCTGGCTACAGGTGCTTCTATCATATAGTCCACAAAAACACAAATGACTGTTTTTTCTATCTTGCCTAAAAATCAGCCATCTCTTTCTTTGGAATGATATTGCCATCTTCACCTAGCAGAATAACCAGCCACCAAAGCAGAAGCTGACGTAAATTAAATTTGATATAATGTGGTGTAAATAAAACCTGTTTCCAAGATGGAATTCAGTTAACAGGTGTGTTCAATAGATGCAAGATTTAAAACTTACTAGGCTAAATTCTAAGACTGCTGTTGACAGAGTAAGTGTGCAGAAAAACCATTCAAACAAACTCCTGAATGGGAATGGATGTAAACAGAATCTTCAGGCTAGAAATAATAAATTATATAACTCATCATGCAAAAGGTATAGATGTATTCTAATCTTTATATGTGTTTGAACAAAGTCTTTTGAACACCTTCTAGTGCATGATTTGTGTGGATTGTTATTGTTTGACACACCTTAGTCATGTTTCCAGGGAAAATTAAGCCTTGGGAAGGCTCAAATTTTATTTTATACTAAGTTAATTTATAACTAAAATAACAGAGAAGGGGGGATGGTAATCCTTCTGAGGCTTAAGAAGGATACACACACCTAAAAGGCACTTGATTAATGGCCTAATATGTCTTTTTCAGCTGACAAAATGGCTGAATTGTTAAAGTGTCAAAATTGGTCTATGTTAATAAAAGAGTTGAATAGTGGCATTTCTGCTTCAGTCAGTGAGGTCTGAAAGCTTGTGGTGCTGCCTGCAATTCATACATATTTGCTTATGTCTCAATGGATTCCTGTCAAGTCTGCAAGAAGCCTGAAAAAGCATCTCGGGCTCAGCACTCCATGTGTTCTCCACATATTCAGAACTGAAGCTCAGCCTTTTGTTCTTCTTCATACAGTCTCTCAATGGCTTTCATTTAAGGAATTTATCAGATCCTTGTCTATTCAAATTGCTTCTCTCACTGAACATTTAGTTTCAGTAGTGTTGAACAGTTCTTGTATTCCCTTTGAATCATATAAATGTTAGATAGTTATTCAAATCTTATACAAATTTTGAATTTTTTTCCTCCTCTCAGAAGGAATGCATTCCTTTTTATCTCAGTCAAATCTTTCTTAAACTCACTCATTTCCTTTTACTGCATCTCATTTGTCCTGTTCCAGCCCCACAGTATGTTCAACATCAGATTCCTCGGCTGTTCTGTTTCTTATTCAAAATCTTCCTGGCACTTTAAATTCCCTTGGAGACATTTTCAAATAACTCTACATGTTGCCTGATGACTTTGAGCACAAGATTTTTTTAACAATTATTTTCCTGTACTGCAACAGTTACTCCCTATATTAATGTTGTGTGAAACAAGGTCAATGTTTACATATTTTACAGCATTTTCTGTCTAATAGTTTTTTTATTCCTGCCAATTTTCTGCAGTGTTACATAATAATAAAAACATAATCTTGGAATAACATCATCAATTAGTGACATTTCGAAGTTTTTTCACATTCTTTGGTAACAACTGGAACAATTTATCTATGAATTTGCAAGTTAGGCCAAATTTAATTTTGTAGCCAACTACTAAAATGCTCAGCTTTTAAGCAGCTTGAATCTTTCCTGTCTGTACACTGAACATCTGTTCCCCTCATGTCCAAAGTTCAGATGATTGGACAACTGCAGCTGAAGTTTTCTTAACATTACAGAGGTTGCACACCTTCAAATTTTGACTTTCCTAATGGAAAATCTAACTGATTTTCCATTTTTTTCAGCTGGCAAATTAAGCTCTCATACTGTAACGTGTCATCTCTGCAGCTCTTCTACCCTGTGTACTTGATGGAGCTGATCAGTCCATGGATCTGTTGTCTCACTCCTTGGGTTCCTGCAGCAAGGGAAATGCTGCTGCAACCCTGTGTATATCTCTATGACTGCCGCCCCGTGCCTGACTGAGAAATATACCCCCACAGAGTATTCCCCCCGCCAGCCCCCAAGAAAAAGAGAGTTATCCACTGGGTGAAACTTTAGGTACTAGGTTATAAAAACAAATGGGCATATAAAGTTGACAGACTATCTTTAATCTCCAGAAAAATTGGGAATTTTACTGAAGTTTTGAAGACTGTCAGGAAACAGTCTTTGAGATTTCTTAAATTCAGCTGAAAGAAAAATCAGATAGATTCAGAATGAAAATAGAAATTATACATTGTCAAAACAAGCCGAATAATGTTAGAAGCTAAAGCTTAGGTGACAGACAGGATTTATGTACCTTGTACATCCACTCAAATCCAAAATGTGTTCCAGGAATGTCTGTTTGCACATTACAGAAATGTTGAATGGCACCTCTAGAGATCTCTGCATCAACCTCTTGCTTGAAGAAGATTTTCATCACATTAAAGTGTGTCAGGCATGCTTTTGTTTGGCTTTGTTGGAGCATCCTGAGATGTCCAGTCCTTCATGCTGGTCACACAGAGAGGGATATCATTTCCCCCATCCCAAGCTGGCACAATGACTTTCCATTAAGTCTTGAGACACACTAGAACATTTCTCAATTTTTTGCATTACTCTAGAACAGCATTTAACTCTTGAATGAGTAAAAGGAGTGCCCGGACTTCTAAGAACAGGCTAGGAACAAGTTGATCTGAGCATACAGACCACTACACAGCAAAATTACACTCTTTTGTAAGTCAACTTATCTTTCAATGCCATTATCATTATCATTTGGTATGAAGGATGCAAGTTATCCCCATACAGACCATCCCTCTAGCTTAGGGAATTAAAGAAATCTTTAGGATATAAAAAAGATGGATTTGAGTTGTGCCAAACTGAGGGGTTCCTTTGTTAGTCTAGCAGACTAATTGTTAACCTCTTACATGAAAGTAGAACTTCATGTCATTTCAAAAAGTACTTATAAGCTTCCTTATAAATTTCCTTAACTTACAGGAGAACAGTTTGTGTCCCACAATAAAAATGTCTGCTCGCAACCCCACAAGCACAGGATAGGAGGTTAAGGTCCATCTCTAAGCAGAGTAATGTTAATTTCCTGATTCTGGGCATCATCTCAGTCTAAGTGCATTTTTTTTAATATTGCTTTCCATGGGTGCCAAATTCTCCCAAAGCTCCCTAAGGCCTAAGTTTTGCCGTAATGTCCAGGATTGTACTTAAAAGTGACATCCCTAGAGTTCCAGCTATGCCACACCTGTAGCATATAGGTTTTTTTAAATCAATCTGAATCTAAATCCCCTTTCAAATGGGGATTTAAAAATTTTGGGTAATATTTTTTTTTTATTTAAATGGAAAAAAAGTAGTAGTTCAAATATATAAACTACTGCAACTTTAAAATACTTTAGCTGACTCAGTATTTGTAAAATTATATATTTTGTGCATGGCAAAGAGAAAGCAAGGATGCTTATTTCAATTAAAAGAAAGCAATGAAAAAGAATCACATTAAGTTACATTACTTTGTTGTAGGCTAAGAATAGAGTCAGGGATGGCTGCTATGGTTCAGTTGATGTATAGCAGTTTATTAAACCACAGTTATGTGACTTGGATGCTTCAATATCTCAGGGCACAGACACAGAGGCCTTTTAGAAAACTGAATTTAAAACACTAAATCACTTCATTTTTAAGAACTGCCAAAACAGTGGAAAAAATGTTCAGGAAATCCTAAAGCAGAAGGACAATATGTGGTTCCCAGATATTGTGAAACCACATAGTAGGTAATAACGTCACACATCCTTTCTAGCTCTTGTAATATGTAGGTGTAATAAGGTACAGAATATTATTAACATTAAGTAAGATTTTGCTTTAGTTGAATTAGGCAGGTGTGAATGGTGTGGGACTCGAGGAGTTAAAGAGAATCATTCAGCAAACTTGGAGCTGTTCAACTGAAAATTACTTATACTCCTGGGCACCATATCTTCTGCAAAACTGAACCTGGCACAGTGTAATACAGTAAAATTTTAGTAATAAATTTCTTTCCCTTTTCAAGTTCTCTGCCAGAAATGTCAATTCATCAGCCAGCAATGAATAAACTACTGCAGAGTTAGAAAAGCAAGAACTTGCCAATCCTGCCATCTACTGGAAAAATCCTTACACTGAGTAATTTACATTTTCCACTCTAAGATTGGCACCAGATCTGGCAGTATATGCAAAACCCAGGACAAGCAGAGTCCCTAGATATCCAGTGGCAGAAAACTGCCTCCCTAACAGTGAGCTTCCTTGATAATGATATCTGCAGAGGCAGGAATGCAGAGCAGCTGTTTGCAATATATTTGGCTATCATCAACAAGCCCCATTCCAAAGTCCTCACTGTGTTTTTATCCAGTCTCTCACTGATTTTGGTAATAATTTTGCCTGACTAAAGAAAGAATGGAAAATGAGCAAAGGCCTCACTTGGCTTATAGTCAGTTTAGGAACTAAATATACCATTACAAACTGTATATCGGATATATCAAAGTGCTTTACAAGTCTGTCTTAGAAGGCAAATACTAAAAGTACATTTTTTATGAAGTTATTTGCCATTCTTTCATAGCCACATTCTCTATATATCATTAATCATATCGATTAAATTGAAAATCTTTCAGAAAACAAATGTTTTACATCGATTAAAAAAAAAATCTTGAAAAACATCTTCTTTGTAGTTAATTAGTGTATGTATTAATATTGACTCCACAAGGGTTATATTCATTTTCCTTCATTTCTTCATTTCTCATTCCAGTTTTTCAGACATCAATAGAGACAGCCCTTATGAAGATCCAGCTGAGAAAAACAACTCAATCACTTTTGGTAACCCAACTTTAAAAGCAAGGTAAGAACTATACCTTGGCTACACAGAGCAAAAAGCAAAGTACAGAATAATATAATGCCTTCACAACTCCCCATCAGTCTATTTAAAAACAGTCACCTTGAAATACAAAAATTTTTTTTTTAAATTGCAGATTTTCCTCCAACTTCCAAACCAACTGTGCAGGCTGCCACATAGTTTTACACCAATCTGCTACATCATCAGTATTACAAAGATGCTTTCATGTTTGGCCTGAGGCTTTTTTCTCTATAAACTTATGAATATTCATGACTGTGTCTTCTCAGCCTTCTCAGAGAAAGGGAGTCTGAAAGAGTATATAAAAACATTTGAAAATAAGAGAAACCAGAGTGTGTATGTATTGCAGAATTGTAGAACAGAGGAACTAAGCAGAGATTTTTTCATGCTTATGATTTTGTCTTTAAAATATTTTTAATCTCCCTCCCACAAATTATTCTATTAAAATAAAATGGCAACAGTTTCAGGCTTCACAAAAGTTGTATGTCATGTTTTCTCAAAAGAGGTACTGTTTTGTGAAAATTAGTTTAGCAGGTTAACAGAAACTACTAGGTTTTTGAGCCTCTCTATTTTTACTAGTGTGTTTATTTCCACGTTCTTTTCTCTCACTGAAACATTATGCCAACTCCCTCTACTTCCAGAAGTTGTATTCTTATTGTGATCAACAGTTCTGGCTATTAACGCCCTTAGGAAAATATGGGCAGGTTACTATTTTTCTTATTGCATTAGTAAGAAGAAAGCATGAGGGTTTTTTTCTTTCATTTTCCAAAACAATCCACTTCTAGAGCAGAAAAAAATTGTGGAAGTTTCATTCCCCAAAACCTAATGTTTTAAATTGCATTTGAGTTTAAAAAAAGCAGAAGAAAAATAGAAGCTAAAATCGAATTTAGAGAGTACCTTCTCAGTATACTGTGGGTTTTTATTTTTTATATTGTTGCTAAATAAATGAAAATCAGCCAAGAATAGTCCCTTACTGGTGTTCTGCGATCACCTTGTAAATTACATAAAAATAGGGGAGTTTTAAGTTCAGAGTAATTTCTTCTTCATTTTTCCATTTTGGTTCACTGATTCAGCAACTGAGAACTAAATTAGTAGCAAAAAGACAAGGATATTAGACTGCTGTATATGTCAGTCACACAAACTACCTACTACTACAGTCAGTGAAAATAACTATAATTACAGAGGTAAGAGATGTAAAAAAAAAGCGTTTCCCTTCAGTTCCACTTGTCCTATTGTATTTTAATTTTTTTGTCACTGTATTTCTCATCTCCAAATTAGTGCTTAATTTTTAAATAAGGTTAAAGATGCAGGTGGAAATTCTTAGCTTTCTCAGATGATTAGAGCATCTTCATTGTATTACATCATCTTACACCACCAGAGGATCTATCAAAAGCAGTCATAACTCAATGATTTAACATCATTTAGCACAGGTACAAGAGTTCAGCTGGGACTGGAGACTCAGTAGCACAAAGGATTTGCGTCTGTTAGGAGATATCCTGAGTGCAATGTGATTGTTTACTTCTGTGTGTGCATGAAAACTTAATTCCCCCACAGTAGGCAAAAATTCTCTTGGTCTGTTCAGATGTATAGCAGCCTGAAGCAAGCAAACACATGGCATAGTCACATGCATCATTTCCTTGGTAAACTCACTATATTAAGCTTTTTCCACTTAATTCTAAGTCTTTGACTCAGCCACTACAATACTTTTAACCCTTTGTGAGAGGTCTATAGCTGACAAGCAAGTAGCCTTCCCTCACTAAAGAGATACTAGCTAATCCTAGGAACCCATATAAGACCATTAAGAAGTCAATTCTCTGCTAAACTATGCCATATCTAACAATGCAGCTAAAGAATAAAATCCTTCAAGGTGAAAAAGAAGAGGAGATGGAAAATGAACCTTCTTACTCACTTGAGTCCACAAGCATACTTTCTTATTTCAGGACCCCACGAAGTTCAACTACATCTATTCCTCTGACTGGGGACAGCCAGGCTGATGCTGACATCCTAGCTTTCATTAAAGCAAGACAGAACATCCTACAAAAGAAAGGTAAACCCTGACAAAAAAATTGGAAGCCAAACCAAAATCTCCAATACAGCATTTTAAAGCAAAAATAGCTTTAGTCCGCATTATAGTCACACAAGTGAGAACTGATTCTGGCTTCAATTATACTGCATTATGTTCTCAGCTGTTCTAAACACTTAAGGTTCTTCACATGGATTTTTTAAGTAGATCAAGGCTGCAGTGCAGAACTATGAAGGCTCTCTGTTTTATTAAGCCACCATCAGTGAATGTCTGAGACATGAATGGCTGTGCAACCTGCGTAGTATATTATTTTACCTTTAAGCAAATGCATTTGAAGGTGGTTTCTTCATGATCCAAATTTTTCTCTATGGATTTTCTTTAAACTATCTGCCCTGGTTTTCCAGTTGAAACCAAATAAAGATTACAATGTACCCCTACCTCAGGAGGCAGACTGGCCCACTGTGCCTAGGAAAGAATATGTCCTTAACAGGTATTTCACTGTGTCAAGGTCTAATGAAAATTTCTGTGAGTATTTGTCATCAAATGAGGTACTGAGAGCAATCATAGGAAGGTAATAAAGTTCACTCTAGAGTATAGATAAGTAAAATTTGCAGGAAGCAGAAAGCAATAAATAAACAACAGTGGCACTGCAAGGTAGCCTAAAAGTAATTTATCATGATAAAGAAAAACGACCTGTAGTTTGTTTTTTTCTCCCTGAATAATAGTTTTTAGTGGCAGCAACCAATTAGACAGAATATGAGCGTGTTAGTGGTTACTGAAGCAATAACTTTCCATCAGCACTTCAGTGCTGATGACAGCATTTTTCAACAAGCTATCTGCACCTGGCATATGGTGTTAGCACTGTCACAAAGTGGGGCTTTGGTATCACACTGCTTATCAGAAAACTGTCAGGTAAACACACACTGACTGAAAAAACAGCCTCCCTACACTCACCCAAAGCAAACACTTAGCACGCTTAGGGTTTGGGATCCCTTTTGTCTTTATTTGGAAAAGCTGTTGTCAGGTTTCCTTAGCAAATGAAATGAAATTATAGGCAGCTCATCAGAAAAAGTTAGAGATAAACGTCTTACAACAAACATTTTGGACCTTCAGAAGGTCCAAATCTGACTCAATCTGTGATTATGAAGTAATGTAATTAACAAGGGCACATCTTATCCTATGATCATTTCTTAAATCATGCCATATCAAGAATGTCTCTCTCTCAAATGCCTTTTCCACCCTGATTGTTTTCAGCCAGTGGCTATCACCTGGCATCATCCATCAGTTTCAGAAGGGACTAGACACTATCATCATTGACAACTATTTAGACCCCAAGTCAGAAAAGGTGTTCTTACAGAACAAAGGACAGTCGACACTTTGAAAATTATTCTGAAGTTCAGTCAGACGAGATGAGCTGCCATTAGTAGATGAAAAAGGAATTGATGAAAAGGAGTTGTATTTGAAAAGTAGATGAAAAGAAGTAGTATTTGATCATCCTGGCAGTGCAGGGCTGGATGACTCAACAAATTGCTAAGCCATAAGCAGGAGAATAAAAAAGTAAAGAGACTCTGTCAGTTCAACAAACATGTAGGGTCCTGATGTGTCATATAGACAAGAGACAGATCAGCAGTAAGTTCTGAGAAGAATTTGAAGTCAACCTAGCAGATAAAAGGAGTGCTTTCTTCCTTGTGGGGAGAGGGAAAACCTTCCAAATTTAAGGGATGGAGCCACTGATAGCAGAAACAATTGAGCAAATAAAGTTTGTAAATTCCAGTTTAGCAAGATGAAGAAGGAGAACTAGAGGGTTTTCTTTTAGGGGACAGGGATGGGGGCTATGATGTCCCCATTCCTGCCCCCACAAAGAAAAGCTTTCAGATGTAAAGTTGATGTAAAAATGTAAAAAAGTTGATGCCCCCACAAAGAAAAGCTTTTCAGATGTAAAGTAGAGTTAGGTAGAGAGGAAGAGTAGAAGAAGAATGCATTCTCACTTCAGACTTTGGGGGAAAAATAGTATGTGTCATCAGTCACATAACTTCTCCTCAAGAAATTTCAAACATATAAAAAATAAACCAAAGAGAAATTATTTCCCCAAAGCCATTAAGCTGAGTCAGATACTTTCACACAGAATCTAAGTGTGCTGAGTCCCAGTTCAGTGCTCTGTTGCTTCTTTACCAACTGTCTTTAACTGAAATGCTCAACAATCCTTTCTACATTTGCATGCTAATTTATTCACTCTCTGCATGACTGTTACGAACACAGTGCCCTGCAGGAAACAACATGAGGAAGAATAGGGTCAGCCAAGCCAAAGTCTGCTGGGCTTAAAAACTGTCAACATCCTTACTGCTCTTTCCTTTATTGGTCCTGACCCTTTCAAACTCTTATATTAGTATCTTAGAAGCAAACTGAGGGCCCTACTATACATTAGAGAGGAAGGGAAAAAAATTAAAAAAGAAGAAATGTGTGCAGAAGCCAACAGAATGGAAAATAAGTTTCATAAATAGAAAGCATGAGAATGCTCAATATCCTTAGTGGCAGTAATACAGGGGTGGGAATGAGAGGTCCCAGTAAAGATTACTTCAGGGACTGTAGATTATTACCATTTGCTTTCTAAACAGAGTGGAATTAAAGCAGGTACATTCACAGGGCCTTGCTGGGATTGTTAGAGCACTGTAATAACTACACAAGAAAGCTTTTTAGAAAAGGGCTACTCAGCAAACATGCTTTTGATGCCATGTTCAGTGTTGGGGTAGAGAAATGAAAATGCAGAAGAGTAGATGAATGATTTTTGTGTCTTAAAAGATTGAAATTAGAGGATTATATTCTTTCTTTCTTCTGTTTTGTGTTTCTGAAGTTCGTTTTAAAAATGATAATGCAACCTGAAATGTAGTCTAATGTATTTCTTTGTCTCCTTTCAGGCTTGGGGAATAAATGAAATTCTTGTCACAGTCCACAATTTCCTTTTAGAAACAGTGAAAGACCTTTATTCTTTCCCTTCCTCTTCTGTTTAGAAACAGGTACAAGTAAGTACTTCAGATGTACAGGTTTAATTGGTAAGGATATATAAATTGTCTTTGACAGCAAAATCCATTTCTCTGCCAACAGATATTTGAGTATTTGCACTCAGTATCTTCACCTTGCATTAGGATTAACAAAACAGAAACAACTAATCAGGAGTTTGCCAAACATGTTTGTTTATGAGAATTCATTGTACATTTCTAAATGTTAAAATTATCTAATGTGTTAATGCTCTTATACATCTTTAATCTGGGAAAGGCTTATTACTACTGATAAGGGTTTTTTGCATTGATTTGCATAAGGCTTTTTAATTATACCTATTGAATATCAAGAGATAGCCATTCAATAACAGTAGTTTTCTGGGTTATAAAATTAATTTTATTTTTTTCCCCCAAGGAATAACAATTTCCATATCAAATTATTAGAATACTAAGATTACACTGTAATATAAAAACAGATGTGTTTTAGAAAGTAATTCTAGAGTTCAAAATTTCCCAACTGTTTTCTTTTTATTTGAATGGATTAAATGTTGTGCAGAATAGATTAAGTGTCATGCAAAATGCACACCCTCCCAGAATATACAGGTTTCAGAAGATACAACTACTCTTAATAGGCTTTAAACAGAATAAGGCCAATACTTCTGAAACACCAATGAGATGTGAAAATTTAAATGCATTTATATCTTATATACAATGTAATTTCACTATTGACTCGGCACTATTTTGTTGCATAATATACAGTTATGAAACAATTTCTTTTATACATCAAATTAAAGTCAAAAATGCAACACAAAGTACAGTCTATTTCTCTGAGATATACATACTACCATATTGAAGCTGTCACTTTTCATGCTAGTGATAATCTTAGTCATGCATTTAGAAGTGTGTGATTTGTTCACATAAAAATAAAAAAAATATTGGCAGAAGTCACATATTCTTAAGGATGTATATTTCTTTATATACATGCTGATACTTAATTTTATGTCAAGTTTATAATGATACAGAAGTACATGGTGAATTGCTGTGTTCAAAACTACAGAAGATATGTTTGTCAAATTAACAACAAATATGCAATCAATTTGAAAATATTAAAGTTGTGTGGTTTTTTGCATTTTAATTTTCTGTAAAAGTCAACACAGATGCAATATAAATTGGTAAGCTTTAGCAGAATTTAGTATGTGCAAACTGAGATAAAATATCTACTCTCACTTGGAGAAGAGTTCAAGGATTTGGTCAGAAGTGGAAAAATCCACAGGCCTCTTCTCCCTTTTATATGTCTGCTTTGTTGGAGATTATATTAAAATGTCCTTCTTCAGAATTTTTATCTGTCTGTCATTATTTTTATTCTTCTTACTCTGTTATGTATGAACACTGTATTAAATATGCACTGTATTATTGTTCAAACAGCTTTGTTGAGGAGAGCAGGGCCACATTCCTGCTTCCATTCAACACTGATAGCTGGAGAAAATTCCAAAATGTTGCTGGGTCAAGCAACAGTCTTTTTTTGTTTCCAGTGAAACACCCATTGTGGTGAATTTATTAGAAGGTGGCTGAAAGGGAACCACTGGTTGAACATCTCCTTCATTTTGATATTGAAGCATTTCCAATAACTAAGTAACTGGTTAAAAGAAGGATCTCAGTGCTATTCATATGATGCTGCTACTACTTGATGATTCAGTTCTGGTCTCAGTTTGCCACACATCTCACTCACAGAGAAAATAATTCATTGTCCTTCTGTTTCAAAATTCTCTAGCTTTTTTTTACAGTATTGCAAATTTGGTGTGAAATTCAATCATTGTCAACAAAGTAGTACCTGATTGGCAAAATATTCTAAGATTAAGACTACACCAGGCACTCAAGATCTTGGACAAAAGGGCATCCAGTAATAGAGAACCAAATAAATAGAAAGTCTTCTTGCATCTTTTGAAAACTTTCATAAGATCATATGGAAAGAAAAGATTGCTCATTTAGTAAATAATAGTCTTAAGACATAAAGCATTCTCTTTTTAAAAACTGCTCTTCCCTTCAGAAATTGCCTTTTGGGTTCACAGGAAAAATCAGGTTGGAAATTATCTCAGCAGGTCTTTAATCCTACCTCTTCCTCAAAAGAGCATGAGCTACGAGATCAAACCAAGCTGCTGAGGGCTTTGTTCAATGTGGTCTTGAAAACTTCCAAGAATGTAGACTGCATAGCCTTTCTAAGCAATTCATTCTAACGTTGGCCTGTCATCGTGGTAAAAAGGTCTTCCCTTATGTCCAGGCTGAACTTTTCGTTTTGTCATTATCTCTCTTCCTCTCACAAGCCACACTATCAAAAGCCTGGCTCCAGCTTTTGATGGCCTTCTCTCAGTTGCTGGAGGGCTTCTGGATCTCTTCTCTTAAGTCTAGGTGGCTTTGTGAAAGCATTTATTGCTTCAAGAAATTTTTTTGGCCACAGGCAACCAAAGTCCCTTCTTTTAATAATCTCTCTTCATATAACTTCAAGATTAATTTGAAATAACTCAAGTATTTACTACATAGAAGAAACAGTCAGAGGCCCAATTTATCCTGGTCTTGAATCCTCTCTAAGCCATCTATAAAACAGCATTGCTAAGCATGGCATTCCTCACACACCTATCATTCCACTCAATTCACATGATATCTTGTTGAGTTTGGTTCAATGTTTATATGGTAAATAGGATCTATTTATTTTCGGTAACCAGAATAAATCCTTTTTATTTTCTTTTTTTTTGGTGAGGATTTCTAGAGGAACTACCTCTAGAGTGCTAGAATCCCTACAGATATATCTGAGATTAATTGATGCCAGGCATTGTGGATAGTCTCATTTTTTATTTCAACACATTTCCAATCTTCTATATAGTTAATTTCAGAAGCAGATACATGTCCTCTGCTGTGTTACAGCACTGTAGCTTCTGGGAGGATCAGGATATGACCCAAATTAAAGACCAAGGGGTCTATTCTCATTTTTGTTGAATCTGCCAGGGCTCTGTACACAGTCTGGACCTGCATTAGTGAAATCCTTGAGCTAACAAGGTTTTGGCTTCAGCATTTCATTACTTAATGGCCACTGCAGCTTTCCAGAGAGCTCCAAGACGGCATAACCTTATGCTGAATTTCTCTTTCTTGGAAGATGGACATGCCCTAACTCGATCTCCCTCTGTCACTTCCGCGTTTTTAAAGAGGCTTTGAAGAGGAGTAATGAGGGTCATGCATGTAACAGTGTAAATATATAATGTAATTTATACTTATTGGGTTTAATTAATCATGGGATGCAAGTATTTTATGTGACCAGTATAAACTGAGAGGACTTCAACATAATAAAATGTTAAGATCTCATAAATATTGCTGCAAACATGCAGCTGGTGAATATGGATGCCAAGAAGATGAACATCTGGGAATACCTTGTTACATATAGAATATTTGGCAGCTCTATATAGAATTTGTTTGTCTTTTCAAAGTGAATTTTTAATAGCCACGACAATCAAACTGCTGGTTTTATGTTATTTCATATGAATCACTTTTGTTGTTGCTTTAATCAACATTAAACAACCTTTTTCTTATTTTTTTCTGAATATTTTCACTTCCTGCAATGTTTGCTTTGAAGTCCCATCTATAAGACAAGCAAAGCAAACTGAATATTTATAGTGGTTACTATCCATGCATTGATTTCACACCACCACAATAAAACAGAAGATTCCTTTTCTCTTTTCCTTGAGGAAAAGCTCAGGAATGGCACCAGAGATTTTCTAAAGATTTTTTACCTTCTGTTCATTTTAGGAGGCAGCTACAGTGCTTAATTTGATACAAACAGTGAATAAACTAATACTCGTATTTCTGGACAAAAAGTGGATTTGTTCACATGCATTTATGCAGACAAAGAACAGAAACAAGGCCTACCTCCAATACAGTAATTACAGAATTCAAGGAAACTTTTTTTTCCTTCCTGTGGAACCTGTCTGAGAAAAATACTGTTGAAATCCTAGCATTCTTTATAATATTTATCTGAAAATGCTTCATGTTTTCACCTATATGAACATAAATCAGGAAGTCAAAAAATTGGCTTAAATTTGGAGTGAGAACAAAATTAGAAGTAGAAAATTGACAGATGGCAGTGTCATGCCTGAAGAAATGCAATGGTTCTCTTATTTATACTTATTATGGTTCTAAAATAATTTCCTTAGTTCTTCTCTGCAGTGCAGAGTTTAAAAGTCATTCAAGGAGCAAAACAAATTAAAATAATTTGGCAATCCCTTGTACAACCTGTACAGGCTGAAATGTTTAGCATACAAAAAGTGAATCCCCAGATCCTTCAATCCACTTTGTCAAGTTGTTCTGTACAGAGACATTTCTAATAGAAAAATTAGTCCAAAAATCATTCACCCTCAAAACCTTGGGAATAACAGGATTAGTCAAGGTATCTTTCAACTTATTTTACTACTTAATTTAGAAACAGCTGATTTGTGTTGTTTAAGTTATGATTACAAAGGTATTCATTTAGGCTTTTGAAAAACACTGAGGAAAGTGAGCAAAAAAAATAACATTAAAAATACCCAGAAAATTTGAAACGGAGTGACTACAAACAATTGCACGGAGCTCAAGTTGGTTGCAGTGAAATAGACCAAAACTTGCCCAAATTATTCCCATTGAAATCCCTAAAATCAGGGAAGAATGGGAAACAAGGAGACAGAACAGAAACAGAAGAAATGAAATTTCAAAGATTAGAAAATTCTGATGTGAACTGAAAGTCAGAAATTCTAATGGGATAACCTAAAGTGCAGAAATACAGACAGAAGCATGCCCAAATGATCCTCATTGAGTTCATATTATTTCATTCCCTTTCCTGAAAGGAAGAATTTATGATTATTATTATAAAAACTATTGGTTGCAGTGATAAAAATTATTATTTTGTTGACTGTAAACCAGGATGTCGTTTTGGTATTTGTCCTTTCCAGAACAGCTCAGATATTCTAAGGGAAAAGGTAGATCCTATTGGGTCAATCACACTGAGGAAGAAACTCAAGTGAAAGAATAATCAAAAGGTCATGTCCAGTCTGGATTCAGAATATGTTTCATGAGAAGTCATTCCCTAACTTTGAGACCTGATGCACTCTTATATTCTACATTGGCAGGGAGCACTGAAAAAGCAGGACCTTGGAAGAACCAGTCAACTTCCATGTTCAGCTACTTAAAAAGAACTTAAAAAGTTCTTGTATTTCGTATTTTGTATTCCTAATATTTGTGAATTCTGGATTTGTTTATTTCTTAATCTGAAGAGCCTTAGAAAAGCAACAAGAGAAGCTAAGACTAGAGAGTGCTCTTTGTTATTCTGTCATAAAAAGCAATTTGCTACTATTGGTATTTCAGCCTATTGTATATGATGTTTTTTTACCTGGAAACCAAATTTAATTTCCGATGTGGTAGACCATGCTGAACTCCCTCTACCAGATTCGAAACTCACACAAAACTCATAAATCTTCAGTTTACTTCCAAATGTACATATTTGGGTTTCTTTTTTCCTGTGGCAAGACGTAATTTCTGGGCTGCTGCACAGATTCTGGCTTTATTTGGTTTCTATATTGCAGCCTGACACTAGAGGGGGAAAGAACCTAACTAGCAGGAATAACTGTAGTATAGAAATAAGCACACTGATGATTTAGTGACTCAAATTGCAAAACCTTAGAAAATTAAGATCCCAACAGTAAGTTTGAGTGGGCATCTTTTCTTAAGGCATGATTTACACTGCCAAGTTTGTCAGCTGGTATGCTGTGTTGATCTGAACTGACAGAGCAGAAGGGGACAAAAAACTCATTAGGCACTGTATTTGTTCTTTTATATCTTAGAGGTTCATACCCTTAATTTTGAAATTTACTTCAACGGAGAAGATTTGCCCCAGCCCAGCTATGCACAGTTCCATGGTTTGCATCCATTCCAGAAAACCAGTAGGCTAGCATTCTCTCATCTGGTAGTCATAGGTCCTATCAATGACAACACAACACCTGGACTTCCCACCAGAGACAGCCCTGCTAGTGCAATAACCCTGGCTTGTCTACCCATATCATTGTACCTTTTAGTTATGGAAGTCAGACACAAGAGTGATGTTCTTGTTAGGTACTGTGTAAGTAAGTGTCATCCTTAGCACAGAACAAGAGAAGGCTGTCCATCAGTGATAATAAGCTGGATGTCTCAGCTGATTCAGATAATTTTGCTTCATAATGTTGCAGCGCTCAGTAATATCAATGCTACTATAACTTCCATCTCCCAAATGCTTCACTTTTTCAGTTGAAAAGAAACACCATACAGCCAAGGCTCTGAGTCCTTGCACATTGCTCTTCCCGATTGAAATCTTTCTGTTCCCCTACTCACACTGACAGAACAGTCCCAGACAAAGTCCAGGATGATTCTCCTGGGAATTATGTATAACAGTTTTCACTTTTCAGAGTGGTAAGTGGCCTTCTGCTACTGGTCAGTCATCCTCCTCTGGCTGGCCCCAGGTTACAAGCACAGTACAAATGGCAAGGGAATTTCCCAGATGCAGATATAAATGAAATAATTTTTTCAGTCTATTTCTGTGAGCACTACCTCTTGTTTGAAGATACGTTTAAAACCTTATGAATGCTAAGCAAAGTATGGATATCTATATCCAGAACGTTTTAACAGTAAGGGAGTATAATAACAAAATGCAGCCCTAGCCACCTGGCCATCTTGGGGTGGGGGTGTGGGTGGGGGTGTGTGGGTGTGCATGTGTGTTTGTTTTCTTTCAGAAGCAGTGTGACACAGGTGACACTTGCCATAAAGCTCTTCCTACAGAAAAAATGCAAGCCCAGCTCATTTCCAGTGCATGATCATTATTAAGGCTCCCGTGAGTGAAACTCTAATACTTTTTAGCTAATGATTAATTTTAAGCCCTCCTTCCCCCTTAAGTATTTGGAATAAAAGGGCAATACAGGGACTGAAGGCAGTAGGAATGGGTGGTTTGTTCTCTAATTCTCTGGACTAAAGGGTGGAAACATCTGACAGGGTTCAGGAGCAATAGGCCAGGCAGTGAGGGGATTGATCTTATTAGGGCTAGAAAAGAAAGAGGTTCTGTTGTGTGACTAAGTCAAATTCAGGATGCTTATAAGCTTCATCATGCTGGTTTTACTGGTGCCAGCAATGTTTGTATGGTACAGACAGCAGCTATTGACTTTTCCATTTATTCAGTTCCATACTCTTCTTTCTTCTGGGGAGTCTGCTGTAATAAGTGAGTTTAGAGCATTTTGTTGTACAGAAGTTTAGTGTTTAGAGTAAGGCTTTACTTGTTAAGATTTTAAGAGTTTAACTGTGGCTCAATATTCGTATTACCTGGGGTAAGTCATGTAACCACAGTTTTGATTCAGCTTCCCAGACTGGAAACCAATACCTCAGACCTCAGACAGCTTTATTCATTTGATTGAGATCTTTGGATAAAAACTGATAGAAGAAAAACACTATGACTCACACTCTTATTAAGCTTTAATGTTCACCCTTTATTTTGGATAGGGAACAGATGTGGAGGGATTAGTTAGTCTCATTTTGTAAGCCCTGATACCCTGATGTTTTATTGAAAAACTCTCCAGGGCAGTAGCTAGTGTGATTCCTGAGTGTTTTGGGTAGGTCACATCTTGGAACAGTAACCTATGAAGT
The DNA here is from genome assembly GCA_018697195.1 of Certhia americana. Lineage (NCBI taxonomy): Eukaryota > Metazoa > Chordata > Aves > Passeriformes > Certhiidae > Certhia > Certhia americana. The sequence goes on along the minus strand of CM031859.1, from coordinate 82,625,475 downwards.
ATTGAGCAGGGACTGGCAAGGGCAGATCAGCAGCATGCCCCTCCTCACCATGCACAGCCGGCAGGTCAGCTGGACTCCACTGCTGGTACTGGGGTACCTCTTTTACCTCCTTTTGGGTGCTATGGTGTTCCAGTTGCTGGAGAAGCAGGCAGAAACACATTTTCGGGACCAGTTCCAGCTGGAAAAGCTCAAGTTCCTGCAGAATTACACATGCTTGGACAGACAAGCCCTGGAGCAGTTTGTACAGGTAAGGGGAAAGGGTTCCCATTATTTTGGCTCAATCATTATTTTCATTAGAAGAAATTACACTATTGGGGCTAAGTAGCCAAGCATGGTATAAACCAATCAACTGTCCATGTATATTAAATATCTAACTTTATAAATAACTCAAGCCCGTTCATATACTTCTTTATCTTGTTCTATGAAGTTTCTTTCTTTCCAGTCATGGACTTCCAAAAATATAAGAGCATCTAATGATGCACTTGTGCTACATTGAAATAACTCTGCAGTAATAAATGCAATAATAAAGCGACTTCGTAGTTCTCACCTCCCTCATTAATTATTATTGGGAATTATGCATGGGAAAAAAAAAACAAGAATCAAACCAAAAGAAGTAGGCTGCCCTTCCAAGGTTCTCCAGTCCAAACCTGTGCAAATTCTGCCCTTCTTTACTAGAAATTTTCTACTGCCTTTGAAGGTGGTCCTGCACTTCCAGGCCTAAAGAAAAGATAAAGTCAATCATCACAAACTGTGTTATCTATCACTTATAAGAAGAGATAAAGGGCTTTTGTTCAATACAGGTTGTCAGTTAATGACAACTTCCATTTCAGTTTAATGTTTTCCTCAAAACTGGCTGGAAATAAATTACTACACTTTTCCTGGTATGATAGATTTATTCTCATAATAGTACTGCAAGAATAGGACAGAAATCCTTGAACTTTGAATCCTTGAATCTTTGAATCCTTTGTGTTCAAAACATACCCAGTTGCAGAGCTGGGTATCTAAACAGTTTGAACTCTTTCTACCATGTCATTAAAACTGATAAAAACTCAAAAAAACATTTTTTACTGCTCAAGTCAGAGGACATCCATGAAAGTGTATGATTTTGATCAACAAAAAGCCCAGACTTCATATATGGATATAAGCAAACTGTGAAGTTCAGATCAGAAAGGATAGAAAAGGTGCCTGAACCTCTATGTCTACAAAGCCAATGTTCTGATTACTAATACTGTGATGTATTAATTGTGAAACATTGGGCATTGGCCAGAGAATGACTAGAGCTTTCAAGAACTTACATGCCTAAAAACATGTCTATTTTTTCACTTTCATGAGTTGGTCATACTATAAGTCCGTCCCTTATCTCTCTGATAGTGATTGCAGAGATGAAAACCCTGGTTCTCATTCTAAACCTAACTGTGATACTTTATGGAATTGACAGGTTTATCTAAATCTCTACTACCCTCAAAACATTAGGAGAGGTAATACGTGTCCAGATTCTTCTCTCCCTGACTCCAGCGGACTTTTCTTAGGTTCACTGCCGTGCCACTCAGAGAACCCATTTTGCTGCTGTGTCTCTGCTGAATTAAACACCATTTTCCTTGTAAGCTGTTCCAGATAAAACCGGCTGAGGGCGCCAAATTATCCACAATGCACCAAGCTGCAAAGTACTGAGACTTGGTAGTCCTCAAGGTAAACAGACCTAAGTGCAGGTACTCTCTGACTCTTATGTTGCTTATAAGACCTGTTAACAAATTTGTCTAACTCTTATTAATATTAGACAGCACTAGTCTTCCCATATTAAATCTCTAATGCAGGGAAGAGATTGTGTCTCTGCATGTTTTAACTATGTGGTAAAGGAGGCCTATTCATCATTTCACAAGTTCCAGTCTGAAAAGTCACAGTAGTTAGACTGCAGTGAGACACAGCCCCTGGACTCAGTTTATTCAGCTAACAAGTATAGGACAACTTGTACATTCTTTAAACTTAAGTGCTGCAATGTGAGATTCAACACAGATTTTTTTTGCGTATCTATTATCACTTAAAATGAGTTGCCACTTACAATTCATTAACTTTTTTTCTCTGTTGTGCATGAAACAAATTCTTGTAATTCCACGTCAATAAAACTACATTGGCTCTGCATAGTTAAAACCGCTAGCTGAGAGATGGCTCTGAGCTGCAGCTCCTAACATGAGCAACCTGGAGCTTCGGAAAAGTGCAGATCCAAACTCTTTTATCTAATGCATCTCTGGTGGGCATACTTTTTTCAGAAAGTTATACCAGTCTGATAGCATAACTGAGAAGAAGATGCATTGAGTAAGGAGTCCATGTTTTGATCATGTCCATAGCTTTTTGGTCTCAAAGGACGTGATAAAAGTACAGACCAAAAGGACCAAATCATTGTCTATGACCACAGGTGGATGCAGTGTGCATTGGCAGAGGGACAGGAGCAGAAACAGCAGGCAGTTTTTATTCTCTCCACATCCTGCTATAGCCTAATGTAGGTTTCATATTCTTGTTGTAAATAACAGCACGTTGCTTTTATGTACTGACATACTGCTGACTTCTCTCCCAAAGGCATCAGCTAATGTTCACCAGCCATTCAGCAGCTGCTATAACCCTTACCTGAGCTGTAGATGAAAGGACCCAGGAGCCATTATAACTGTCCCTCAGGAACCTGTTTGTTGGGCACCAGGATGCCATTTCATTCACAGGGTTCTTTCATGGGTTTGTACTTAACAGCATCAATATACCAAGAAATCTGGCCTTGTCAGACTGTGACTGAAAGGTTTTACATTCAAAGTTGCCTTACTCTTCTATGTTAGCTCTCATGATGTGAATGTAACTCCTATGAACTCTTGTGCATTGAAATGCATAGAACTGTCAAATCTTCCTTACAGGAATAAATTAAACCTGTGATTATTTCAAAATACTCACATCTCAGAAGCTTCTGTGTGTCTTTCTTCTAAGCAGCAAATGAAATAAGTGACTCTAGAAAATCTGACATGTTAAATTCTTCTCATTCTAAGAAAAGTCTTTTAATGGATAATGCAAAGTTCTTTATCATATTGAAAATAAGCTCTGCTGACACTTCAGTCATAAGGTCACACATGATGATGTCCAGCAGCCCTCCGATAAATTTGTCCAATGCTGCAGGATTTTTTACTGAAGGAATCAAGTTGATTCCTTCTTATATTTAGGATACTCAGTCTACCAGTACAGATCAGCAAATATTGCATAACCTGTCCAAATCAGATACCTTGTAGTAGTTATGTTTACTAGAAAAGCAATCTTTCTGGGAGCATCTAATATTTGAATCAAGAAAGAGTATCTTCTTGGGTCCCATACTCCTGGAACCAGCTAAAGCTGGGGTTGCTATTGACTCCTGCTCTTATCTTGCATCATACAAAGTCTTCAGAAGAGATGAACAAGTAATTCCTTCTGGCATTTTACAAAATTACTAAGGCTGTGACTTAGCCTTTGTAAGGTAAGTGACAAACAAGGGGATTCTTAAAATCCCAACCACTGAGAAGAGGGAAACTAATCTCCCACAGAGAAATCCTCAGGGACAGCAAAGGAACACAATCTTCATTAAGGCAGTTGACAGAATACTTGATGCAGGAACAGTAATTTTGTGGCACACAGTAGTTTTGATCTGGTAAGAGTTATCTCAAATAGAGAATATTTTATTAGTTAATCTTTCAGACTAGGAGAAGCCTAATATTCACTGAAAATTATATGGAAGTCATAGCCAAAAATAGTCATTCATCCTTACTAGAACTTATATGGAGGAAACAGAAATGAGCATGTTCCCCATGCCCCTGCCCACAACTATACATTTACACACACCTAAATTAAAAACTTGAATAAGATGACTAGATTATAGAAGGAGAGAAGAGAAACTGCTTTGTTTTTTATGCCACAACTTTAATTTTTTTTCCCAGTTTGATCACTTTGGGGGAGTCCTGCATTCCCTTCTCCTTAGATTTCACATAGCTGGGGAACCTATCGTACTTCAATGACCTTTTCTCCTGCAGCAAGAGTTCAAGTTCCTGGCCAACTCTATTTCCAAGTTTTGCCATGTCAGCAGAAGTTCTTTTTAGTCCAACTCTACCCTGTAATCTACACTGTTTATCACTCTGCTTGCTCAAGATGGAAAACAGTATTTACTTATCTCTATTTCTGACATTCTTCTTCATCTTTGCTTCTTTGGCCTTTTTCGCTTCAGGTCCTCATGGAAGCATGGGAAAAAGGGGTGAACCCAGAAGGAAACTCTACAAATCCCAGTAACTGGGACTTTAGCAACTCCTTCTTTTTTGCAGGAACTGTTGTCACCACTATAGGTGAGGTACTCTCTTTCCTTAAAAATTGGTGTTTCCTCCAACTGTCCTGTAAAGCCCCCATAAATGTGTAATTAGTGGAGAGAATACACCTGCAAGACAATCAGCTTCTGTGGGTTATGTTTTCCTACTGGTTTCCAATTATGCTTGTTATTTTTCTGTATACACTATTTTATGCTCCCAAAAAAGCTGAGTGCCTGCTTGGTACATATAAGATCATTTTGTACATGGACAGTACATCTTTAGGTTGCTTTGAAGCACTGAGTCTCACTCACCACAAAATCAGGGACCTATAGAAAATTACAATAGTACCTGGAAGAGTAATATTTTTCATGTTTAATTTTCAGCTAGTAGTAGTGAATGCAAAAGGCTTCATCATAAGCAATGGCAATTTGCATACAGATTTAATTGCAGAAAATCATAGATTCACAGGTTCATGAAGATTAATGTAGTTGAGCTTCCAAGCTTATGAACACTCCATGATGCCTGCAGCTTGACTGTAGAGCCTTTTCATGTAGCTGTTTTCTTTTTTTTTTTCCAGGTTATGGTAACCTGTCCCCCAGCACAGTGGAAGGGCAGATCTTCTGTGTGTTTTATGCCTTATTTGGAGTGCCCCTCAACCTGGCCTTCCTTAATCAGCTGGGGAAAGCTCTCAATGCTCATCTGCTTACCCTGGAAAGATGGGTGCAAAAGCCAGGGCGTGCCCAGGTACAATGTCAATCTACCATTTGTTTTCACTATTTTAAAACTAGTTAAAGTTCTTTTCTTAGATAGATGCTCCTGCTAGCTTAGGTTTCCTTGTGTCAACCACAGCAGTTACGTGGCCCTCTCTATCAGAAACTTGATACACTCAATTTACCTATGATAGCTTTAAAGCTATAGGCTTTTGCTTGAGGGGCCCTAGATTTGCCTTTTAAAAACCTTACTCAGCAAAACCATAACTCACCACAAACCTGGTGACCTTGGCAGAATACACACACATGCACACATTTCCAAAGCAATCTCTTATTCTCCAGCCTATGCCAGCATCTATCCAGAGTCTAGCTCTACACTGTGCAAAGGAAACTTATTTTTATTGGCCTAATGACCTGGCTGGAATTAGCTTTCCTGTTTGTGCCAGCAACTGAGCAGTTCCTTCCCTTTCTTTTCTTAAAATACAAACACTCCTCCTTACTTACAGTTTATTGATGAATCATTGAACTAGTCCAGATATTTTTTAATAAGAAAAGCACTGATAATGGAAAATACATGAAGGTCATTTATTACAAAGTTAGTGCATATTTCTGAGAAAATGTTCAATGAATTAACACAATTAATTCAGTTAGGGAAAAGGAAGATTAGATATGTGAGATATGTTGCAACATTTCAGAGTTCTGGTACAAGTTTTTCCTTTACATTTGTAAAATCTCTTGGGTCACTACATTCTTTATCTACTATGGGGAATCTATAAAGGTACTGTCAAATGCAGACTTGGATTATATAAGCAAGATATTATTTAGCTGCATAACCTCTGCCTGTTCCCCAGACACATGCAGCTCTACCCCCAGAAGGATTTTCATGATAGTATGGCTGCATCTTTCCTGATTTCTGATACCTGCTCAGGGATGTGATCTTTTTTTTTTTTTTTCTGCCTTTCACTCCTGAGTTGATACCTCATTTCTGACAGAACTCTTACGATCAGACAAAGTTTTGGAACTGTATCTGCTTGTTTGCTCTGAAAAGTTTATTCAAGGAAATTGGTTTATATCCTTATAAACGGAATTTTGTCATGCTCTGGGAAATTAACTGCAACCAGTTCTTCATTATTCCTGACTTATTGTTCCCAACATTACAGGTTTATACAAGAAAGTTCTTAAAAGACAGGTTAAAAAGTAAAATTGTTCATTTCAGTATACATTTTTAAGCAAAGATTATTATGTAATTAAACGCTATTACAGTAGTGGAACAAAGTAAATGAGAACATATCAACTATAATCATGTCACTCAGTGATTCTCAAACTGCTCTGCAAATGAGGCAAATATTATTACACAGCTAGAGAGACAGGACACATAATACAGAAAGGATTTGTCAGAATCACCCAGTCATCTCAAGCCAAGTTTCTCAAGCTCAAAACATTATTTTTCATGTGAGACAATTCAGAAAAGAAATTAAACCATGATATCTGGACCTTTCACTTTTAAAAACAGTGATTTGGCTTTTCATCCAGTCACAATAGGCTCATTAATAAAAAATTGTTTGATCCAGTTTGATCACCCTTGAGGACATTTTTAAATAATTGCAATGAGTTTGCCTCAGACCACACATCATTAGTCAAAAGTTCACCAGCATATGTTCCCTGGAAACCCATAGGTTCCTCATCATCAGTCCTAAACTACTAAAATCCCATCAGGACCCATCCAAAGACCATTCTTTGTGCCTACCAGTACAAAGGTAGTCACATATACAGTAACTTATCTCCCCAAAGGCAGAAGTTTGTCCTGAGGGGCACAGATATGCCCTGTGCTAACACAAACCAGTTCTGCTCTGAGCAATTCTAAGTTAAAAATGAAAGCAGGCAAACTGACTTCACTTAGGTTTCATCCTAACAAATTTTTGGCTGAGCTCTTGCAAGCCACTTTACAGATCTTTGGAAGCAGTCATAGTGAAAAGAACCCTAATTTGTTCTTGCCAATCTTTCTTTCATGAGTTATGCAGTACGTAGTGATTTTCCCTAAGACAAGAGCTCATTGACTACAAGATCATCTCTACTTGAATTGAAATTGTAAAATGAATATTTCATCCCAATAGCTGTCATACTAAGTCTGAAAATATGTCTGGAGCATTCTTGAAAACTCATTGCAAAAAGCTTTTTAGAAAATTTTCCTTTTTTACCTAATTTTTTTTCTTTCATGGTTGGGTGCAATATCTAGGTGCAGAGTAAACAGTGCTCAATCTGCAGTACATGGAAGCATTGGCTTATCCTTTTTTTTTTTTTTGCCATTGCTCCCAGGTGGGGTGGGTTTGTGATTCAAGAGTAAAACAGACACAGCAATTTTGACAACTGCTCCATGCTCTTTAGCTGCCATCTTCCTCTTTTCTTTCAGGTGTTTCAAACACTAGCAGTGACCATCTTCCTGACCACTGGGACCTTGCTTTTCCTGGTGTTCCCACCATTAGTCTTCAGTTATGTAGAAGGCTGGAGCTACGGGGAAGGCTTTTACTTCACCTTCATCACCCTGAGCACCATTGGATTTGGGGACTATGTAGTAGGTAAAAAAAACATGAACAGGATTGAGCTTTGTTGAAATTCATAACTCTTGTATAAAACTAAATACAGGGAGCATAGCTGTCCCTTCCACTATAGAACTGGTCAAGAGCAAGCTCAGCCAGACCAGTAAAAATGAGCTAATGTGTTATAGGCTATGAGCATTTTTCTCTTGACACCCAACCTGAGAGTCACCCAACTCATTCCACACATGTCACTGAACACTCATTCAACAGTGGCTGTGTCCAGGCTGGTACAAACATTATCAAGAGTGAAAGGTGGAATATAAATAAAATTCCTTATTCAGACATGTGAGGGGCTATTTTTCCACATTTGGACAAATGCACAATCTTAACAGCTTATGTCTAATGTGTTTATCTGTTAAAACCACTAGGGTTTCTTATTCACAAATAATAGCTCTCCTCTCCTAGAGGTCATATCTATGTCCCAAAAGGAGATAAAAGAATCTCATGCTGGATCTGGCATTGTGAAGTTTTATGACTGTGTCAGCTGCACTGATTGTTCATGCTGTGGAAATATCAAACCAGGGATTAAGATTCTCATAACTATTTAATTAAAATGGCTACATTTCCCATATTATCCATGTGATTGTGAATCCCAGGTACTGAGGTAACATCACCCTCCAAAAAGCAATCCCTGCATCACTAAATTGTAGTTTCCTAAATCATCTGAGACCCCCTGTGTGCCCCTTGAGTAAAACATGGCTAATATGGATTCAACATTTAATTTCACAGATTTTTTTCCTCTGTTGTTGGCTATAAAGCATTGACTTTGAGCATCCCTGATTAATATTAGATATGGCTATTTTTTATTATATAGCCTCAGCTTCAGGGTTTTCATGCTAACTGTGCTAAGCTTAACTTGAGAGTTGGCATGAAAAAAATAAATCTATCTGCTAATGGATCACACAAGCTCATTAACACATACACTTTTGCAAGGCAAGGAGAGAGTGTATGACTATGTATATTTGTCAGACCAAAGCTGCCAAGATAAATATACAATTTTTCCTGGATTTTTCAGGCACGAACCCCAACAAGCACTATATCCCCGTGTACAGAAGCCTAACTGCAATATGGATTGTTTTTGGCTTGGCCTGGCTGGCACTGGTCTTCAACGTGGGAGCTGACTTGATGGAAAGATACCTTCAGCTAAAGTGGCACAAGTCTGACTTAAGCTTGGCAGAAGGAGACACTACCAAATTGGAAGATGAACCTGAGCAGCCTAGAATACATATCCCTAGCTGAGTAAGGTACAGAGAAAGTGGTCTTGAAAGTGCATCTTCCATCTGTATCTCACATTAAGCAACCCCTGTGCATAAAGGACTAAACCACAGGTTGTGGATTGTTTCCTAAAGAGCAAACAGATACATGGAAATTTCCACACCCTGTGCAGGCATTAGCCAGTTAAAACCAAGGAAGGAGCATAAATGATTACACAACTGTTCCAGGATTCGTTTTACACTTCTCATTCCAAGGCAAGTTCCCCTGAAGTAATCAATTATTATCCTTTCTCTTTTTCTAGTGGGATTCAGTTCTTATGGTCACTCATTTTCAAAAAAATCCAGAGTGACTGCCTCCCAGCTTCAATAAGAAGTCATTTCACCAAGAATCTCAAGTGGAAAAATTCAGGTACAGAAATCTTTCTTCATTTCCAATCAGAAAGAAAACCACAGAGGAATATCATCAGTTATGATTACCTGCTTAATGACATCCACACAATTAAGATTCAGTTGATTGTCTCAGATGAAAGTTTTCATACAAAATGACAGCATTTCTTTATTTTGTGGGCTAAAATGCTTGTCTTTTAATTGTGAGGAAATTACGTGTCTGTCCAGCTCTGCCTGGACTCTTACAATTTGTCTCAGAGTAAACTGCCAGCTCAAAGCAGATCCTTATCAGAGTTAATTTCACAGCCACTTGAAAACAGCCCTTTAAATCTAAAAGGAAGGAGACATCCTTATTTCTTGCCAGATCAAAAATACCGTTAGAGCCTGGAATTTGTTTTGGGCCAGTTCATAGAAGAGCTATTATGCACCATACAGAACTGATGCTGTACATTTACCTATAACTTAGGCCAATTATAGGTTCTTGTATTAAATCTGATCCTCAGTCAGACCCATTGTGTGACCCATCAGAAACAGGGAGATTGAATTTATCCCAGTTATTGTAAGTCAAAAACAGCAGCAGCCATCCCCAAAGGAGCTGAAAACTGAAGTACATATAAACAACTAATAAGGGACAAGTCACTGAAATGCAGATCTGTAATTATACTCTCTATTAAAGTAGATTCCAGAAACTTGATAAAACAATTATCCATTCATTCAGGTAACATGCTCAATCACCACTGACATGTTCCATGGGTATACTTGTAATTATATACGCACTGCTATTTATTCAGTATGTTTATATCTCATAGTAATCATCAATTAATCCCTTTGAACTCATTATAAGGAACTTTAATGTAAAGGATGAGTGAAATATGGCTGGTTACATAGACTAGCCCCAAGCTAGTGTATGTCTGACAAATGTCAGCCTTTCAGCAGCTGCTTTGATATTTCATTTTGGAGATGTGTCCATAAAACACATAGAGACTTGTATAGGTCATTAATTTTTTTCCTTCACACTTTCTGAGCTAGACTTTTACTTCTGAGGAGGGTCACAACAGATGTTTGTTCTTACACCTGACAAGGTGCGTGTTTTCTTTGCCAGTTGCTGACTCCTGCATAGTGCAGTGTGGCTACTCAAATCTGAAATGCTGGCATATAAGAATGCTGGTTATGTTTAATTCAACTAATTTAAAGAATGAATGTTCAAATGCTTATCCTATCCAAGATTTCCCTCATGTCTTACCACTGCCTACCTCACAGATTTTTATCTCCTTGTTTTTTGCACTGATCTTCCTCTATGCCCTCAGCTATTCCCATAAATTTATGCAATGGCTTTCTCTGTAGTCTTTCACTGAGAGCAGCCAGCTCTCTTCTGTCTGGATTTTTGTATCTTTGGAAATCTCATGGGAAGCTTTGTCTCTCAGTATTTTCTGTTCTTTGGACACAATGTTTACACTTACACTTGTTAACATCATCACCATCACTGTACTCTGTACGTGCCTTGTGTTAACACCATGAGACACTTTTGGCCTCTTAATGTAAAAGACAAAACTGAAGTTCTGCTGACTTCTATATCTAACCTGTTTTCTTCACCTTGCCTTTTTCCATGCCTTCTGCACTTTATCAAGCCACAGTCAACTGCAACACATGCACTAGTCTAAAGGTGATCCTATCCAGTGTTTTATATGCTGCATTCCATAAAAAATGATAAAGAGGTTTATCAGGGATAAAAAGCACTTATTGACAAAGTGTTTCTTAAAATTATCCTTACTTGACATCTGACCGCAGGAAGTTTGGATTATGTTTACTGCAGTCCAGAAAATTGCTGATACTGATTTTGCAAAGTAGCAGCAAATGGTGAGACTACCTCCTGGATTTTTTGCTACTGCTGCATTTACTAAAGCTGACAGCAGCTGCAACAGTTCTCCAGCTGTCCAACAGAAGACTCAGAAAGCTACCTTTAAATCAACCATCTGGCCATGTTGGAAGAGAAATGAGAAGGATACTGATGCCCTCTCCTGTACTACATAAGCAATAGAAATTTCTTGTTTATTTTGTCAATTCTTCAAGGTTCTAAAAAGCTCCTAAAGTTCATGCACATCTATAAAAAAAAGTTACTTTGAGAGACATACTGGAAGCACTGGTCCAGGTTTTGAGCATGGAAGAACTAAGTGCTTTCTCATAGTGTTCCTCTAGTAAAAATGTAGTCATCAAGTATCAACTGACCAGCTAAGAAAAGTAATGTGGAAGAACTGCACAATCACAAGGACTTGCTATGAGCCAGAGGAGCACACAAAAGGGATTCTTTTGGTCTAATAACCCATTTTACCAGTGGTGTGTTTCTGCCCAGAATGGAGAGTACACATACTCAGCTCTAAGCATGGAAAACAGCACTTTTTCAGCCTCTGAATGTGGCTCTGCAGGCTGTGGCAGAAGCAATGGCCTAGGCAGTGTTCATCTCTGATGTGGAAAAGTAGCACTTTGTCCTGAGCACCTGCAGTCCAGGGCAGGATGAGCAGCAAATGTCCTTCCAGACTTACACTTACCCTTTTAGCCTACTAAAGAAGCCCTTCTTCATCTCTTCATGACAGCCCTTCATGCTGTCCTTTCAGACAACAACAAAGTATCACTGGCAAAGATTTGAGCCTTTCTCTGTGGAGATGTAAATAGAAGACTGACAGACAAGTGACATTTCTGAGAATACTCAAGGAAACTGCCATTTAAATATGATATGATTCTGTAAAGATATTTTGTGAATCTTGATCTCTTTCTTCCCAAATTTCCTCTAGTAAGCGCATGCCTGATATCCTGCATTTTCACAGCATGTTTTGTAGTTAAAAATTCCGAGTCTCACCTGTAATTAGTTTTATAAATTTTTAGTATAAATGATAAATTCTATATGCTTAGCTCATAATCTTTCAACGTAGTTATACTCAGTGTGCTTTGCATAAACTGTTTGTATTTAAACACTGCTAAAATGTCAAATGTAGCTCAGATGTATCTATTTCCTGATCTTAAATGTGATGAATGAATGTATACTTTTTAGTATCCTTGCATTTTTTCTTATGCATATTTTTATAGAAGGCTTTCTTTTATATATGTATAATCTCATTTTTATCTTTAAATATCACTGAGTAATGAATATCCTGAAAAGGCAGAATTAAGACTGAGTAATAAGTAACTTTTTTTTTTTTTCTTTTTCCTAAGACTCTGCTCTGGATGATATCATTACGATGGAATTGGTCTAGCCTTTGCATATTAATTTTTGCAGCTTGCCAATGAAATCATGTGTTTATGCTATTCAGTTTAAAGCACATCTCAGAAAACCATGAATTAGCACATTACCAGAACATTTCCAGGGGGGCAGTACATGTTTGTAGTCTGCCTTACTTGTTACAGTACACACACTCCACTGGCAAAAAAAAAAAATCACAGGGCAGCATGAGAAGATATTATTACCCTCTGACTGACAGCATATAAAGTCATCCTGTGCAGAAACTTACTGGCTTTATTCTCCCTTATCTCATATTATATAACAAAATCGGTAAACTACAAAGTTCTTATACACACAAAATTATATGATTGTTTTACCTACCAGTAAGAGAACGGAAAGGAACATTGGATGCAGTCTTATACAAGAAAGCAAGTAATCGAATAGGTCTCAGAAACTGCCTATATGAAGAAAGTAGTCCCATCTTTCACAGGAAAACCACAAATTACAAAAAGGACTCTGAAAAAGCTGCGACCTTTTCACTTGTTTCTATCTAAGGATTGTTATCACAAACACCGTTTGCTGCCTTTTAAATTAGCTTAGCAGCTGAGCGCAAGAGGAATGCAGATTTCTGCAGGGTGCTAGCGTATTGCTCTCTAAGAAGTGCCAGCTGGGAAGGGAAGCGCTTGGTTTGTCGGGAGGGGGGTTGGGTAGCATCCCTCGGGGGAGCGAATGTCCCTTGGAGCTGGCTCCTGCTCAGGCATAAGCGGCGCGGCACGGCGCAGGGAGCCCTGGGCAGCTCCCGCTTTGGGACACACAGGTGGAAAGTGGAGCGGATCAAGAAAAGGATGATGGCAGCGGGGTAGGCTGCCGCACGACGAGCCGCACGACCACCTTCAGTACCCGGCACAGCCGGGCTCTGGGCTCCACTCCTCGCCGCTGAGAGTGGGAAGGGGCAGGCAGGGGGAGGTGCTGGGGGCCGGGCGTCCTGCCCGGCCGGCGGTGCCCTCCTCCTGCGGGTGGCTCCGCTCCCGCCCCAGGCCAAGCCGCTTCTTCAGCGCCGGGGGCGGCGGTGGCGGCGGCAGCGGGGCCGATGGTGGCGGCGCGGCAGCAGCAGCAGCAGCAGCGGCGGCGGCGCTGGGGGGTGCCGGTGCTGCTGGCGGCATACGTGGGCTATCTGGGGCTGGGCGCCGCCGTACTGCAGGCGCTGGAGCGGCCGGCCGAGGTGCAGGCGGCCCAGCACCTCCTCCGGGAGCACTGGGAGCTGCTGGCCAACCACACCTGCCTGCAGGGGCCCGCCCTGCAGCGGCTCATCGAGGTGAGCCCGGGCGCGGCGGCGGAGCGGAGCTCAGCAGCCGCTGTGGCTGCGGGGCAGGCGCTGCCTCCGGCCCGGGGGGAAAGAGCGGGGCGGGAGCGGCACCAACCGCCCCTCCAGCCCGAGAGTAACTTTAAACAAAAAACAGCAAAACCCCCAAACTTTTCCCCGTGTAAGTGTATGCGCACACATCATCCTCTCCCGAAGAAGCCGCCCAGGGTGTGGGGGCTTTCTGCGGGCAGCCACCTCGGGCGCGTCGGGTCCCCCCCAGCGCCGCAACCCGGGCTGCCGCTACCTGTGCTGCCTGCTGATGGAGAGAGGCTTTCGTTCTCTGCTGCCGTCCCACGAGCTGCGGCGTCCGCGGGTTCTGAAGCGCCGCCGTCCTGACCGAAGGCAGGCGGTGGCGGAGCGTCCCGTTACGTGACAAATACCCGCGGTTAATTGCAGCTGGTTTAGGTTTGCTCTTGCACTTGCCGAAGCAGGAGTTATAGTGTGTACGACGTCTTGCAAGTGGTAAATTCTAATGGGAAGGCTTTGTCGTGGTAAATTTAATTGGTGTTTATACTAGCGTCAAACTTTTTCCATCCTCTGCTTGTTGTTTAAATGGAAATAGAACTTATCCTTTAAAATGCTTCTGAAGATATTTGCAGGATGGTTGCAAAGAGTAAAGCAGTAACAAATGCAGTCTTACTTAATAAAGTACAGATGGTTGCATTTTTATGATACAGATATGAGCAAAGTGACATAAATGGGTTCTCTCTTTGCTCGGCTTTTGCCTGAAAAACCTACAATATTGAAGTGTCTTGAGTACTTACCCAAATCCTTTGATTTCGATAGGTGCTGGCAATTGAGTATGTACTCCTTGCTTTGGTGTGTCTGTCTCAAATAGATGTAGCCAAACAAAAAGAAAACCTGGGGTTAGTTAGTTTTGTTTTGATGTGTTTATGTTTGTTTGTAAAAACAGTGTACGATGGTGACTGAAACCATAGCAGCTGGTCACTGCAGTTGAAAGAATCTAAAAGAGACTTGGATATTTACTTTTTTCGGGGGGTTGTTTGTTTGTTTCCTCTCCAGCATAGAGGAAAATACAGAAGCCATCAAATAGGAAAATCATGTTGGGTGTTTCAGAAAAGCTCTGACAGACAAAGTTATGCTGATGCCCTATGTCACACTCTCATCCTTTGACTTTCTGGATTGTATATTCTCTGTTGGCAATCAGGGGAACAGTGATCATATGCTATAAATTTGGACCTTTGTAAGCTACCATAATAACGACTTTTGTTATTTGTGGTGTGTGCTGTGCTAGCTGTGGAATTTAAATAGAGATAAGTGAGAAATATAGCAGAAGACCAGTCTGGCATTTCATAAAGCTGGATCTTAGCTAAGCTTCATTCAGCACTGGCCCATTGTGTAGTGAGCACCTGTTATGGCACTTACCCAGGGATTGCAAGGGCTTGGTGAATGATGGTAATGAGGTGCTAGTAGTAGAGAGAAGATAATCACAACTAAATAGGTAGAAATGTCATTCTGTCTGTTTTACTGCAGCATGACCCCTACTTCTTCTTGATACCCCTGGAATAGGGGAATAGGACAGCCACTCAAATCCCTTTAGACCAGACTGTTACAATATGCCGTGTGAGTATGTAATTGTCACTGAGCAAGCCCTTGATGGGAATGTTACAAATAAGCTTTGTTTCAGTTTATGCAGTATCTGTGTGTACCTTCAAGTTCTGAGAAGCCATACTCGGAGTTTGAATGGCTTAGTGTGTTATTTTGAATAACATTAACACTGAGAAATTAGTTCTTAAAAATCCACAGAACTAATGTTTTCCTATACTGTTTTCTAATTTCCTATGCAGTAATCACTGGCATGCTCGATGTGTGCTCAAAAAGAGATGTTTTTCTGTGCAGTAAATTGTTATTGCAGGACATTGCACATAGTTTATCAGGCAGTGTCATCACTGGCTCTCTTCAGATAAGAAACTTGTATTCTAGATACACAGCTGATTATTTGCTAATTAAAGACATATAAAGAGTGTTTGTGAAAACGTAAAGCAGTGTGTGAATTTTAATTGCCTTGACATTACTGGCAATTCCTCATTGTTTTCTTATAGCTCTTTGATTCCAGATAATCCTAAACTGTGTTTATTTTAAGTGTATAGGAGCCAATATGAAATAAAATTCTAGTTTGCTGAGCAATGTACAAACGTAATTTTACAGCCCATTTATCACTTAGTTCCTAGTTACCAACCGGCAGTGGAAATCCGCTGGTCCAACCCTTGTGCAGATGGGAGAGCAACAGAGAGCTCCAGCTTTGAGGAGCTAGCAGGAGAGCACAGAGTGAGGATGAGCAGGAGGGAAGCAAAGCAAACAAACCATGCTGTAGCAGCTAGACGAGTAAATTATCATCCAGTAATTTCTGTGACTCGAGTTCTTTCCAAGGAAGAAGCAGTCTTCTAGTTAACAAAGGAGAGGACAGAAGGAGGTGAAAACAGCAGACCAGCAATAAAAACAACAGTGAAGGAGAATGTGTCAGAAAGCATGTGACATATGTGGTTGTGGGCCACTGCTTCCTGTAGATGGATTTTGTTGGGGCCCTCTTGCCTGGAGGGATTGACCAGCTCTTCCCCTGCAGAAGCAGTTCCACATTTCCTGAGTAGCTGAAGACAGCATGTGCAAATGCTTTACATGTAAGCAAATAAACAATACTTGGTCATGTGTTTATGCACACACATAGGGGCACAATGGAGGCACTGTGGCCACAAGTCTCTCTGCAGTGCATCCAGTGATGTTTACTCAAGGAACACATAAGTTTGACTTTGTTGACCCATCTAACCCCAGGCTCTTGTTCTGCCATTGTATACAGTCTGACTGAACACATGCTCACCAGGAAGGAGACTGAGAGCAGGCCATCCTCCTGAGCCACTAGGCAACGTGCAAAGAGGGCAATATCTGGCCTTTTATTATCGTGGTGGTGGTGATTTTTACATGCCAGAATTACTGGGTGTGAGGTCACATCAAAGGAAGCTATCAATGACAAGACTTGTAGAAGGTCATTATCACTGCAGCAGATGCAATGATAAGACAGATTGCAGGTGATATACATTTTCAATAAAATTAAGAGAAGTAGGTGGACTCAGCTGAGGAGAAAAATATCTATGTCAAGGCGAAAATTATGTTGGTTCTAGATTCTAGAAGCGTCCGAAAAGTGAGGTTGCACACAAAGAGGACACTTTCTGTTTGGGCATGTTTCTTGGAGCTGAGATCTTTTCTGACCTTTTGGGGTTGGGGCACCAAGACCTGCTTTGGTGTGAATCACTTCTGAGTGCAAAAGGGCCTCAGCTTTACTGTGTAGTGTGAATATTAATATAGCTCTGGTCCAGCTGAGCTGTCTTCCAGACTTGCTCCTTTTCCTGCATCATTTTCAATGGTTACAGGCACTCAGCTGCTGTACTTGCCAGTGTCTGTTTAATCAGATGATTGGCTGTAGGGCCAAGCTTGGAACAGCACTATTTGTGTGTTACCCTATTACCACGACATCCCTTTCATGCTACCCTTACTTTTTTTTGATAGAAACCTTTTGTGTTATATACTTATTTCCCTAGTACAGATGTTTCCTGTATTTATTATATGGTCCTATTGGTTTTCTATTGTAGTTATATAATGCTATTTAAACACAGCTGCTTTCGTAAAATGAGAAAATGAAAGCTGAGTTGTTTTTTTTTCTTTTTTTGGCCTAGAAAGATTTAAGGTCTAGTGAAAAGGGCCTAATGCTAAAGGGCAGGTTATAAACTAAATGGCTGCAGGTGGGTCTAGATACTGTTATCTCCAGAGTCAACAGCTAGAGGTACACAGAGAGTTTGAGTAGATGTTTACAAGAGCATTGAGATCCCACGTGACTGAAAGATCCTCATCAATACCTTGGCTTGTACTGACATTGAACCAGCAGAGAATTCCTGACAGCTGTCAGGAAATAAAACCCTGCAAACATAGTTTACTAAAATAATCTTGTGCTCCAGTGATGCAACAGGAAGGGTTGAGCATCAGAGATCACCTGCCAGTGGTGAGGGTCTTTAAGGAATAGCAATAGCTCCTGGTATTGTGGAGCTGTAATATCTATATAGAGCCCAGTCTGGTCAAATTAACTTGTTGCAGATGTTATAGGGTTGATCCCCTGTGACTGTTCTTTCCAACTTCATGCTTATCAAAATGTACTACTGCTTTGCTTAAGTTACAGCCAATTCATCATTCTCCAGGCCTGTCAGCTAAAAGAGCTGTGGGTCTTACCAAGAATGTGCATTCTGTGCTAATAATACCATCTTCTAGCATATGTTTGATGGAAGTTGTTGAAGGTAAAATCATTATTCTATAATGCAGTAGACTGGCACTATCTCATTATTCCGAGATTTCTCGGAAGGTGACAAGAAGACATGCTGATGAGCTCTTTCTGATTAGTTGGCTCAGCCCTAGGTCTCCTGGTAGTGTCCAGTACCTGTGTTCAAAAAGAGAGAGGCAAAGGAAAAAGCACAGCAGCCTTATTATAGCATACCTCTGCTTAAAGAGATACGTTCTTTTGATATTATCAAATTCCCTATTACAGCTGATCAGGCTTGGTGGGAAAGTAACAAGGGTGTGTAGCCAGCTGGCATTGAGTGGTGAGTATCTCAATAACTGTCCTACCAGAAGGTTTGAGACCCAAAACTAGCAGTGAATAGCTAAAAGCTGGGGATCCATTATAAAAAGAGAAATGGTACTTCTTATCAGTTGTTTGAAGAGGTGGGTTATTCTTATATGTACTTGTTCTCCATACTTTATTTTTTTCAATGCAATTAAAAGAAAAACAACTTGTGAAAGAAATCTGAATTTTAAAAGGATAATACAATGCAACCTTTCTGTGTTCTGTAAATTATACAGGCAGCTTCTTTGAACTTCTTTCAACAAGCCCTGCCTATTTCTGTTGCAGTCCAGTTGTCAAATAACTGTTCTCATTGGAGTTTGAGAAGTGACTGGAATTCAGCACCATTTTGTCTCAAGGAATCATGCCAGACATTCTTCCTTGATATAAAAGCTTAATTTTCAGAAATGATACGAGTAGCTTAGGGTAGTTCTTGTTGCAGCATTACTGCACTAGACTACATATTCTGCTCCTTTCCTGTTGACAAATAAGTCTAGATGAGAAAGTCCTAGAAACTGTAGCACAGACCCAGCAGTAAACTAAAAATGCTTTTGCTCTCAGGGTTCCTTTATTTTTGAGGAACTAGTGCCAATTACATTCGCAAACATTGCTGGGGAGATGGGGGAGCAGTTGCTTGATCAGCTCTCAGGTTATTCATAAAAAGACCCACAACACTATGAATTCAAAACAATCCATCTGGATTTTTATTTTTTAAAATTTTGTGGCTGTTCTTCTTTCAGGCAGAATTCATGTAAGTTTCCTCTGCAGACAAAGACAAGCGATCAGAGCTCATGGCTGAGAAAGGTGTGATTAATAATCTGTTTTTCAATTATTTGGAAATTAATTGACCTTTGTCCTTGCAATCTGAGACCAAGGTTAATCTTAACCATTTTCATCTGATTTACAGCTGGTATTCTGTGAGGCATAAATGAGTGTTTGTATGCCAACATGGCACAGAATTTCCAGTGCACAAAGTTTGAGAGTTGTTTTCTCATTAATCTAAATGGTTTCTTGGGGCCTCTTGAATTCCTTTTTTTCCTCCTTTATATGTTGCAAAGGTGAGGACAAGTGTCTGAATAAGGCAAGCCATTTTTGGGTGGACACATATACCCTGGAAATGTTGATTTTTGTACATGAATATGTAAACTTTAACTAAATTCAGGAATAAAATTTCGTACACCAGTCCATTTTTGCCTTCCTTAAGAACTGCTTTCAGATGTGCTTTGTAAATACTCCTTTTGCCTTTAAAGGTATCTCAAGATTACTGTGACCTCTGGCCAGAATGCCACAGTTCAGAAGCAGGGGACAACAGCAGTGACAGGAGCCACAGTTTATAAAAAGGTCATTGATATGACTCTTTCCTTGATGGCTTCCTCCAGAAAAAAAATCATTAATTCTTTTGGATATATTTGGTAGGGTCATAATCTTTTGGAGCTTTGCTTTTGTCATTTTCACTTAACTTGCTCGTTTTGGGGAGGGCAGGCAGATTAGAATCAGTCTGTTTAATCATTTATATAAAGCTTATTTTTTGCCATAAAGACTATGGGAGGAAATAGAAGCGTAGTGTTCTGAAGAAAGGGATTGTGAAGAACATAGTGCCTCAGTTTACATGTACACATTCATTTATTCTTTACTGCTGGTCTTAAATGCCTTTTTTGAAAGCTGTATCCTAGTCACATGCTGTTGTGACTCAGTGCAGAGGTGGATGATGGAATTTTTTGTTGGTGTCAAGGAGGTCAGATTAAAGCATGGTCCTTCCATTTGCAGTACTTGGTGATCAGAAGCCATGCTGCAGCCACAGACTGGTGGTGGAGGGGCCCACAAGTGATGATAATTGTGGAAGAGAGGAAGTGTGTAAGCTGAGAAAGCTGGGAGTTGCCCAGAGCTGATAACACGGCAAACATGGTAAATGAGACTTAACGGGTATGCCTGAGGGATAGAGTGGCTCTGCAGCAAATGCAAAAGAATAAATCTGCATTTTGTGGGGAGGAAGATGCAGTACTCAAAAGTCAAGTGGGAACCAAACCGTAGTTGTTGGAGCTAGGTTTCCATGGTTTGTTTTTTTTGTTTTGGAGTTGTTTTTTCAGCTAGACAGTATTAACAGATCTTTTGAGTATAATTCAATGCGTATAGTTTAATTTTTGCTGGTACAACTCCAATAACTACTTTGGGTTTATTGCTGCAAAGCTGCGTAGAGTGGTAAAACTCCAGTGTAGGTGAGTCAGTCATCTGTAGAAGTGCAGCCCCAGAGCTGTGAAGGGTTGAAATTTAGGCTGTAGGAGTGACTTAAGATTTTAGTTTCTTTTTTTGATTCAGATAAAGAAATTGCTAAAGTTGTGTTTGGATGTTGCTGCAGAAAGAACCAGCAAATGATAGTAAATGACAAAGAAAGAGAGTAGTATAGCCATTCTAAAATAAGGGTGATAAGGGAGTCAACAGAAATCCACAGCTTCCTCACAGGGTTACCACTTAGCTTGAATTCAAGGAGGGAATTCCTTGCGGAAATATGCACAGAGCAGGCTTTTGTACTGGGATGTAATCTAATATAGAGCTTGCATTTGCAAACATTAGCTTATGACATTCTTAACTGAAACTTCCCAGCTTATACTTGAGAAAGGTGGAGCTGGAAGCCCAGTTTGATTATTCTGAGGCATGTTTTTATCACAAAGGTAGCAGAACAGGCGTCTACATTTTAAATAGATCTCTTTGAGTGGACATCATGCTGGCTGTTCTAACCACCAGTCATGGCAATGTTAAGTAGCACCATGCAAAGCCTACTTGCATGGTCAAAAACCAGAGCAGCATACTTCATGAGAAAGTGCAGCAGCCTGCAAATGAAGTTTCATTGACCTGTGAAGGTCTAAGAATTTAAAATCTCAATTATAAACCCTATAGGAGTTACAAAAATTCCCACAAAATTTATCTGTAGTTTAAAGTATGTAAGTATTGTCAGCTAAAGATGTGGTAGTCACTGTCAACTGCAAATTGTTACCACTTTAGAGAAAGGGAAATAAGTGCAGAGAAGTGAAACTATGGTTTTATGTGGTACAGCTTGTCTGTCAGTAGAAATCAAAGAACCACTGCATTTCTCATTTTTTCCATTATTTTAACCACCCACCTGTTTCTGTTCTGCTTTTTGAATTGCACATGACCTTTAAAGTTCCCAAAATATCAAACCCAAGCTCTGCAAGTTCAGTATTTTTTGGGTTTGAGCAGTTGGTGGTATTGACTGGCATCTTAGATCAGGCAGATAACTACTTTTGAACACAGGATTTAAGGCGCTGCTTCTACTAGGGCCTTTTAATGCATTAGGTTTTGAGACAGACTCAGTACAAATCACCAGCCTAAGAGAAAAAGGAAAATCCCTAGGATTTAATGGCAAAGTAATCATAAAGTAAAACAAAGCTTCTGGTTCTCAAAAAGGCTGGCTAAGGAAACTAAGCATTTTTGATGCAACATATGTCATTCACTTTCTTTTTAGTACCTCTTGAACCCACAGGCTAAAATATACTTGAAATTTATTTGAAAATCAGTAGCAGAGACGTATCAACACCTCTTCAATGGAAAAAGCAGGGAGAATTCAGCTGTTCTGCTGGAGTGTCTTTCAGTTGGGGTTTTTCCTGTGTGTGCTCTAAAGTTATAAACCATTTTTAATTTTTCTATGAAAAAGAACAATAACCAAAAGCAAAAGTCTAAAGGAATATAGTAAATTCAGGAGAGTTTTCACAGATATCTCCCTGAATGCTCGGTCAGCCTTCAGGAGTTTGCAATCCAATGACTTCCTGTGCCAGAAGTAATTTCTGTGCATTAATAGCCAGCTATGGATTTCTCTTTCATGAATCCATCCCCATGGACAAATCTGCAGGAAGGCAAGCTCCATTAATTCTACCATTCTCAGAAGAGTCAATCTTTAGTTTTCTGTCATCATTGTTGCTATGTCAAAGGTTGATTCTAGATAGTATAATAAAACGTCTTTTACTTTAGGGGGAAAAAAAAGCTGGTATCCTGATCTCCAGCCACTGTGAATCTTCCCCTTTAAGGGTGGCATCAGTAGCTCTTTCTTTCTGAGAGTAGTGAACTTGACATTTTTTTCTGTGGGTCTTCATTTATTCAAGTGGCTTTGATTTGCATGAATATTCAGAGGTTCTCCATTGGGCTGGCTTCAACAGGTGGGTGGGCCTAATGGTTAACAATGTTATCTAGGTGTTTGATAAAAAGATTTAACAAAGAAATGCTTAGAGACTTATTGCTGAAGGGGCTTGGGGACCTCAGGGAGCACCCTGATTGCCTCAGTACCAGGAAGCAGAGAGCTGGCATGCTGCAGGCTCAGGGCTTGCTCTTTGCCAATGAGTAATGGTTATGTGTGCTTCCTTCCCACTGGCAGCAGTGCAGCTTGCTGTGCCATTTAGGGCAAGTGCTGTGGCCTGTCTGCAGAGCCTCAAGACACATCCTGTGCTTCCTGGCAGTTGCATCACTACTTGGGGAAAGTTAACAGTGGCCCTGGGGTGTTGAGTTGTTACAAGTCACTGCAAAGCTGGCATGGGTGCTCACAACTGCTCAGGTTTGCTTCTAAAGCAGAACACAAGTGGTGCAAAGATGTGAAATCAAACATTTAATGACTTGTTTACTGCTGCTTGCTTCTCACATGATGTCTTTTGTAGGCTCTTTGTTTCCCTTCTCTCCATGAAGATTTTTCTATTTTTTTGGGCCAATTGTGCCACAGGTTCTTGCAATCCTCTCTGGCTCTTAAGTGTTTCTGGCTTTAAAAACTTGATGTTGAGTGTAATATTATCAACTACTGAGCTTGTATCAGCAGGACATCAGGCAGGAGACTGGACAACAAACATGCTGCATGTTTGAGTTTTTCAAGTATCCCTGATCTAGCTGATAATAAATTTATCCAAGAACTGGACTACTGCTGTTCCAGCAGGCATATATGTGTTCAAGACTATGAACTGCAGAGATCACAGTATACAGAAGGAAATTTTGAAGAAAATATCAAAGCTTTTTATTGCAAATTGAACTACTGGTTTTTGGGGGGGGGGGGGGGGGGGGGGGTGGAATAGGTCACCTGTATAATTTTCCAGTGTCTCTCTTGCCATTTCACTGACTTTGGGAATTATTTTAAGTTCATGAACATGTGATTCCTGTCTAGGCCATTGTCTGCAGAGTTCTTACACTTCTTAAACCAAATGTCAAGTGTTGTCAGCCTGCACCCCATGCACCTGACAAACCTCAGTGCAGACACCAGACGTGGAAGAAGATTGATCACTGAGGGAATTTACACAAAACTGTTCAAAACAAATCCTTCTGGAGGCTTCTTAAGGCAACCTTTCCTCTCTTTTTTTTTTTTTTTTTTTCAGGGGTAGTTGCATGGAGAAGGGAAGAAGTGCTTAGTTCTTCTATGTCACTAATGCTGTATATACAAAACTTTTTATTGAGTTGCCCTGCTCACGTTACAGCAACAATTCACAGAAGAAAGCAAAATGCAATAAAACATGTGTGGTCCTTAGCTCTTCTCAGAGCACAGGCTCTCTCCTCTGTCTCGTAATTTAGAATTTAATAGATTATAATGTGACCCTGAGGGGTTTAAATTGACTTCAGTTATGAATAAATCAAGATATATCTGAGGATGCACTCTCAAACATTGTTTATTGCTT
Source organism: Certhia americana (assembly GCA_018697195.1). NCBI lineage: Eukaryota > Metazoa > Chordata > Aves > Passeriformes > Certhiidae > Certhia > Certhia americana. The sequence goes on along the minus strand of CM031859.1, from coordinate 82,601,405 downwards.
AGAAAAATGTGTTGCTCTCTGAGATGCTCCTTGCTCTTAGTGTGAGAATTAGTAGCTCTAGAGAAAAAGAGATACTGATCCTTGAAGTTAAGCTGCTGCTTAGGACCTAAAAATAGTTTTTAATTCACAGCCTTGTATGATATTATATAAATCATATAAATTATATAGAGTATGTTGCATCAGTAAAATGGGACAAAGCTTCCTTTCTTTGCAGGCTTGACATTTCAGTTTGTTTGGTGGATGCATAAACTACAACTTCTCCATAAAACAAAAAACCAACCAAAATCTGAGTGTGATTCCTTTTATTATCAGTGGTGAAAACTTTATCAGTAGTCTTTTTTGTTAGGATAGGGACAGTATTATTTAGTATCTGCATGTCTTTTTCAGACATAACAAATTTTATGTGTTCCTGGTTACATTTTTCATTCAAAGACAATCAACTGTCAAGTGGAGTGTGAAATGTTTAGTGTCCATGCTGTGAATAATGTTGTTTTGGACACAACTGTCATTAAGTTTCTTGGCATGGGAAGGTACAATCAGGTGCAGGCACTGTTAAGACATCTGAAATCTTATTTTGGCATAGCTCAGCACACTTCAGCTAGTGACTTCTAAGTTTTTCCCAGGAGGATTGAACAGAATTGGACATAATGCTAATCTGATGTGTTCATTCACATTTCTAGTCCCAATTGGTTGGGACTACAAATGCAGTTGGCCAATGTGGGGATATATTAGCCAAACTGAGTAGTCTGTGTTCTGTAATACACCAGATTCATTCTTCCCCAGTCCAGGGGAGTCCCCTGCAAGGGATCTGTATCATTTACATATGTATGTTTATTTGCTGCTCTGAGACTTCTGCCATTGGAATATCCCATCTGGAAACGTTTCATTTTCCAAATGAACATGTCATAAGGCAGTCCTAATTATTGTTTGCCCAGGCCTTCTCTAATTAGATCTTACAATCCAATCTCTTCCACATTAATCTCTATAATCTACCATGTGCATTTCTTTTATTGCTGTAGATACACTTTCCTTAAAAGCAGTATGCTGGCTTTTGGCTCTTCTGGCCTTGCAGCCCTTTGGTCTCTAAAGCACGAGATATCTTCCACTAAAAGGGAAACAATAGACTGGGAAGTGGTTGTAGTTTGGGATTTTACCAGTTGGAAGTGGAAATGCCAGTCATATGAACTTGCCTTAAAGGGGTTTTGAGATCTCATGTTATTGTCTCTTTGCAGGGTATCATCCAAGCCTACAAGAGTGGCATAACCCTCCAGGGAAACACCACTAGCCTGGGCAGGTGGGACTTCAGTGGGTCTTTCTTCTTCTCCATCTCTGCAATAACAACCATTGGTAAGAGTTCCCTGCTGATGGGGCCACCTCTTAGACGGGGAGAGAGTGGGAAGGAGGAGTTGTACTCAGATGCTGCTCCAGCACTATGTGCTTCCCTGGCGCTTGAAGTAGGCAAGAAGGGAAGCACCCATGAACCCAGCCCTAGGAGTGTTTTGTCAGTGCCAGTGCAGTAATGGTCTCTAACTGATCAGACACAGGGATAATTAGCTCAGGACATATTCCTACAAAGTTGCATGCCTTCGGGGGCCGGAACTTCATGGTGCTGCACTACCTGGACTTTCCCAAGTCTTGTGTACTCTGTGAGGTCTGAGGTGAATCGTGCATTGAAATGGGCTTTTCCTATCACAAAGACAGGAATGATTGTAGGAAATTCTTAATAGTGGCTACTGTGTCTTCAGGGACTATATTTATGAATTATCCTCCTTATTACTACCTGTATTAGATAAAGGACCTGCTTGTTCAAGTGAAAGTTAAATAGCTGGATAAACATCACAATTCAGTTGACTCAGGTTTCAGTAAATGGGTAATGCAAAGCCCATTTGTACGAAAACGAAGTAATGATGGAAATAAGTAGGGGGAGAGGAAAATGGAAAAAAAATGTACCAGGTACAGAGGTGGTTAAGGCAGATGTTAATTATTGTCAGTTTGTGTCCCCTGTCCCCAAAACCATGAATAACTTCCCCTAATATCTTTTACTTATGGTGAGACCCAGTATTAAAAAATAACATGGAGAGGAGAGTATGTGGAGAGATGGTTGTTGAGTATCAAAAATCTCTTGTGGATTTCTTGATTTGTCAGCTTTCTTCAATTTTAATTATATTTTTAAATCAAGATTTTTCTTTTTGTACCAAATGGAACCTTCTTTTGATTTCTGATTGTTTTTGAAGATAAACTGGCTCCAGAACACTAAGGCCCCAAGTATGAGCTCAGAGAAGGTTTGTGGGTTTTCTGTGGGGGTAGAGGCGAGTGGGTGGTGGTGTGTCATCTTCCTGTGACTCAGTGCATCTTTCTGCCCTGCTCTTTTGCACATGCATTGTTCCGGTTGGGAACACATTTTCAGTGTGTTGCACTGCCAGGCAAGGGTTGCACCAGATGATGGCAGTGAAGGCTCATCAGACAGGGTTACACAGCCTGTGGGTTTCCAGCAGAGCCTGGTCAGTTCCTTCCAGCCTTTGGTACAAAGCAACATCTGCTCAGAGCTGCTTTGCTTGTCTCAGTAGTGAATCCTGATGAGTTTCTAAGCCATCACAGTGACTGTTTCACCACGCTGATGAAACTGATTGATGGCCGATGTAAGTTAATGATACTCAGGAAGAATCAAATTTATCATGTTAAAATATAACGGTATGTTGTGATGTTGGCAGAGATCTACACTAAGGATTTCTGCTCTTCTGCAAAGAGTAGGTGCTAAACTACTCTTCCCAGCCCCACCTCCTGCCCCCACTGCCCTCTTTTTTTAAGGAAACTCCTCGCCCTGATGACTATAGGGGAGGAAGACAGAACAAGGCATGACACAACTGAGTTGATAACGGAGGCAATTGAAAGTTGAAAAGAACCAAATCTTACAGCTCTTTTTCTTATGATTTTAAAACTGATATTATGACTCTAGAGACTTGTTCATGATTTTTCAGTTGTGAATTTGAGAATGCCATACAAGCCACTTCTATGCAGAAAACTTCAGACGACTGGACCCTTCATTCTGCTTTTTCAAGTTAAATTGTTAGTTGCATACAGATTAGCATCATAATCTCTGTTGATAACAATATGTTGTAGAAGAGAAAACTACAAATGGTTTCACTGAGCCTCACCCTGAGTCTGTTATCCTAATCTTTCTTCATGCAAATTCTTGAGATAGTGAGGGATTCAGCCTCATTGAGGATACCACAGCGTGACTGGGAAGGATAATTGATGATGTCAAGTAGAGACAAGCTCCTTTCCAAAGAACTCCGTGAAGTTCATATGGGTGAATCACAATAGGAAATTTCATGTATAAACTATGGCAATGAGATAAATGACAATTGAGAAGACTTCTTGAGGATTTGTAGAGGTTTTAGTGTTCTTACATGGCAAGGAATGATTTATCTCAGGCTGTGTTTATGAAACCAATGAAAGCAGGTCCTGCTGCACCAGATTAGCCTACAGGAGTTAAAGCCCAAGGCATTCTGGCAAATGAGTTCAGGAAGGATAGAGTTAAGATGATAATGCAGAAGAAAAGATTCTCAGGAATTTAGGGGTACTATATAAAGACTTTGAAGAATATGGATGGCTTCTATTCCATGTGTAGCAGCTGCTGGAAGTCCTTTGGCATGTTTGTGTCTTTCACATTTTTTCTTTGCAATTAATGCTATCCATGCCTTGCTGGCCTCATGCGAAATAACAGTTCTGTGACTCTTGTCCTTAATCTTCTCAAACAGCACTGCCAAAAACACTATCACTTTTATCTTCATCACTTTCCTTTGAGATGCTCTTTCTGTTCTGCCAGCTTCTGTATTCTACTTTAGGAGCTTTAACCTGCCTCAGAAGGACAGAACACTTTCTCACTGGGATACAGCAAAGGATGTTAACTTCTTTCACCATTAACACCAACTGAGGGGCATTAGCTTCTTTCCCCACTGACGATGTTTAAATCCCCATGTCTTCTTTTGCAGCATCTTCTGCACTGTATTCCTCTTCCACTGAAATGAGAGCTTTGTGATTAAAAGCAGCATGTGAACTTTGCTTAAAAACAAAGTGAGTTCTGACTTGCAGGCCGAATGTAGTTGATGCCTCAATTACAAATTTTTAAAGAACATATATGTATGTACTAAAATCTCATGCCTAAAGAAGTGCCCCAAAGCCCATGTAGTTTTTGGCCAATCTCATAATTTGAATGGAACTGTATTTATAACTTTTGGGATGGGCACCCCTGACCACCTGCTGATTCCTTCTCCCCACTGTTACATTTCTGTGCTTTCCTCATGGCTGTCTTTGACATATCATATCATGCTAGATTTTTTATTATCTCATTTTCTGCACATTTTTTCTATAAGAATCCTTTTTCCAGCCTTTAAGGGTCATTTTCAGAGTTCCTGTAGAACTGTAGTACTAAACATTATTAAATAAAGAGAAGCTAACTTGCTGCTGATTTTATCTCTCAGACTTCTTTATCCCTTGCTGATACAAAGTCTCTCCTTTCTGTGTTTACTCTCCCCCTGCTTAGTTTGGATTAACAGGGCAGAGGTCAAAGCAAGTTCAGAGTGGGGCGCAAGATCAAAGTTCCTAAAGTCAAACGACCACAGGGTGGTGTAATTTCAGAGAAGGTGCTAGGGAAAGGCTCTTTCTGTAGTCAGTGATGAGGCTGATTCATCTGTGCAAGCCTAAAAGTAGGAGTATTGTCCTCTCTAGCCTGAATGTCCCAGTAAATATTGGGTGGATGGATACCACTTCTCTCACGCCATATTACCATTTTCTGGTGGCACAGCCACCAGAATTCAGTTGTGTGAATTTCAAGGGCTTTTTTAGATATAAAATGTGACAAGTAAAGTTTCTCACCATAAAGACAATAAGGGAAATACCTCTTCCTGTTCTTTCCTTCTCTGGTTAGCGCAGTACATAGCTCCTGAAAACAATATCCCAGAGGACTGGAAGATAGCCTGATCCATGCCTCTGTTGTTATTCAGTGATGGTATTTACCACACTGTTACAGATATTTAGTGGTTCCCACAGAGGATTTTATTCCTCAGGGAATGAAACAGTAGCAAGTTCAGGGCTGTGAAATCCTGGTAGGGTAAAGTTATGGGGCCGACAAGAGTTTTGTGAAGACTGACCCTCTGCAGTGCTGCCCAGTCTGGTGGAGTTCCTGAAAAATGGTCAAGTTCCTGCCTGTTGCTGGCTAACAATCTGTTGGGGAATTCAGTTAAACTAACTTGAGGTCTCAAAGTGGTTAAAATACAGAATAGCAGCTTGGGACCACTTACATATTTGAATCCTCTGCAAACCTCAGGAATCTCTTGTGTAGGGGAGTTCTCTGCTGAAAAGCTGCCACTGTTGAAGTGTTGATCTTTTCCCTGCCCTGTGACAGCTGGCAGAGCTTCTCTACAGGCTTGGCCAAGTAGGATGTGGTACAGTGGTCCATAGGAGGTCACTGGTGGGTTTGGGGACAGCCACTCACAGCAGCATCCTCTGAGCTATCTCCTGAGCACTGGAAATGTGGTCGCTTTCATGCCTGCATGTCATCTCACCCAGATGAGACTAAGCCTTTTATAAAGCTTTCAGTGTATGCACAGTACGAATCAAAGACTGCAGTACTCATCTGAAGCATTTTTTTCACTCACTGAAGGAGTGTACGACCAAATTTTACTCTCATCTGGAACTTCATAGGGCTAAAACTCTCAATAATTTCCCTGGTTCAACCTGCCAGAGTCCCAGTGAGCTTCCCCATATAAGACACAGCTCCTGAGATTCTGCCACCACTAGCTTTAAAATCAAATTCTTCAAAATTTTGGTTTGTTCTGATCATAAAACTGAGACACCAAAGCAAGCTTTGTGGCTGCTTAGGGCTTGTGTCCTGTTTCTGTCCTACATGTACAGGCTCCACACCTGTAGCATCCTCCCTGGATGGATGAATTGGGAATAACTGTGGTTTCCCATGCGAGGTGTCCTAAGCTGTGTCCAGCTGATAACTGTTCTTGAACTTAGGGCAGATTTGGTGGGTATAATGTGAAATCTCACAAGAAGGTTGAGAAGCAAAGCATGCTAATATGTTTTTTACAGTTATGGAGACATTCGAACTATGAGGGAGGATAGGAACCACTGACTTGCTGATCTTCAGGTGAATGTAGGTGGTACCAAATGACCTCTGAAAATCCTCATGCTTTTAAGATCTTAGGATAATTCAGGCTTCCTAGTATCTCAGGAAGTCACCAGTGCAACTGTCTGTAAAGCAGTCAGCTATGAGGTCAGAGTAGGCTAATGAGTGCTTTGTCAGGGTCACCTTCCAGCTAAGCTGAAGCCATGCTCACATTTTCAGGAACCAGACAAACATTACCATAAGGCTGTGTGAGTGATCGGTAGGTGTGTTTGTAATTTTTCCACTTCAAATTACACAAAGATATCTTTTCCATCTACAGTAAATTTTCATATTTAATTTTTTTTTTCTCAATGAAACATTTGAATTTTTCCTGAAAAAAACCTTTCATTTCTCCTGGATTAAAACATCCACATCACTTTTAAAGAACACTTGTAAAAGGAAAGAAAAGTTTAGATTTCCTGAAAAGTGTTAGAGGATGTGCTAGTTGTGGGAGGAGCTGGATGGCTTAAGGGTTTCCTTTCCTCCAGTGCCTGGGAAAATAGGAATGTGGCTCACTGAACATCACCCTAACTGCCAAGCAGAGAGGTTTTCATGAGTGTTCAAATGTGTAATGCAAAATGAAGTAATCTGGCATTGGCACCCTGCAGTGAACTGCACAGTGGATACCTGGCCGCCAGGCTTAGATTAATTCCTGGTTATTCAAAGCAAAATACTGTCAACAGGAGCAATCTGTAAATTTGGGATTGGACCATGTCTGTAGGAAGTGATGGCTTGTATACTTTCAGATAGGAGAAATTATTTAATAAAACAAGAAGAGTTGCTTCTTTAACCAGTAGCTTTATCAGTGGCACATTTTTGGGGAGATTTGGTTTTGTGCTAACTCTGGGGGTTTTTTCTGCAGATGAAAATTTTTTGTAAGTTTTCAGATGTTTTTCAGCCAATGATAGACACTTTTTGTTCTAAGCACTTTTTGACGAAAATACTTTTATATCTGGACAGTGAGAACAAACCTCTCATTGTGGGTAGCAGGAAGTTGCAGCTGCCTCAGTTAACTGAGGGCATTGCAAGTATTGTCTTGTGAATGAAAAGATCTTTTACTAAGAAGTCTCAACCTCTTAACAAGTCTACAGAGCTTCTGAATCCCTTATGGGCAGGAATGTAATGGGATAGCAGGAAAAAACTCCTGAATTATCTAATATGCGTAACAGAAGCACATGAGTTAAAGCACATGGTTAGGAACATTTAGAAATAAAACCACTCGTTTTGTTTCCTCCAAAGAAGTTTAATTTACCTTACACCTTAGTTCAAAACAAGAGGAGCTATACATGCACTTAATCCAGCTGCTTCAGTGGAAACACAATTTGATGTCTCTGCAGTTTTTAGTGACCATTTCTCAGTGTCTTTTTGCTTAGACATTTACAAAGAGACATCCCAGCAGCAGGCTCGTGAGGGATGTGACACAACTGGCAGCATAGTCTTAGTTTCTGAATCTGGTTTGCATCTTCTAATATATAGATCACAATGGTTTAAGACACCAGTTAACACTGAAAAGGGTAAATCCTATTTTCCCATTCCTGTTTATAGAAGTTAATAGGTTAGGTTGTCATCTCTTTGTCTAGTGCAAAGACAAGTAGATGTAACCAGACAGGAGTAAATGTCTGGCCATTTTGCATAATCTAAAGTCTTCTATGCTATTTGATTATACTTTGTATCCTGTATAAAAGGCTGCTGGGACCTAGCTTTCTGGCATGTGTAGAGCAACTGTGTACCAAGTCTTCAGAAATTTGTCTCAAGCTTCTGAGTCCAAGGCAAAAGGGAGACAGAGAAATCAAATGCAAAGCAGATCTTGTGTTTGGAGAGCTAGGTTTACAGTGCACATTGGATCTTCCTACATCATTCAATTTGTCATTCTAAATTAATTGTAACATACAAGTTAAGTTTAGGTGCTCTGCCATCCAGCACTGTGTGGCATCCCCACAATTTTGAAGGCCTCTGTGTTTCACACAGTGACCAGAGAATATTGTCCTTTCTTCTTTTATGTTTTTCTGCAGAGAAACTCAGAAATCTGTGGTTAAAAGAACTGCCCAAGACATTACACAGCCTTTTAAAACATGATATAGAAGGAAAAGAAAGGGGAAGGATTATGGGGAAACCACCTCGGGAATAACTGGCCATAAATGTCTGTGACTCATCTTCAGCCTCCAGCCCTACAGTAAATGCCCCCCAGCACTTTCTCCTGGACCAGGTCAGGCCACAAAACACCCTAATCCCACAAGAGAAAAAGTGGGACTAATCCACTGAAATGTTACAGCCAGTGTGAAATGCATCACACCAGACACATCTTTCTGTAATTTTCTTAGAAGGAGTCATCTACCAGATGTACTTGCCTATGTGTCTCATTTACCACACCTGTTAGTCTAGAAATGGTGAAAGATGGCAGAAATCAGCAATCACTGGGGAGAAGTGCAATAACATTGCAAAGCTGCTCACAAGCAAAGAAGTAGCACTGGCATCAAGTCTTAATTTAGCCTCTTTGGTTTCACTGTATTTCAAAACATCTAGTTGCATAAAAGCATCCTACTCTTTCTGGGGATGCTCTCCCCCTTCCCAGGTGCAGGCTCCATTGGAGGTACATTGTGTGCCTAAAGTTATTGAAGAGGATATCCTCCTTATAATAAAAGTTGGGATTTGTGGGGGTACATACTTAGGAATAGTTTGCACCCAGACCTTTTTCTGGGTGTAGTTTGCCGGCACACATGCACCACTACTGCAGAGGTGCCCGTGGTGAGAGATTTTTGTTAGGAAAAACTTAGCACAGAATGTGTAGATATCCCTAGCTCATAGCTGCACACATTTCTATATTACCAGTCAGTGGCTTATTACAGCTGGCATGTGACAGAGGTTAGTGAAGAAATGGGACTCGAGTTAACCACAGATGTTTGCACTCTCACTTATCTGGGATACAGAGCCCAGCCCTGGGGCCTCTCCCTGCTGGGTACTGCTCACTTGCCATGAGGCTACAGCACCCAAAAGCAAGGCAGTGGAGGGAGTGCCTCTGTGCTTGCTGAGCTGATGGTTGGGCAGTGCTGGGAGGGGATAACATTATTTATGGTAAAAGGATAATCTCCTATGTGGACATACACCAATCTCTAATGAGCAGAGGTGATTCTGGAATGTAGTCAAGGCCATAGGTCTCTTGACTGGCTAGGGTACGGTTGAAATGCTTGTGGTGTGTTAGTTCTTCTGTCTTTGAAAGGATCCTGTGAAATATACCCTAATTAAATCTGACATTCTTGTGACAGAGAACACTGGAAACTACAAGTGCAAGTCTGCAAATTTATAGGACATTTTAAAAAGAACATGTGGGGAATGAAGACAAGTGATTTTGTAGCCAGAATGATCTGGGGATACAAGCAAGGCTGTGGTAGTAAGGCAGGACCTTTTATTAGATCACTTCCTATGACTAGAAGAAAGGCAAAATTTAAAACACCTTTTTATTTGTTTAGGTCTGAAATTGAAGGATTTTACACAGGTTAAATATAATTTCTCTGGGTATATTGACTCTAGACAATAATTTTGACAATTTAAGGTGTACTTGGTATTTGTGGTACAAAAGACTATAAACAAGGAGGCAGTGTTAAGTTCACTGGTCCTGTGGGACAAAGGTAGAAAAGGGTGGTAGTTATAATTAAAACACTATTGTGATTCAGAGACCATCTGACAGTCATGCAGGATCATTTACCAGTAAAGCCCATGCCAACAACATTTACAAAAATTGGACTAAACGGAAGGTTTGCATTTACGTCGGATCCCAGCCAGGGCAGTGGGTAGGGGAGAGGAAATTCACTGGTAAATGGGAAAGGAACTAAGCAAAATTGGCAGGGAAAGAAATGTTATTTTCCAGCCCACAATAGGATATGACAAACAATGGATCTAACTCTACAGTTATTTATAAAAAAGGTCCTTTTGGAGCAGTGACCTTCTCACCTACCTTTTGTAGATGATGGAGGTTCACCCCTCCAGGGGGAAGGGGTAAGCAGATAATATTTTAGATTTCATGCTTCATTCCTCCCCTGTCTAGGCTATGGGAACCTGAGCCCCAGCACTGCAGTTGGTCGAATCTTCTGCATTGTGTTTGCACTTTTTGGGATCCCCTTGAACCTTGTACTTCTGAATGAAATTGGGCAGCTGATGCTGCTTGGGGTTCAGCATTGTGCCCGTCGCCTAGAGGAGCTGTTTCACTGGCAGGTAAGCAGTATGGACAGACATCTCTCAAAGAAAAAAAAAGACAGAGGGCTGTCTGGTATTTGAGATCTTATGACTAACAAGAACAGCCTGGCTGACTATTTGACCAAAAAGGCAGTAATACTCAGGAATAACTGGAAGCAAATAAATTTAGCTTATGACAGCCCTATGAGGCGTCAGATAAGTTTGTTTATTAATTGAGGGAAATTCTGTGATGAATGACTTCCCCTACAGCAACAGAAGTGATAAAGCATGTAAGCAATGCACAGTCCTAGACTATCTGGTCTGTTTATCATCAGTTTTAGTTAGAATTGCATGTGTAAGTTACATGGAAGCAGTTGTGGAACAGGCTTTAAACTGGCATGAATTTAGGACTTATGAATGTGATAGCCAATTTGTGTTGGCTGGGCGTCAAAGTTTACCTCAGCTAGCATCTAAGTACCACGCAGTTACTCACCCCTTCCCAGTGGGATGGGGAAGAGAATCAGAAGAACAAAAAATTCATGGGTTGAGGTAAAGACAGTTTAATAAGTAAAACAAAAGTTGTACACACAAGCAAAATAAGAAAAGGAATTTTTTCACCGCTTTCCATCAGCAGGCAGGTGTTCAGCCATTCCCAGGAAAGCAGGACTCCATCATGCATAACTCTTACTTGGGAAGACAAACTCCATCACTCTGAACATTCCCTGCTGCCTTCTTCCCCCAGCTCTATATGCTGAGCATGATGCCATATCATATAGAATATCCCTTTGGTCACTTGGCCTCAGCTGTCCTGGCTGTGTACCCACTCAAATTCCTGTGTACCCCCAGCCTACTCCCCAGTGGGATGAGTTGAGAAGCAGAAAAGGCCTTCACACTCTGCAGGTACTACTCAGCAACAATAAAAACACCTCTGTATTACCAACAGTTTTCAACACAAGTTTAAAGCACAGCCCCTACTAACTACTGTGAAGAAAATAACCATCTCAGCTAAAACCAGCACACCTGTGGGACAGACACACCATTTATTATAGTGGAATTCAATGAATTGTTTGTATGCTTTTGTGGAGTCCATCATCATATCATCATCTCCAACTGGAAACCAAGCTGGACTTTCCTTGCTGCACTTCTTCTGACAAAGTTTTGGTGAGGTTTTTTTTCCTTCCTGTTTTACTAGAATAAAGCTTCCTTCCTGATGAAGACCTGTGCACTGGTAACTGGCTTGTTATTGTTCCTCCTGCTACCTCCATTGTTATTCTCTGACAAAGAAGGCTGGTCTTATGAAGAAGGCTTCTACTATTCTTTCATTACCCTCAGCACTATAGGGTTTGGAGACTATGTGATTGGTGAGTAGTTCTCATTTCCTTGCTTTCACCTACTGAACAGCAAGTCCATGACATCACAGCTCCCCACTCAGCAGTTTGGCACCAGTAGGAATCCCCAGACCTGAGGATCAGTATGTTGTGGTGGGCATTTGACAGATTGGAAAAGACACAATTTCTGCCATAGCAGTGCCACCTGTGGAAGAACAAAGGCATTTTTTCCCAGTCAATAAGTGGCATTGAAATGGCCTGTTCCTTGTATGACTACACCACCATTCAGGAGGGCTATGGTTTAAATACAATAGTTGCTGAGAGCACACTTATCACACTCCAGTGCATCGGCAGCCATTAGTTTTAAGCAGATGGCACTCTGCATCATCATTAACATACAGGAACTGTTTCTTCTGTCAAAACCCTAGATAACTGCTTTCTAAAAGCATCCTGACTTAAGTCACTAAAGTATAGACTGTCAGGCACCAGGCACTACCTAGTTTTGGATACCAAAATCCTTTGCCAGAGGAAATGGGATTGGATCCACACCCACTGCATTTGCTGAAATGCAGGACACACCCTTTTGATAAAGACTTTCTCATTCAAAATAAATTGATTAAAGAAACACATGAACCTTTGAATTCTTGAGAGACAGAAAGACTAAAACATCCTATTATGGATTTGCTATTTTTTCTTCATAGCACTTGCTTGATGCTTAGACAACTTAGTGGCAGTTACTTTAGGACTTGTCTGTAATGCATCAAAGTTATGATTAGTGCTTGTGTAGGCACATTTAAATAAATTAGGAATAAAGTTAGCTTGGGCAAGGGTAGCCAGATGGAGCTTGATACAGCTGGGTCAACTCAGCATTTTTCTACTAATTTTACAGATGATGCTGAACCCTGTGCTACAGCAGCTTTACTTCTCTCATTTCTGGTAATGCATTTGGTATTCCTTCCTCTTCCAGGTGTGCCTTCACCTGTGTAGTACCTTTGTAACTGGAATACTGCCATAGATACACTAGGTTTGGTACGGGGATAACTGAATATGTCAGTTGTGGTATGTCAAGGCTAAACAATTTTACCTTACGATCCTGTATGTGTGATTTATGCCCCAAAAATAAGGTTCAAGTGACCATCACGCTGTTTCCCCACTGGTGTGATACAGAACTGGGAGGCATAACTGACCTGTTGGGAAGGATCTCTGCAGAAAAGAACCTGGCAGTCCTGATGGGCACCGAGCTGTCAATGCTCCTGCAGAGAGTGCCTCTGTGGCCATGAAGGCTGGTGATAATTTCAAACTGTCTTCCAAGGTTTGATTGTTCTTGGAGGTTTTAGGACTACTCAGTCCTGTTCTCTCCTGCTCTCAAAGACTCTCTTGCTTATCTCTGGTTTAAAAAGATACATACAGTAGCACATAAAACCTGCTTACTTTTCTGCCTGCAGGGACCCCTGTTACATGGTAATAGAATATTGTGGTGCTGAGTAGAGAAACTAAACTGTGTGCTTGAATGTGAATAATTTCACTTTGACATGGATGTAATTTGGGATTTTATTTTTTTTTCTTATGGGAGATATTTGCAATTCCTAAGGAGTACCAGGCTGTTGCTGACACATCATGAAACATACTTACAACATCTGTTCACATGTGAAGTAGATGGCATACTTGTTTTTTATGTAGAAATCACTAATATTCAGTGATATTTCAACTGTCTTTGCTTTGCATGTAATGTGTCCTTTAAGGCACTCTTGATCCAATGTAGAAATGTTTTGGGTGATTCTGTTGTAGGGATGAACCCAGATCGCACCTATCCAAGCTGGTACAAGAATGTAATCTCTCTGTGGATCCTCTTTGGGATGGCCTGGCTAGCACTGGTTATCAAATTTTGCATCAACATTCTAGAGAGCTCCAGTGACTTCTGTCAATGCAACAAGAAGAACACGGAGATGGCAGAAGACTTAATGGATGGTAACAAAAATAGTATGAGTGGACTTCAAAATGTGGAGATCTGCAGTGACAAAGACACAAAAATGAAAGGACCAGTTGAATCTCACTCGTACACAGCTCCTACAGAAGCTCTCTAGGGAAGAAAAATATCCTCAGTGTCCTGTAGGAGTAGTCCAGAGATTAACCATTTAGAAATGTCTAAGTGGAGATGCCCTGACCTGTGAATGGGGTGAAAGTTTGCTTATTGAGCTTGAAATGCTTTTATTCTGAATTGAGCCATAACAGAATGTTTCATTCTCAGCACCAATGGGACTCTAAGCCAAAAGTAGATTTATGGAAATATTACCTGCCCTCCCATCTCAATCCATGAGGTAATCTTTGACATCCCTGAGCAACGCCAGCTGTTGTCCATTTCTTTGCATGATTCTTGCAGCCTCTAGTTATACATATGCCATTTGGCAAATCCCACAGCCATAAAAGCAAGTGCCATTTAATGCAGGAAACAAAGAGCATGTTACCAAAAGGAATGGAAAGCACTGTTAAAAGCTATCTGGAAGTCATGGCAAATCTGCACCATCACCTAAATACTTGTGCTTTTGAAAGGTGGTAACAAGTTTTTGCTCTCTGATCATTCATACAGGGATGGCAATGAGGAAGAGCTTGTAGAGGTGCCTGATAGAAACAGATCATTCCATTTTTTTAAAAGTCATTTTTACATCAGAGGTATGCTAACAGAAAGAGACTGAGTAAGCTATTCCTTACTTCAGAACTTATGCAGGTTCATCCTTTGAAGTATTTTGCTGACCAAATGTCATCAGCTAAACATGACAGTTCATTTAGATAGATTTGTATTTTACCACATCTTGGAAGTCAGAGAAGGAGGACTAGAGGCAATTTTAGGGGTCAGTAGTTCCAACATTTTCCTATTGCCACTATTAACAAGGGCTACTGCAATCTAGAAACAGGCTGAATTTTCTTCAGCTGTGATCAAGAGATGCTATTGTGATGAACTTCTTGTGTCATGAATGTTTAGAGTACCTGTTCTATCTAACATCTTGTATATAATCACAACTCCTTGATCTGTGGAATGCCAGACATGCTTATTTGGCCTTTGTGTCAGTCATGAAACAGAACTTGGTTGGGTCTTTTTATTTTCATTAAATTCTCAAAAATCTTTTGATATATTATGCCATTTATAAAGGCGCAACAGAGTCTAACTCCTGGTGCTGTTTGTATTCCGTTGTCTGTTCTTCTCATTTTGTCATTCCTGTTGTGCTATTTACATCCTAAGCATCAACTTTGAAAACTTCACCATGGCAGCAAACCAGAATGAAGCATTTGATTGAGCTTTCAGCTTCTGCAATGAACCAAGATTCCATGGGGTTGTTAAAGACTGAAAACAGTCTGTTGGAGTATGGGACTGAGGAATTAGAAATATCCATAGCTATATTCACAGAAATGGAGTGAGTGAGAAGTGTACAGTGTTCGAAACACAAGCTCTGAAACATATATTGTGAAAAAAGTGTTTCCAGAAGAGGCTAGTCTGAGTGTTGATGTCTGGTGAAACTGATTATAGGAAAAAAATGCAGCAAAGGGATCAGCCAAAAGAAATTTATTCTGTTGACCTTTTTCTGATTGCACAGTAGTAAATGTTCTCTCAAATACTCTTTGAAGGAGCAGCAGAGAATCAGGAAGGGAGGCAGTGGACCTTTTGGATCATACTGATGCAAAATAAATATATTTAAAATCTTTGATAATTGGGTAATTTCTTTAACAGCCTTTATCATAGATTTTCTGTTCCATGTTTCATCTTGCTTATTTTCACTGATGGATACACAGTGTAGGTTTTACTGGCCTATGTGAAGAACAAAGTGTATTTCTTTAAACATAAGTAAATTAAAATTCCACTTCACAAAATATAATACCTTTTAATGCATATCCTTTGTACCCTTTTTTACATACAAAATTTAGTAGGTATAGGTGTATTGTAAAATCCAGATGCCCAGGAGGTACTAGGAGTTTCTGCTGTCAAAGCACAGGAATGACTATGTTAATCTGTTTCAGCTTTTACTTGAAATGTCACCAATGTTTCTACCAATTCTGCTCTATGATGAAAAGGTTTATAGAAGAGTTGAGAAGAGTTTCTTCTTTTTAATTTAAATGTCTATTCTATTAATATAATTTATGTTCCCATGTATTTTTTGGCTGTGGATGGAGTCTTCAAAAGTGCCTTAGAAGTTTAGGCACCCACTGAAGAGCAGAGTTAAATGTCTTTGAGCAGCTAATGTACATTTCTGACAGGCAAAGGGGAGAGGAACTCAAGGAATAGTCTTGAAAAAAAATGATA
Organism: Certhia americana; assembly: GCA_018697195.1. Lineage (NCBI taxonomy): Eukaryota > Metazoa > Chordata > Aves > Passeriformes > Certhiidae > Certhia > Certhia americana. Next base: position 82,585,438 of record CM031859.1, on the reverse strand, counting down.
AAAACCTTTTGTAGATCTCGGTGCTTCTACTGTATGTCCGGTATTCAGCCACAGACTCAGGCATTTGGCCAGGTCTCAAGATGCCTCATTACCTGCCCCAGCTGTCCTGAGTCACCACTTCTGCAGCCCTGCTGCCCAGCTGCTCACCACCAGCAGAGTCCTGCCACCCACAGTCTGATATCCCATATTTTATGGGAGACACATCAGAACTGCTGGCAAGCCACGCGTACCTCCAGAGCTACATGTACTTGCTTGGACCTTGGATCACCGAAAATTTTAGGAATAGATGAGTCAAATACCAAAACTGACTGGGTTCTCTGACACTGAATTAGCGTATTGTCTCTAATGAATATCCTTTTTTTGACAATTTCTCTCAGCTAGCTTATTTGATGTGGACAATAGATATCAGCATATCTGAGTCCCCACATAGTGCTGTGCCTCTGATATTTCTGTTCTTTATAAAGCTGTGTAGTGGTTAAATGATATGAATGAATTTGTTCCCAGAGGGATGAGAAGAAATTGAAGTTTTGCAACACCACAAAAACATCATCATCAATGTTTCTACTATACCAAAATATGAAAGGTTATCTTCTCAAGGGTAAAATAAAGAAAATAAAAGCATGGTCCTGTTATCATTCTTGTCACAGCTGACTTGCACCTTCTGTAGTCTGCATTGGAAAATTACAGATGCTCCTTCATTTGGGGGTTTTTTTTGCTCTTTCTGTTCAGATAAATACGCAGTTTTCATTAGTAATTTCAAATTAGACTTTCACTGCTATTTTTCTCCACAAGTCAATTTTTCCTTATCCTATTTTCTTCCTTGGGAAGAGCAGAGGTTGGAAACAGGTTTGGTTAGTTGTGGTAGTTGTAAATATTTATGTAACATCAATCTCCAGAGGCTTTTTCACAATCACATAGAGCATAATGTGCTTCTGACCTTTATACAGTTTCCCAGGAAATCAATCCCTTGAAGCAAGAAAATAGAGAGGGAGCTATCTCCCCTACTTCAAGGACAATTTTTGGCTTCAGCCTCAGTGTTTCTTACACTGGCTCTTTCCGCTAGGCCAAAAGCGATGTTTACCCCTTGGGGAGAGATGTGCCCAGAAGTCTGTAACAGGATGTCACAGCAATGTAGTACAGACTGCTCAGAACTGCACAGTTTTTGTATAGTTGACTGCAATATTTTGAGGTCCCTAGACTAGAACAAGGAGGTGCTTTTCCCATGATGGTCTATGGCTTCAGAAAAACTCCCGGGTGTTATTTTTCTTGCAGTGTATGGCTGATGATGTCTTGTCTTACAACTGATATCCTAGATCAGTTTAGAACTGAAATCTGTTAGCCTAGAGGAGGTTCAGGGGGTTGTCATCAATGTATCTAAATATCTGTAGGGAAGGTGTGAAGAGGATGGAGTCAGGCTCTTTTTCAATGGTGCCCTGTGACAGGGAAAGAGGCAATGGGCACAACACAAAATGAAACCCCAGGAAACATTTTTTCACTATGAGGATGACCTGGCACGTATTCCCTGGGGAGGTGGTAGAGTCTCGATCCTTGGAGATCTTCAAAAGCCATCTCTAGGTGACCCTGCTTGAGCAGGGGAGTTTGACCTGATGATGACCAGAGATCCCTCACAACCACATCCATTCATGATTATGCATTTTAATTCAAACCATCCTCCTCCTAGGAGTCCACTGTACACAGTCTTCCCCATTCTCCACACTGTCTCCATTAACATCCAGGTTGCACTGACAGCAGCCTGTTAGACCTTCCTGCAATTTTGTAGATGCTAATTATTTTTTGTCTCACAGTCAGAAATGCACTTTATAAGATGGGTGGTAAGGAGAAAATGCAATTATCTGGGGGGAGGGAGGATGGCTCATCCATATGTTAGATACCATTGTACCATTCCAAAAATGTGCAATGATGTTCAGCTTTTCAGGTTGCTATAGCCTCCTGTCAGTGTTATCTATCTGCCTGCAAGTTCCAGAAGAAGGATTTGGTGCTTCATCTCCATCACACTTCCGGTAAGACAAACCTCATTTTGGTTTATCCTTTATAAAGCAAAGGCTTACATTAGTACCGGTGGCTACTTACCAATTGAATTAGAGCAAAATTTTAATGTATTGAGGTCTTATAAATTTGTCATCCATGTTAATAAATATTCTGTCTGATGGAAAAGGTGGGTGCAATAAACAAATGGTCTTTTTTAGTTCTGTTATGCCATGGCTTAGGGAACTGTGTGCTTGATAGTGTCTCCCCTTCCAGTGGGTGAGGTAGCATCAGGGCAGATAATTTTTGTTATTACCTCTGAGCACCATTTTGGTCTTAGAAGGTTCCTTTTCCTTTTTTTTCCTTTTTTTTTTTTTAGTGTCTCAAATAAGTGTGTGGAAACTTACAGTTGAAATGAGGTTGGGTCTGAGGTCTGAACATCTGGGCAGCTATCACACTGGATGGTCCTGGGCAAAGATTAAGAGGTTTCTCAGAAAGATGGGTGATTACAATGGAACAATATTTATGCCATGAAAAATCTTCATTTCTCATAACTGAGATTTAACCGGATGTTTAGGGCAGGGGTATTTTTAAGAGAGAAACTGATAAATATTTAAGTTAGTATTAAGCAGGTTGGGAGGATCTCTGGAACCTCTAAAGTCAATGTGCATTGCAGTAAGAGCCACTGAAAAGCTGTCACTGTTGGAGGAAACAACAACATGGATTTTCCTACTCTTAAACTGTTTATGCTAACATAAGTGAAGATACGATATTCAAAACTTCTATTTCCTTTCAAATTTTGAGCTAAGGTACCTTTTTTTTAAGCAAAGTTGTACAAGAAAACATTCCTAGTAGAAAATTGATAGATCTATACTCCTTGAGTCAAGGTACTGGAGCTATCTCTTGAGGCAGAAGCAATACAGTGTAAATTAGAGAGGCTCTGAAAATGTTTTAATTTTTATGGTTGTATGTAACCTGTTTCTTGCTGGTACTGAGTTAAACTCACTGGAACATATGATTTAGTTCTCAAGTAATACGAGTTTCCAAAATCACTAAATTAAAACAAGAGCATGCTTACCAAAGCAAGCTATTACAGATTAAAACAGAAAGGGGAGGAAAATAATAGGAAAGAAAATGTTGAGGAAAGAAGGCGGTGGAGTTTATCACTCATTCCTAAGGAACCTGGTTATCAAATTTGATTAGGTTCATACTTTTTTTTTTTAACTTTTTTTTTTTTTTTTTTTAATGTCTTTAAAAGCTATGTCTTAAATAAATTAATCCAACTGCATTTAGTTAGTGATTATGGAAATGCTTCAGATATCCATGTATCTGATAGGAATAGAAATAAGGCCCAATGCCTTAGGGTTGTATTAGGGTACTTAGGGGTGTACAAACCAGGCCCAGAGGCAAAACTGAAGACACAGGTGTGGAAATTGAACAAGAAGGCACACAGTAAGGATAGGATCAAAAAGGAAGGATTAATTGAGTCAAGGAGAAATCCAGAGAGGCACCATTTGCCCAGCTGACTATGGTAAATGAGAATGGGTCATTGAGGGAACTTTCAATATAATTAAAAATTAGAAGTAACCTAATTTGTGTAACTACTGATCAAAAAGTCACGATTGTACCACAACTGCTGTTACTAGAAACGTAATTCTATTACAGGTTGGAGTTGGAAGGCTGTTTTTAAAACATTTCAGTTCTCCAGGTTAATGTTGTTAATTGCTTTTCCCGTTACTCTTTTGGATCTGCTGAGTTAGAACACTATTGTGGTGCTAAGGGGCCTCTGCATCTCAAACTGATAAACAGTGTGCTTCCCAAATACAGGCTTAAATCTGTTGATTAAGCTTTGGTTAGGATGTAAAAATGCAAATTTAGTGAAGTATAGTTCAGAAAAATATATTCCTAGAAGGCATGCAGGATGGATGACTGCATGCTGTACTGAAAGTATCATGTAAAGTGCCTGACTTTTTGGCTTTATGTGGTTTTGCTGTCAACAAAGCACAATGAGGAGTTTCATTAATTATGAACTTTAAAATAAGGGAGAATTGCTCCTTAGTAATCAATGAATGTAAGACAAGACTTTAATGCAAAACAACCCATTTGGGTGCACCCAAAATAAAGTCACATCTCAGATATTACTTAATAAGGAGACTGAAGCATTGACACCATTTGGACGAGAAACAAGACTTTTGAAGTCTCACAGTACTTTTAAGTTCAGGGATTCTGAAAATGATGGGTCATACTTTTTCTGTGTCTGCTCTTTGAATTTTGAAACTGCAGTGCACAACATTGTGTTTGTGAAAAAGAGAGAACGTGCTGCTAGTATTGTAAATTGTATTATGGTCATGTTAATTCCTACAGTGTGTTTCCCATATGGCTCCCACTGCTTTCCCAGCAAATAAAACAATATATCATGATTTTTTCTTCATAAACCACTCCTTTCTCATCATTTTTTCTGTCTTCCTTCTGTCTAATTAGTGTTTTTTATCTTGAATCAAATAATATTCTGAATTAGAAGGGACCCACAAGAATCATCCAGTCCAACTCTTAAGTAAATAGTGGGATTGAACCTGCAACCTTGGCATTATTAGCACCATGTTCTAACCAACTCTGATCCTACATTAGTTTCCTCAAAACTCCTGAGCCAAACTCAGCTTTGTTCCTCTTGTATTTCCCTTGTGTGCTCAAACCCTTCTCCTGTGCCAGGTGTGTATAGCAGAGTCTTCTCTGCTGTGCTGGGGCAAGGACTGTATGTAATGCAAAGAGAAGGGGCAGAAGCAGAGGGTTTGCAGGAACTTTTCCTGCTCCCACTCTCTTCTCTTAATGATGTTAACTATAGGATCCGAGCTCTGAGAAGGGCTGAAATCTCCCCAATATCTTCACCAGCTCTGGTCTGCTGGTCTTTACCTTGAGGGAAGTAAGGGGGTCCTGCAGTCTCAGGTGGTTTGTTTGCTTTCAAGTTGGTTGTAATGTACTGGAAAGCTGAAGCATTTGTTGTCAGCTGCAGCCATGCTCCAAGATTATTTGGCATGTAGTGAATTTGAAGGAATGGCAACACTTTGGATCTTCAGGAAAAGCCTGGATGGTTTCACACAAGTTTGTCTTCCTTTTGAGAGAATGCCAGCTGTAGTTATCCAGAAAGTGCCAGGTGGCAATGAGTGATCCCAGGAACTGAGCCTGAAATAGTTCTCATGGATTCTCTTGAGATCCATCAGCTCTGGATGTTATTGCTATTTGTTCCATGATAGTGTTGACTTTGGAGTTTAGAACAAAATGTTTCAGCTGAGCAATGCATTGAAGGCATTGAATCTGAGGATATCTTTTGATGTGACATAAAATTAATGATGACAGCTAGTAGCCACAAGAGTGTGTACTACATAATGTTCTTGTTATGACTCTGGACTAAAACTTTTGAAGTTTAGAACCTGTCCCAGAATTTCTTCATATCATTTTCATTTCTTCATTTCTGTCACAAATAAGAATATTTACCACTCCTCTATCTGTCATCAACCCTATTTAACCTCCAATTCTCAGGACAATGGTACAATATTCCCTGCCATGCATGAAGCAGCTAATAGAGGAATTCACTGAATCCATAAAATAATTAAAGGAGTTAACCAAGCCAGGAAAAAAAAAAAAAAAAAAGGAAAAAAAAAAAAAGCCAAACAGGTGAACCCCACTTTTAATCATAGTGACATACCTTTGTCTGGACTAAGTCGAAATGTTAGGTGTAAAGCCATTGTTTTGTCTTGAAAAAAAATGGAATAAAGTGCTTGAGACTGGTGTCTGGGTAGGAGGAATCTGTTTTCAAGTCTTTAGTCTGACTCAAGTAAGGCAGGCCAGCAGTATGACATGATTGCTACCTATTTAAGGTCCTTGGGCAGGCCATCTCAGCCTGGCGTTTCGCTGTTCATAAATTATTAACTTGGCTGTGAGGTACAGAGCTATTAGCTCTCCTCTCTCTCACTTCATGAATCACTACATGTGTAAATGTTTATGTGGATTTAGTCCTTAGGGAATTACTACAATAGGAAGCAAAAGAATATCCAGTTTGGATAGCAGTAGCGAGTGGTGTGAAGAATTGCCGTCACAGGTGTCGCCGAGTTAGCTTTCATGAGTTTAGATGCTTGTTGGTTCTCAGGCACTGTAAGAACAACTTGGTGTTAGATGGTCTTGTCCCATAGCAGAGCCCTTTGCCCTAAGCATGGTAAACATCTTCCCCATATAATGTATGGCAATACTTAGAGACATTTCTTTACCATGGAGTTGTCCACGTGAGCTTGCAAAACAAGCAGAAGTGAAAACAGCGAAGGATAGGTACAGAAATAGCTGACTGGCATTTCCACATAAAATTCAGCCCCAATTTCTTTGGCAAACATCTACCTGCAACTTTTCTGTTTGTAGAAACCCAACAGAGACACCTTAAAACAGCCAGCAGCTAAGTGGCTAGGGAAGTCATTTAGGTTACAGCAATGCACATTCATACTTCTGTGTGATTAAAATCAAAGGATTTATGTATGATAGTAAAAGCCCCAGGCTAAATGGAAGTTGGTCTTTCTCAGTTTCCTTTGCTAAATATTTGCTGCAGGGATAGAGAGCCAGTAGTTCAATCTATTGCTTACTTTTGAAGGCATGGGGGTTGTGAAAAGGTGACATTTAGGATCCATTCCTGTGCACGCTAAATAGTTACACTAAGTAGAACAAGTATACTGGTAGAGACTCAAAAACATTTAACTCAAGGTACATAAGCAACTCCAGTTCAGGTGGGGCAGAGCCTTCAAATCCTGGCCCCAAATCCCAAGTGATTACCTGCTGAGTAGCTAGTAGCAATTTTGAGAAGGTCACTAGCCCCTAAATAGAGCATGGAGGCACCTACAAGCAGCTGGAAGACCTTAAAGGATGTAGCTGTACATACAGCTGGAACAACTGTGCAATGCCATTACACAAATAAATGACGTGCAGAAGTAAAGTCAACCTGTGGGTGGGTGAGCAAGTTTCTCACCTATAATCTTCCTCACCATTTGCTTTGCAATAAAAGGGAGCTGTCAGAGACTGCCAATGGGAGCTGTGTCTCCCAGCCTTGCCCTCCCTTATCATATTTCTGAGCAAAGCCAGCTGATTAAGCAGCGTCTGGTGTGACTGACCTTGTATCTGAGGTCAGTCAGAGACCTGCAGAGCAACCTGTTGATTCACTCTAACAAACACAGGCAGTAACTTTCAAGTTTGCAGCCCTGCATGCCCTCACTCAGATTGGCATGGGAGAGTTACTTTAGGTCTTGTTTTAGATGCCAGTTAACTTGCCATACAGATCAGCAAGTTGCTGTGGCTCAGGGCAGTTTTAGCCTGAGAAATGAGGGATGATGAAACTCTGCAAGCATGCAGACCCACACAGGTGTGCAGGATATAGTAGGAGCAGGATTTGGAATGCAATAGGATATGTCTATGAGGAACAGTAAAGCAGAATGGGGGAACATAAGATCATATTGTAAGAACATGTGTTTCTGGAGTAATTCAAACCTTATCAGCATAAGGAAGTATTTGCCAGTGTAACTTCAATTGGTATTGCTGTACCAGGAAACCCTCCTTACAAGTATAAAGATTGTATTACTTTCCACAAGGAAATAAAGGCTTATCTTGTTGGAAAAACTGTTGTATTCTGGCCCAACACAGTTAGGCTGGCAATCTTAGAAGGAGAAGTAAGACATCTCTTTATCTTTTCACTTCTCTGAAAGTCAAATTTAATCACGAAATGTAATTAATGTTTCTTATTCTGTAGCTCCCAGGAATAACAAGAGAAGTCACTGCTTAGGCTTTGTACAATACTTTCCAAAAGAAGATCTCTATTGCACTCTCCTGATGCAGTTGTGTACTGTTAACATGCTGTGATCACTCACACAACCCCTTAGACTGCCTGTTGTCTCTAGCTGGTGGCAGCAGTTGAGGAAAATTAGACGTGGTCTGCTCGGCTGCCAGTTACTTGGAGATAATCCAGTCCCTAAATACTGAATTTCTACAGGGAAGAAAAAGTTTAATCACACCCAAAGCTTAATTAGCCTTGTCATGCTAAACTGGAGCTAGTGCATTTGGTTGTAGTCATGTGGTCCTGTGTGATATGCCAGAGGCAGCTTTGGTAAAATCTTTTGGTGTGCAAGAAACCCAGGGAATCACTGTCACTGAACGGATACCACAGAACACTTACAGTCTTCCTTCTGCTTCTACTGTTCTTTAAAATGCTTCGTTTGTCTGAAAAGTGCACTGTAATGTAGCAGACTGATTTGTTAAAGATCACGGAATTAATCTCAGCCAGTATTAGACAGCTACATATAAATTAACCAAAGGACTTCATGATTTCTCTTGACCCACCCACTTTTAGAATAATATGGATTTCCCCTAATAGTTTGTATGTCACTCGGTTTTACAGGAGGCCCTGGCATTGTGCACATTCAGATGGCAGATGAATCACATCCTAGAGGTGATTTACCTACCCTGAACCTAGGCCTCTGAGAAGTCTTCTGTGTGGATGCTAATAAAGCAATCACTTTTGCTTTTATTTTAGGTCAGTTTCACATTTTGGTATTCAGGCACTTGGCAGCTGTGTAATGTTTGGTTTGCAAACACTCCCAGGGAAGGGCTCAATCCAAGCCAATTATTTTCTTTACAAAGAGCTTAAAACTCAAACATTTTTCTTTACTTTCACATTTTATAAAACATTTTTTTGTTTTTCCACCCCAAAAAGGCCCAGGCTCAGTTCCTACACCCTTCATATGTTTAAAGATCTCCTCTTTCCATACTTTACTGGGGACTGTTGTGTGGCCCTGTGCTCAATTTTTATGGAGGTAGAAGTATATTTAACTCTTCTTTGGCAGCCTGGAAATTTTAGATGCTAGAAAAGACATGGACACATCCACCCTGTGATCACAGGCACATGGACTAAGGCTGACCTGTTGCTACCTAAGCTAGTGTGTCTGAATGATGCACAGCAGCTCTTTGGAGAAGCTGGCTTTGGTGTAAAAGCAGCAGATTTCCTAGGAAAGGTGCTCCCTTCCAGGTGCTGTGCAGCACTGGGACCCTCACACTTTGTGCTGCTCTGCTGCTGGGTCAGGTGTCTCTGTGCCTGTGCTTTGCTGGGTGGTGTAGACATGCCAGCAGCTACGCAATAGCACTGCTGTCACCCCTGCTTTGTTGCCATGCAGTGGAGAGTGCTGCTCTGAGGAGCCTTCAAATAGGAATCACAGGGAGTGTTTAAAGCCAGCACTGGCTCTGTTTATAAAAGCCAGGTCTCACTTCAGCTGTTTTCCCACTGAGATGTTCTCCATTAAACTGCCAATCCAGTCTTTAAGCTTCCTCCCACTCATGAAAGTCTAGAGATCAAGATAATCTACTTCCAAGATAATGGAAGAATACTAAATATATGCCAGATACTTGATAGGATAAATGAGCATATTGTGATTAAAGGAAGTGAATCATATCTTCAAACAATGTAAATTTGTACAAACTTACCTCAGCCAAGAATGTATGCCCACAGTCATATTTTCAATTGGAATTGAAAGTTAACTAATAAATGGGAGGGATTTAGGTAGCAGGTCAGTCAGGCTTGTCCAGTCTTTCTCATGCTGGAGGCCAGATAGGAACTCTGGGCTTTTTCCACTTAAGCCCCAAGTCTCATAGCGGTGTCTTTCACATTCCTGGTTCAGGAGAAACCCCTTTGATTTCCACTTCCACTTTTCATTTTCTACACACAGCTGCTACATCCAGTGAAGGAAGAGAGACTCCCTGTGATGCAAAGCAGGCACTGAATCTGGACAAGACCACTTACCTGTTTGAAATAGTTTGGTCACTCTATATTGCTCAAGAAGTGTTTCATCTGGGATGTTCACATTGTCTTTTGCCCAGTTAACCCGAATATAGGGGTGCTTGTAAGGCTGCCAAAGGGCGGCTTTCAGCTCATTGATGAGTCCATCTGTACCCTGAGCAGTTTCTCTTTTTTAATCAAATGGTTTTAAATTAAGTATTTATCTGACCATATAATTTAATATTCTGCTGTTCAGAAGCTGGACAAACCTGTCTTTTATTTAGTTTCTCCAATCTCTCTGAGGATAGAGATACAAGATAGAGGTGTATATCTGTTTTGATTCTTTCTTAGTTTTCCATGTTCCATATAGAGACAGTTGAAGTGCTTTTCTACTCCATATCTCTTAAGCACAGACTTCTCCTCCACAGAAAAATAGAGTGAGTAGAACAAGGCCTGATGGATGACTCCCAATGGATAAGAAAGACAGCAATTTTAGCACTTCCAGAGATGAAGAAAGCAGGTGAGAAGAAATCAGCCCAAAGATTAAACACCAAAACTAGCCCCATTAGACACCAAAAGCAAATAATGTCATCTGCATAGACTAAGTTGTTTTGGGGGTTTTTTGGTTATGTGGTTTGGTTTTTTTTTTTTTTTTTGCAATAGACACATTAGATGGTTTTGTCTCTTCTCTTTTTTTTTTTTTTAGCTAAAATGTTTTCAATCCTTTTCTTTAAAGTTCATTTTCTTCATGGTGTCTGAGTATGCAGAAATGCCACATTGAACAGATCTCTGGCATTATGGAAAGTGCCAATTTAATTGGAAAGATCTAATTTTCCACTTTCTGGATCTGTGAAATGTGATTTTAAATATAAATGAGAGTCAGACCCAAGGGAATTATCCAGATTTATTAATTCAAACTATCATCAGTGTCTGAGTGGATGCTCTTGTGTCAGTTTCTAAGTGATTTTTAAGGTGGATAGATTGGGAAGTAGACAGATAGACAGTAGGAGTAGGGTAGTGGATGAAACATAAGCAGAGCTCAGAAGTCATGTTGCCTAAAGGGGAGCACACAAATGGAGAGAGCTGTTCGATGCAGGGATGCCAATTAAACGACAATGGTGGGTTTAGATCCTTCCCCCTTCCCTTGATCAGCCCACCAAAAGATAGAGCTGTCCCTGGGGACTGAGAGAGGTCCCTATCCCTCTACTAAGGTTTCAGCTATGGAATTGCTGTGAGCTCCCTCGCTTGACATAGTGCTGCCTTGGGAGGAAGGCCTTTCACTTAGGGCTGCCCAGGCATTACAGAGCCACACAGCAGCTGGGTCCTGAAGGCTGTTCGAGGATGTTTTGTGTATTGAGAACCTGATAACGAGATGTCAGAGCAGCTGCTCAGAGGTGAGGTGAAGTAATGCCAGTGGCAAAATGCTCTGATGTTGGTCAGACGAAATCTAACTCACCCTGTCTTCTTGCACAGTTTACAAGTGTTATGAAGTGAAGATGTGTGGCAGTATTTCCCAGATTTAAATGATGTAGGTTACCCAGTCTGTAGAATGCTTTGGTTTCCTTTGAATGGTTTCTGTAAACAGCTACAAGCATGTCTCTCTTTCCGGCTGCTCCATTTACTGATGCCACACTCAGGCCCACTGTTATCCCACTGCTTACTGGGTTAGAAGTTACACTGTTGCAGGTCTCAATGGCTCTGAAACAAAGACAAAACACCCTGATTTTGGAGCAGGCATCTTAGAGGACATTTTCCATTACTTTCAGGATCACTGTTTTTTCCTTCTCTTTTCTTTCTTCTGTAGCTGTGCAGCATAAAGGTTACCTGATCCAGGCTTTTGCCCACCTCAGGTGGGAATTTTATGATTCTCTGGGAAGAGGGGATGCTTGTAAGAGTCAGGAGATGCACAAGCTATCTTGCTGTTGAGGAAGTGATATGTACTAGTTGTGAATCACTTAGGGTGATTTGTGAATGCTGGCTATGCCTGCTCTTGCATTAGCACAGTGCTGCCTGCAAAATCTGGCCTACGTGGCATTTTGTATTTTGCTGCTGTTTGTGAACACTGGGTTGTCATGGATTACTTTATTATTCCATATCATTCATGCACACTCATGCAGGCAAGGGAGGTATCAGTTTGGATCCTATTTTCTGTTATAAAAGCATGCATGCCTGCATGTAAATCGGCACTAAAAAAAGCTGCATTCATACACTAAATCTCAGTTTTCTCCTTGCCTGCTTTACTTGAGGCAGAACATGTCCTGAGTTAATCTCAGCAATGTGTTGTAGAAAGATGAGTGCAAACCAGTGAACTGTGTGGTTGGCTGGTAGTTTAGAGGTCTGGATTCTGTTCTCTGTTTTCATTTTGGCCTGGTGCTTGACCCTGGGACCTCTCTTTGTTCTTCTTGTCTATTCGGATTGATGGGTTTCACCCAAGTCTGTACTGGATGGAAGTACTCAAGTCAAGGGAACCAGGATTTCAGAGTAAATTTGCATTGCAGTTTTAAGCTGTGTTCCTGCCTGTGCATTTGCCTAAACCCACTACGATGTCTGCACAAAAATCTTGCTTATGTGGCTTGGATTAAGAGATAAAGCTCAAGCTATTCCCAGCTGCTAATCAGTGAATTCCTGAGAGTGCCTTTTGTTATGTATTCTTGACTTGACAAGAACTGTTGGCTAAAATTACTTGTCTCCCAAGGCACCATCCTGTGCCTGGGGTCACAGGAGCTGCTGGTTCCTCTAAGCAAGAGCCACGACCAACACTATTTGTGAGATACATAAATTTCTCTACAAGCATACAATCTTTGTCATGCCAAGGTTATGGGCCAGTGTACCTCATTCACATAGCAAAGGGAAGCGTCCTGGTGTGAGTGACTGCAGGTATTTCCAAGCTGTCCTCCCCTCTCTTGTCTTTTCACTCACAGAAGTGGTGGAGATGCTGCACCAGGTCAGGAGTCCTGCAGAGTCCTTCCAAAATGCTCCCATCAGACTGGGACCCACCCCACAGTGAGCCTGTTCCTCATTTTTAGCCTGCGTGCCAACTAATATGAATTACTTCAGCTTTGAATTACTTTAGCAAATAAATGTACTGGTTTGATATAAAGACCATTTATCTCCCAAACTCTGGGATGCCTAAGTGTTGCAAAAGTTAAGTCTTTCACAGCCATGACTGGTGCTGGTTTGAGTCTCTTTTCTTGGCAAGGTAGTACAGGAGTTGCTCTTCCATAAATTTCTTAACAGTTAAATAATATTTTAAAAGAATATGATTCACCACTCTCATTACTAGCCAGTTTTTGTCAATAGCCAATAGTTATTGATGGCAAACATCAAGTGTTTCATGTCTGAAAACTAACATTTTTGCTGTCCCCAGTGTCTCAGCTAGTGTATGAGAATACTCAGTTTTCCTGTGACAAAACTGTGATTCTTGATGACAATCTTGCTGATGAGTTGAGATGTAGGAAGATCCACCTGAACACCCGTTTTTGTCCACACATTACTGTTTCCTTACACTGCTACATAGGTGCCCCAAAAATTCAAGATACAGATCTGATCGGTGATGTGTTCTATCCATGAGACAAACATCTGTTATGAACCAGACTAAATTAATCTCTCTTTTCAAAGTCATTTGCCCACTGGATTATAATTTAACCTTTATCTGGGAGTGTGAACCCGGAACCTGAACGATGACCGGATGGTTAAGGAAAGTAAATGGTGTTTCCTCATTCCTTTCAAGTAGTTGTGCAGAAAATTGGTATTGTAGCTTTCGTTTAGCTTGTGTACTCATAAACCTTTCTCTCTTTCTTGTTCTGAACCACAGTTCATGTGGTACTATCAACACCATTAAAAATTAGATCATCTCCAGGAAAGGGTGGACAGCCAAAATCCTTTACCTCAGAGTTAACTGGCTCCTGAATGGGTACATTCTTAGTGTGGCAAGCTGCAAGAAAGAAATCTGCCTAAAATTACCTATCAAACTGTCCATCAGGTGCCCTTAATTTTGTGGGTGCTCAGAAGAACAACTGGTTCAAAACAAGGTTCAGAAAATGAGATCATGTTAGTTGTAACTAACATGTGAGGTTAGACCTGAGGTTCCTATTTCTTGTCTTTTTCTAGGTCACAAAGACTTTCATGGCTGTGAAAAGTGTCAGATCAGTTCTCTGAATTGTTTTCCATTACGCTTATGTGCAGTCTGAGACTTTTGTTAAACTAATTTTCAAGATGCTGAGAATAAATTTAATTTTTTTTATGTCTGTGCTGCAAGTACACATTATTTCCTGTGAGCCTGGCTAGCCATAAGTGACCTGAAGGCTGCAAAGTCAATGTCACAGATAGGAGTAAGACTCAGAAATCCTGTCTCTATGACAGTTCTTCCAGTCTTTATTGCTTTTTAAGTGATGTTTTTTGCAAACATATGTTATCCATATTTCTTTAAAGATAAATATCATGACAATTTTTTAAAAAAACATTAGCCCACTCCCATGCCTTTTCATTCTGCTTTGTAGGCCAGATCAGTTGGTAGGCCAGATCAATTCTAATACCCAGACAAGTTGTTCATGGGAGGAAAAACCCTCATTAACCTCAAATTAGACCCAACTGATGAGATTTTTAGATATGATTATATCAGTGAAAACTAAATTACAATCATGTGATGTTACAAGTACGTGGCAGAGGGAGGTGAGATTCACCTGGTGCAGACACATCTGAACAAGATACTGTGCCTGTGATAGTTACTGGAGAGGAAAAAGATACAGCTAGGGCATGATTAATTTAATTCCTAATTTGTGATGAAAGGACAGTAGATAAATCTGACCATAAAAGTATCTATTTCCATTAACTATAAGATGAACTTAGTATGACTACCTTAGAGATTCACATCACAAATGTCTAAAGGTGATGAGATCACTCAGAGAATGAGATCCCACAAATACAAATGTGAATACAAATGTGGAAGTCACCCTGCAAAGTGTATTCTGTAGTGCCAGAGCCCACAGTCAGGAAAGAAACTATTATGCTGGAGAAGCCACCACCTGCAAGGCCCACAGTCAAAAGCTTCAGTGTGTACAGTAAGCTGTATTAAAATGCCTGCAACAGGATTTGCAAGATACCTGCTAGAAAAGCCTATTGCATAGGCTGAAGGGTCTTTGATTATCTACCAAGTTGGTTAATTGAATAAGAACAAAGGTCAGCAGGGTAAGGCTGTGCAGGAGCCTTGCAAGAAAAAAGCCCTTTAGTCAGGATAGGGCATGTTTATGAGACTGATACACCCAGCCTGTAAATGCCTCCAAGCCGGAGATGCAGGGCATGAATGCCATGTAAGTGCTTGCATGTGTAAGGATGTGGTGTTCCCCAAAGCAGTGACAGTTTTCCTCCCTGCCCACACGATGAATTAGTCATATTCCAAGGGCACTGGGGCTGCCTGAATGGGATCTTCCATTGGTTGTTGCACTCCAGACTGCCATTGCCCTCCCTCCATCCCCTCCCTATCTCAGGTTTCAATCTCTGTGCTATACAGTGATTTATGTGTCCCAGAAAGACTAAAAGTAAGCTCCTGAGTTTTCTCCATGGAAAACAAAAAGTCCCCATTTGTAGTCACCACAGCCCTGCAAGCAGCAATGCAGCCTTTGTGAGTCTGGACAGGTGCTGGTGCAGCTGGCTCCTGCTGAGCTCTTTCATGGCACAACTCCATCACCTGCATCCAAGTCAACACCTACCTGCACCCATGTTAACATGACTGAAGTTAATTCAGGCACTGCTGCATGAGTTTCAGTGACAATACCTCAGGTGTGCACTCCACCTGGAAATTTTACCAGTCCAGCTGCTGATGAGCTGCCTCCTGTCCCCACTCCATGAACACTGTTCTGATATTGATGACAACCTGACTGCTGAATCAGCTGTGTTGACAGGAGCATTTAACACCAACAGGACTTCATAAGGCAACCTGTTTCTGGTGTCCTGCTAAGTGGTTTAGTGCCTTGACATGAGGACTAGGATGATTACCTTAGAGTGTTATACGTTTATCCTTTTTTTCCTATATGCTCTGTTAAGTGCCTCTTC
Organism: Certhia americana; assembly: GCA_018697195.1. Lineage (NCBI taxonomy): Eukaryota > Metazoa > Chordata > Aves > Passeriformes > Certhiidae > Certhia > Certhia americana. The sequence goes on along the minus strand of CM031859.1, from coordinate 82,569,606 downwards.
AAGTTTACCCTGTCCTATCCTATACTTCTGCCCCAGTCCTGCAGCATTAGGAAGAGGGGTAGGTGTGAGATCTAGCTGTTTGCTGCAGTGGTTCAGTGACCTAAATATTCTTGACCAATATCTTCATTATCAGTGTGAGCTGAGTTCTTCTGGTATTCTAGACAAATCTACCACAGCAGGCCTTTCATATACCCACATTATGGCAAGAGTACTCAACAGGCCAGAAAGGCTCTAAGCCAGTAGTTCCCAGATGCCAGACTTGTGACCCATACTGTGAAAGCAGTCTCTGTTAGGAGGTTTGCCATGCTGAGGAGTGACTACTGCAGCTCTCCTAATGCAGAGAGGCTGGCATGGTGCCGAGCACAGGACATGACTGGTGAGCCAGCTGCAGACCATACCCTGGGGTCCTAATCAGCAGTTTTGGATGACATTTTGGGACACCAGCATAACACTTGGTATCCTGGAGTTCTGACCCATCACTCTGATTTCACTCCATTTCTATAAGAAAAAAAAAGAAACAGCAGATCAAAACCGTGTGTGTTCTTTAAGAACCATTACTTTAGTGAGAGACTGGTAATGCTGTAAGAGTCTTCCTGAGCACTACAGAGAATTGTCTGTTAACAAGAACTTTATAAGATATTCATTATCACCACCTCCCTACCAGGGGAGCTAACAATTTCACACCCTTTTTATTCTTAGCTGCACGTAATACCCTCTTAACAATTTAAAAATAACTGCAGGAAGAACTGAATCACACATAATTTGAACAATTAGAAGTGACAAGCTGTTTTTCTCATCTAGTAAAATATGTCCATTTGGCATACTTTGCTGTCTAGCGGAGCTCTTTTATTCACACCATTTCAGTCTCTAAGGAAGACAAGCTATTATTGTTCCATTGAAGAAGTGGACATCTGTACTTTCAACAAGATTAATATATTGAATGCACCAGAGTTATTTTATAGACCCTGAATTTGTTCTTATGAAGCAGACCCAGGAAACTGAAGATACAAGGCCAAGCCAAGCGAGTTGTTGTGAAAAGCCTCCTTCCTTGGTCCACAGAGTTAGCCAAACAAAATGAATCAGCCCTCCCATGTATAGCATCTCCTGTTTATAAACTGGGCTTTGTAATGACATTTGCTCCTGAACTTTAAAAAGCTTAAAGGGTTTTGAGAAGAAAGCACACTCTGTGTCAAAGATGGCATAGCCACTTTCTGGAGAAAAAAGGCGTCCCGAGTTAAGGATGTTATGTACATGTTATACCAGCCAGATTTTTTGTTTTGTTTTTATCTATGAACAGTAAAGTTCAGGTTTCTTGCTGAACAACAAGCTTGACCTGAGATGCAAAAGGAGAGCTGGAATCCACAGAGGGCTTGCAAAGACCTGATGCCTGAGGTTGCTTAAAGCCTAACTCCTATGACATTTTCCTTGGAGAAATTTAGCTTCTTTGTCACTTTCAGAAACGAGCTACTTGCATCTCATTTTTATATGAGATGTATGTGTACTTAAAAAGGCAGGTAAGTAGTTAGTGAATATTTCAGAGTAATTTAGTGTCTAACTTCTCTCAAGCAAATGTCAAATGACTTAATGCTTTGAAAAATCCTAGAAAGAAGATTTCTGAATACATTTACATCTCTGGTCACTGTTATCCCATCAGTGAAATGAAAGCTATCATAATTGCCCATTTCCTTGGGGGCAATGACAAGATCTTGCTAGGAAATATAGAGCTCTGGTGTGAGCACCAGTGCTGCTAGAGAATGTTAAGTAGATCTGAGGGTGGTGAGAACATCCTTGTTTCTGACTGTGTCTCTTGCCATAGGGAAAAGAGTAGGTAGTGAGCTGAAGCATTTATTTTTACTGTATTCTTATTTCTCATTTTTTCATAGTGGTTAGCTTCTTGCTTTCACACATCTCTGACCCTCTTCACTCTGCCCTGTTCCTCCCACCTGCAACATAGACAGTTTATTACATCCCACCATCTTGAATAGTAATGGCAACTTAAATATCCAGTGAGAGAAAGTGTGACTCCTTTCTTCTATCTCTCTGAGCACTGACATAGTGCTCATAATTACAACTTCAAATAGCATCCTAGGTATTTCAGGAGGTGAAAATGTTCTCTATTTGCTAACAGCAAATCCCATTTTTCTCTGCTTGATCCAATTTGTTTTTTCTTCATCTGTTTTCTTGGAGCAAGTCAAGCATGTTTTGATTTTGCACTCCATTAGCAGAAAAGCAAAGTCTAATTCTTAAAAATATCATGTCGGTTTCCTGTGAGCTTCTGTGCCATTGAGGCTAAGTAATCCCTTGTGAAAAATCTGACCCTATTAGGATGGAACTCTAAGCTTGGAAGAAATCAGTAAGTGTCCGCTTGCTGGTGTGCCAAACAAATCTGGATAAAGCACATCAAAAAGATAAAATTGATCCACTCCTGTAGTCACAAAAGGAGAAAGCTGAGTGCATTGCTGTGCTTCCTGGTGTAAACTGTAGTGACTACAGGACAGGGTTCTGCCTGGTACCCAGAGTTTTTCCCTTTCTACAAAGCATTAATCTTAATTCTTCACAGAGGAAATCTTTGTTCAAAGGACCTTTAGTCCTTTGGTTCTGTACTGTAGTGTATCTGAACCCATGAACTGGTAAACATTCCTTCTCACTGGAAAGTGATAGTCCTGATTAACTTGCAGGATCAGACTGCAGAGAATTCACTCCAACAATGATAATTTGTCCCTTAAGCATTATGTCTCTTAATTTCCCTGATATTAGGCATAGAATTCTGGTGGATTTAACTATGAAAAATTCTATTTGAATGCAGGTGAATTTGAAGTCAGGTGTTTGAGACACTCACAGGGAGAGGTGGGGAGGGGGCCTTCAGTCTTTTTACATCCAGAAGGAACTGGTTGCAGGAAAAAAGAAATGAAAGATGTTACATTACATAGTTAAGGAAGGCAGAGGTTTAGAATATAGTACCTCGGAAAGCAGTGAGATTCTCAGTGTCGAATAGGAGTAGGAAGCAGCCCTATCTTGGGCAGTCACACTGCAAGCAGCTGTACCTACCTTGCCTCCAGCAAGGATTATACTTGAACAGCACTGTTATCATCACTGTTCACAGGAGTGATCAAGGGTTTGCCTCAGGAACACCCTTTTGGACAACAGTAGCCTTCCTGCCCTCTCTTCACTTGAAGCAAGTAATAATTTACAGCTACATCAACACCAGTCACTGCAGCCCTCAGGCAACTGAATTACAACTGCAGCTAATGCACACAGGATTGAGCAAAAGCTACACCCTTTCACTATCATATAGATTCTACAAATGGCTTAAACTGGTGACAACAGATTTCCCCTGTATATATTTCTAATCTGGGTAGCCTGCATAGGGCTGTGGAGTCAGTATCTATTACTTATGTAGTATACAAATTACTTACGGTTTTGTGGAAAACATAAACATGTAAACATGGCACATCAGTTTTTACTGAGTCCTAAGATCTTGTGCTGATGGAGCTTGTGCTTGCTTCCTATCCCTATTCAGGCAGCACAGACAGCCTATTCAGGGCTACATCCAGAGCAGAGCCGTCTGCCCTGAGCCATTAATTTGGGTCCCAAAAAGGCAGGAGGGTGCCAAATTCACAAACCTGGAAAAGCTCACTCTACAGCTGTGTTATGAAACATCTGTGTTTTCTTTTTGTGTTGAATTGCAGTCTGGGGAATAAATTAGGAGTTGTTGTATTTGTGGGGTTCTTTTTCCCTGTATAATGATTTTTTTTATTATTAACTTAATTTTAAAAATGGAAATATTTGCCATTATGTGAGGAATAATCTGTTTGGTAGCAGCCTAGCAAAAGATAGTCTGTTTGTGTCTGTAACTTTCCTTTACTGCAAACATTCACATCCACAGCCTCCTGTTTTCTTTTCTCTCACAAAACATTTTAATGAAAATTATGACAGTCTAGATTTTTCAAAAGTAAAAATCTGCAGAACTTGGACACCCAAACTTCTCCTGGAGAAAGTATTGCCAGCTCAGAACAATCCCTGATAGGGCAGGAGGTAATGGGGAATATGGAAAAGGTTGAGGATCTTATTTTTTCTTTTCCTCAGTCTTTATTGTCAAAGACTGCCTTCAGCCTCACAGAGCTGCGTGCATTGTGGCAGAGTTTGAAGGAGACAAATATTGTTTATGGGAAGGGGAGATTAAGTCAGAAACTGTGTAAACAAATGCTTCAGCGTAAGCATGGGGATGTGTGTGAGTCCTTGGGATGTGATGGCATGGATCCAAGAGCTAGGAGGGAGCTGGCTGGTGTCATTGAGTATGGCAAGGCCATACTCTAGCATATATGAAAAATTATGGTAATTTGATGAGGTGCCCAAGGTCAAGAAGAAAGGCAAATGTCACACCCACCTCCAAGAAAGGCAAGAAGGAGTGTGTTTCTTAGCAGGAACCTTGCTAGGAGCATGATTTGGTACTGATGAGGCTGCATTTGAAGAACAGTGTCCAGCTTACAGGAGGGCATCCAGCAGAGGACCACAAGCCACAGGGCATGGGAAAAGACACTGAGACAATAAGGTTTATTTATCCTAAGAATGAAAAGGAGAATAGGAAAGCCTATTGCCATCCTTCACTGATGGGGAGGATGCAGAAGGAACAGAACCAGATTCTTCTCAGACATTTACCAGGAAGGTATAAAAGACAGTGTTTGTAGTTTGCAGTACAGCAAATTCTAACCAAATAAAAGAAAGTGTAATCCTGAAAGTGACACTGCACTGGAACAGGGCAGAGACACTGTGGAGTTCCAGTCCTGGACATTTTCAAAATTCAGCTGGTCAAGACCTTGAGCAACCCCACCTAGTTTTGAAGTTAGCCCTGCTGTAAGCAGGTAGCCTGTCAGGTGGCCTCAGGGTTGCCTTTCAGCCTGAATTAGTCTGCAGTTCTGACTCTTGTGTTGGGGCTTCAGAGTCTTTCATGGGTTTTCTTTCCTATGTGTATTCCCAAGAAGAAAAGACAGGAAAGTATACATAACTGTTAAAAGGCAAAAATAATTCCCTTACCCCATTAGAACAAATAAGGAAAATAAATACATACTGAAATAGACCAAATTATATCTTTTGTTTTTAGCTTGATGTTGTCTGGAGGGTAATGATTCCAGGTGAAGAACAATTGCTTTCTAGGAAAGTAAGGATGTTTTGCAAGATACCTTCTGGCTTTTTAATGGTAGCCTAAATTTACTTGCAACGACTGGAAGTTCTTCCAGTGTGTTTGAATGCTTTCATATATAAAGAAGTCCAAATCATTGCTGCTGATGGCTGGGTCAGGAGATGGTGACTTCTGGTGTGTGGAATGCAGTCTCATCTGACACATCTGTGTGCAGGCCTTCTGCTGGGATCTTTTCTTGCAATCCCAACATTGCATTGCATCATCACTCAAAGCTGTTCTCATTTAACTCCTAAATTTAACAAGTGTCTAAAACCTCCAAATCCACATAAAAGATGCTAACCTCTAAAGATTCTTCTGATATCTTCCTTTGATACTGGGTCTCATTCATCTTAAGATCATTCCAGAATGAAAGTAAATATGCTAGGGAGAATAAAATCAATATGATGGACAGACAAACACTAATTGATTAAAAACACTGCTCCTTAATGCATCATCAGTTTGGTATGGACATTTACCAGCAAGCATAATTTTACTAATATAGTGAGTCCAATACCAGTCTTTAGCAAAGACTTATGGAAAAACCATCTGGCTGCACAGCATTTCTATTACTGTTATGCAGCACACAGTAAATTTCACCACCTTCAATTCCACTTTCAAATTTCCGTTCTACAAGAATCCATAGGAACATCTTGTCTGCATTCTCCACCCACACAAACACATGCATACACAGGCACAGTACAAAATAGTCAATTAATTGTTGTTATTCATATGCTGTTCATCGTATATTCACAGCCCCAGGTTTTCCAGCTGAAGTTTCCAGCCTGGTTAACACAGTGGCAGTACACAAGTATTACCTCAGATGACAGTGCTAGTGCAAAAGTGAGAAGTGATCCCTCTAGAAACAGCCTGAACACGTGAAAATAAAGCTAACTATCGTTCTCTTCTGAGTGTGAAATGGGACCAAACTCCTGCCTGTCTCTGGGTGAGTTTTGCCTGTGTTTGGGCTCATCTTCCAGTAAATGGTGAGCTGCACATGCAATAGGCATATTCCCAAGTGTTTTGAATGTCCAGTATCACTCTCAGCTAGCACTTGGCAAAGTACAGTAATGGATTAGGACAGTCTCTCATGACAGGGCAGATCTATATGATGTCCAGAGCAGGTTCATTTTCTTCACTTCTGTGGAGCAGTGCCATAGACAGAATCCTTGCAGCAGCTAGCTCACCTCAGTGCCTCAGTGGTGTCTGAACACAACCCTGCATGCAAGGCTGATGTTTCCCAACTCCACACTTCCTCCTGTTGGCCAGATCCAAATGCAGCCCTCACTGAGTAGCCTCAGCTTCTGTCTTCCCACGAAAAAATGTGCTCTCAAAATGTTGTCATTCATTTCTGTCATGGAAAGAGCTGCTCCCATGTACTTCCCTGGAGAGCCTTACATACACACTAAGTCATTCTGCAATTTATCCTGCTTAGCTGGTGTGCCTGATGTTATGATGCTGTGTGCTCCACCTTATATTAATACTCAGACTCAGAGCTGAGAAAAGCCCCTTTAGTGGCCTCATGGACTAATAATGATCCAGCTTTCTAATAAAAGGTTAATTCCATTTTTTCTTGTTCATCTTATCTCTTGGCCCAGAAACAAGTTAGAAACATTTTTTGCATCTAAAGCTGCCAAAACCCAGATGTCTTACACAAGAGCAGATGCTTAGAACTTTGTCCCTAGCTGGCTGGCAGTGCAATGCTAGAGCAGAGCCCAGTTTCCTCCCCTCCTGGCTGCAGCTCAGCTTAGATTACACAGACCCTTGAACCTGCAAGTTCCCACATGGCAGCAAGATCTCTGCTTTGGTTTCAATTGGGTCATCAAAGTTTTAGTGACAGCACTGCAATGCACCTACTCTGTTGATGCTCTGCAGGCCCTAAAAGAAAGCTGCTCAAGGGTGGATGCTTGCATATGGGTACATCTACCAACAGGACAGTTTCATCAATTTTATGGCAGATGCTTCCTTCTGTAATTAACTTTATACTACAAAAAAGAGCTATCAGTTCACTTGCAAGACCCTCACTGTGATCTTCACCATCTCTGATGGTTGAATGTTCTGTAGCTTTAAAGTTCCCATTCTTTGGGCTTTTTTCCTTGACTCCTGATTTATAGAAAATATCATCTTCCTTATTCTTCTTCTTCCTTCTCTCCCACATACCTTCACATTTCTTACTGGTTATCAATATCAAACCTTTATGAACTTGTGCATAACTAATTACTCATTAGTGTGAGCACAAGTCCAACCCTGTACTTGTACCTTGGTGTTTCAGCTGAGAACCTCCTGTGCATTACACATGGGCAGTCTCTCCAGCCTTGCACTTTTTTCTTAATCAAAGGAACAACTGATTCCCTCTTCTACACTACTGTACACAGTTTAATGAGAAAAGGTAAGACATAAGCCTACAAAGTTGAGCATACAGATGTAGAAAACAGTATTAAAGCCAAACATTCTATGTTTCAAGAAGCAGAAGCAATTTCTTGTGTTCAGTGACATTTATACTCTGGGGTTCTTTCCAGATTGAATATTTATTATTTGAATACTGAATGAGTTGTCTATGCAATTTGCTTACCAACGTACTTACACAACTGCAGGAACTCTGCTAATATTCTGTATGGACCTTCTTGTGTTTAACAGGGCAAAGGGAACTGTACAGGACAATACACCCAGTATTCCTCGCAAAAACCTGTGAGAACTTGAACTCACAGTGAGCTTTTGTATCTTGAAACAACCAAAAGCAGCAGATCTCATGCATCATCCTTCTAAACTCTCCCCTCGTTTCTTATATTACTTTAATTCCTCATCACAACAGTCTCTTCTCAAGAAGTGAATCTGCACTCTACCACCAACAGCCAGCCCCCCGATCAGGCGGAGTCCAGATGGATGAGTGCAAACATACTATGCAAAACTCATCTCAGGACTGGAGTGGTAGTAAAGATGGATCATCTGAGTACTTTCACCCTAAGCTATATTCCTTATGAGGCATCGTGCTGTTTGAAGGCAGGAAACCCTTATAGCATTAGGTAAGGATGAAAACATGTATAGAATTAAGCAGGACTCAATAAAAATTGCTTTGAGAGTAAAGAAGGAAGGAAAAGAGGAAATGCTAGTCATCAAGGTGTGAGATGACAATAGGCTAGTAAAGAACTTCATTGTATAAGTGAAGATACTTGTGAGAGGCTGCAAGAGATAGATTTAACCAGCCTAAGGAGATGAAAATCACATTGGATATCATGTCCAGATTACAGGTATTTAAGATAAAATGGTATAAGAAATTTAGACAAAAGATCCAATATTTTAGTTAAGATTAAATAAGGTTAAAATTACATCTAAACATCACATGTAGAAGTTCTGTTAAAAAAGAACAAAACAAAACAAAACAAAAAAACCCCAAGATAAATCAGCCAGGATGCAATAACTTTGTCAGTTCTCTACACTCAAGTGGTCACTTCCAAGGGGGTCACGCATGTCTGCAGGAACTGCAGAGCAGTGTGGCAGTCACTGGTCTCCCTGAGTGTGTTTTACAACTAAATAAAAAGAGTCCATCAGTGATGATTCTTAAAATGTTGTTGCTTCTGTGACTAGACTTGCCTTTTGCTTCCCACTCCTTCATAAACAAAACAAAAGTAGGAAAACGCCAACCAATGCTGAGGGACAATTGATGTTGCCACATTAAGGATTCCTAAAAATTGGGAATGTCTTCTTCTGAGTCCAAACCAATGATTCTTTGTCAATTTGTTTGCAGTGCCAGTTCTGCCTGGTGCATTTGTGATAGCTCACTATCCATCCTGAGAAAACAGGAATACAGGTATTGAACATAGGCCACTTAGAGAGGTTTGCTTTCTTTTATGTTCACTGATGGAGATCTGTTGTTCAGCTGTAGCAGGGTGCACCTCATAAGCTCAGACCAGTGTGGTAGGAAAGCTCCTGGTTAAGTGACACATATCCCCAAATGTAATTGCAAACCACTCAACCTTTCCCCCTGCTCTCTCCTTGCATTTTACCAATATCTTCATAACCTGCCTCATGAACTGATACCTGCTGTATACCTGTATATACTGTGACTGATTTAAACAGCAAAGTGCACATTATCACATTCTTTCTGAAGATCTGTTACCAGTTTTCCTCCCATCACAGGACTCATATTTGTTGCTTGTTGAACTGCAGAAGCATTTGAAGGCAAGGAACTTTGTTCTTTCTTAAAACTTTGTCTCTGAACAATTCTTCTACCTCTTTCCATTGAGGGAGTTAAAAAATCTGATGCTCTTGTTCTGATGCATTTTGGGCCCACCATCAAACACTGGCTGTCGCTCCCCTTCTTTTTCTGAAAGCCCCTGCAAACTTTGCTTCTGGCAATATCTCAGAATATGACTACATAGTTGTTTTAGTTGACTCCCATTACTCGTTTGTTCCTTTCCAGTATGCTGCTTGTTTGCTGTTGAGACTGATTTTGATTTTCACTGCCTCACGTGTCATTTGCAAGCCTGAAGGGATCTATTTGTAATTTTAATAACAATTCTCAACAAAATCAATGCCACTTTCATTAGCGTTATGGAGCATCCACTTTGTTTTGCCCCCAAGGAGCTGATGCCTTATTGCAGAAGATGTTACAATAAAGGCTGACACTCAGCAGTTACAGAGTAGCGCCACATCACAAGGAGGATCTGTCATGAGGCTGCCTTTAATAGGCAGCCAAAAGAATTTGGCTCACACTACACTGAATTCTCTTATCAACAAATTTGGCATCAAAGGAATTAGAGTTTTCTTCTAAATTTTTTGAGTTTGCCTGAACCTCAGTGATCTGGTGACCTCTGCCCTCATAGCAGCCTTGCTATGTGTTGGAAAGTTGGAATAGAATTACTGTTCCAGTTTGATATGGGGAAAGGAGTTTCTCAAGCAAATGCCTACCCAAGATGTCACATCAATATAAGGACTGGAATTGCTGAATTACGCTTTTAGGCACTTGGCTTGGCCCACAAGTAGGTATCTGTAGATTCAACAACAGATGACAGAGGATCTTGCTCCAGCACCAGTGCACAGGAGCATATCCAGCTGTGTTCTCACCCATGCTATTGGGTTTCTTACTCATGAACACAGGGACAGCAGGAAAGGAAAAATAGAGGAGTGAGCCTGGTGTATGCTCAAGCTTTACTCTGTTTAAAGAGTTAGGCCTTGGACCTAACTAGGACCTATCCCAGCCCTAGGAATACAAATGTGTTTTCCAGAAACAGAGAGTCAGATTGAGGTGCTGTAAGGCATTATGACTATGCTAAGCCAGTGCTGTTTCTTCTTCTCTCTGCCATTGTATTCTGCCCCTGAAAAGGGTGCACCAGCTGTGCTGATAGAGCTGCTTGTGTGGTCACTGTGTGAACCAGATTGGGATACTCCATCTGAAAAATAATTTCCTTTTTGTTATTTTCTGACTGGGGTGATTGCGCAAAGCTGTTTACAGCACAGCTGCACGGACAGGGTGTAAATGAAAAGAGGCATCTCTGGGGGGGAGTCTGTAAGGAGAGGAAGGAGATGATACTTTAAACCAGAATAGCTGTGAAACTCTTTGTAATGTAAACTGCAGCTGAAGTCAGTTCATCTTCTTGGGCTTTCTTTGTGGTCACTAGGGAAAGATAAGCTTTTTCAGAGTGATGGAGAGCAGAAGTCCTTATCTCCATTGATTATACAGGGACCCCAGACAGTGAAGTGCTTAATGTTACAAATACCCCCAAAACAAGGAGTCAAGCCAAACTTCCATCATCTCAAGCAATTTCCCTCTTGCTGTCTTCATATTAAGGAAATAACTTTCATTTTTTCGTGCCAAGAGTCTGCCAAAATAGCAGAACTACGTTCCTGAGTGTAAAGCTACTTTGAAATCTGATCAGCCAACAAACAGGAATCAAAATCCTAACTTCACCTACGATTCCTGACAGTCCTCATCTCCAGGGTTTTTTTTAATTTATTTTCAGATATTATACAGTGTTTAAGATAGGTGTCTATCCCCATCCCTACCTAACAGAGATAACATTTTAAAGTCTGTCTTGACTTCTTTTTTCCTTCCTCTGAGTATGTCTTTCTTAGTTGGTGAGCCACATATCACCCTTGAGGTTGTTTACCCAGCTCCCACTCTACTCTCCAAAATGCTCCTTCATTAAATCAAATGGAGTCTGGGCTGAAAGGGGTGGAAACTGCATTATTTTTCCTCTAGTTGAGCAGGAACAAGGAAGCTGCAGTTGCCTATCCATCAATACCAGTTTCGGTGCTCTGCAGGATCATGTGGCAGTGCACATTTGATATGGATAGATCATGAGTTCAGGATACTATTTTGGGCAGATTAGTTGTAGGAGAGCAAATCTTACCTACTAAGCTACTCTTTCAAAACATTTTGAACATCCTTGAGCCAGAAAAGAGAGTAAGAGTAGTTCAGTGCCTCACATTCTGAGGCCATAATGGTTTTAGGTCCATGACTATGTACCCTGTAGAGCCCAGCCTAAGAAGTGCCTGCCAGCAGTGCAAGCATCCTGTATTTTCTCTTGTGAGGATGGCATTTATACTCACTCTGTTCCAGCCATATCAGAATTTGCAGTGTTTATTTATATAAGCTGAAAAAAGACCACCCAGCTATTTCAACCACACAGTTGTCAGCAGCCATCACCCAAGCAAAACAATATTACATGTTAGTTGACCATGGAGTAGCATGCTGAGATTTTGTCTTTCATTGTTTTGCTCATTCTCCCTGTGAATTAGATCAATAAATCTACCATACTGTAGGTCTGGTTTTTTCATTTTTCAGCTGACTGACCTGCAAATCACTTCACACACACTGCACCAAACATGGTAGTATCACAAATAAGATTGCAGATTACTTAAGTTATTTTATAGACATAGATTATGCAACAGCTGTATGTACCAAGATACCTGGTTAAAATGTACTACATAAAAGCAAGGTCCTGCAAGATCAAGCTATCTCTTAACTGTATCAAGAATTAATCAGATCCCACATGAAAATACAGTTTGCTGATACTCATGAGAATTAAAGCATGTATCTTTCAAAGATTTGCAGTTTTAAACTGAAGTTATGGTGTTGTGTCTTATATCATTCCAACCTCCAGTACTGGCAAATGTAGTTTTAGTTTATATTTGTCTTCTGTGGCACACATCCAGAGAAAACAAGACAAGGCAATGTCAGAATTTCCTTATGCAGAATTGCAGTGTTTAACTAAATATCTGCAGCATCGCAGTATTTGTCAAAACGATACACCTTCTTGTTTAGAGCTTGCTTTTCCCTTCCCAGTCTCATACCCAGATAAGAGTAGTTAATTTTTCTTGCATTCTGCTTCAGCCCATGTGTAATGAAACCCTCTAAACCCTCCACATAAAACTATGAGCAAAGTCATGCCTCCTATAAGAAAATGCAAGATTATTCTCAATCCGGTAGTGGGTGTTTAGACTATTTATTTATAGTCATTCAAAAATAAGTAATTGATAGTATGTAAGAGATCCTTGATAAGTCTTTGCCTCTTTCTTACAAATTTGCACCTTCTGACAAGATGAACATTAGCAACTCCCTTCTGCCTCTTCCTCTTGTAGCTGGAAGAAACAGGAGCACAGAGACCATCACAGATCAGGATAAGCACTCTGGTAACAGAGTGCTGTACCATCTTTACTTGTACCAGGTAAAAATGGCCCCATCCTGTTACAGTTCAGGGATCACCATCCCCACACCCCTGCAGACTTGTCCCTCTCTCATGCTGACACAATTATTTCTGGGGCCATGCCATGAGCCAGACCACTGAATGGAGATGAGTTTCAAACGGGTGCATCCCTCCCTTCACCCATGGATGGTTGTGGAGGGGCTGGTATGAAGGAGCACCTGGAGATGGAAGGGATCAGGCCAGGAGCAACCCAGCCATATGGGTTCATTGCTGAAGTGCCTGTACTGTGGCAGTGCAGCCTGGGCAGACGGTGCCACTGAAACCAACACCCACTTCCAGCTGAAGGTGGGGTCACTACTGAATTACTGGCTGGCCATGCTGACTCAGGAGAGATAAGGAAAAGATGTGGGCTATTCCTGTGATAGTGAGGCTGTCTGTCAGGCAAAGTCCTGAGGGAAAAAACATGCCTTGTTTTAAGTGCTGTAGCATGATACTGAGTTGCATTACAGTAGTACTAACAACAGTGTCCCATTTTGCCAAACAGGTACAGGCAGAGAATAAGGTGTATCCTCTATCTTATTTCAAATGCTTCAAAAGTCTGCAGATGATGGAAAATACTTCATTTGCCCTGAGTTCTCCCAGTCTGTCAGAGAGGTGCAAAACAGCTCTGTTTTCCTATTTTAGGATTTTCTCCGTTCCTATCACTTGTCTGTGGGAAGTCTGTTTCTACTGGCAACCCCAGTTTGGCCAGATGGCCACTGGTGTGCCCTATTACCCTCAGTAATACTGGCACTGGAAAAGCCAAATGCCCCCAGCATCTGGCTAAGATCTAGTCATTACCAAACATGGAGTATGGAAAGAACATTTCCTTGGATCAACCTGCCAAGAACAAACAAACAAACAAACAAATTACCTACCTACCTACCTACCTACCTAACTAACTAACTAACTAACTATTTATTTTGTCTTCTCCTATAATGTAGAGCCACAGTCCTAAATTTTCTGAGTATTGTTTATCTAATATATCCTTTATGGGGCAAAGATGCAGGGAACTAGGAACTCTCTGATGCCCTGAGGTCTTCCTATGGCAGTTTCTGTTGTAGTCTTCCCTACAAGTTTGTTTTGGTGTATGGTAGAAAGCTCTGTGGCTCATTGCAAGGTATGGAGCAGATGGCATGTGGAGTTTTTTGGAGCAGCATTGTCTGGAGCTACAGAGGTACTGAACCAAGGTTGTTATTCACAAATGAGGCTTTTTTTGCAAGTTAAATGGAATAACACTGTCCATCAACTTTTCCCCTTGTGTTTTTTCTCTTACATCCTTAGCCCTTCACAACATATAAGGGATGTCTTGGGTTCCTGAAACTTGATTGCTGTTTTATCTTCCGGCGTGACAAAAAACGTTTCATGATTAGCACTTTTTCCTGCCTACAGTGATCATTTTCTTCAGGACCTCTATTAAAATCCCTTTGGAAATTCCACTGGCACTCCCATAACTCACTGTTAGACTCTCCCTTCCATGCCTCAGTCTCCTGACAGTGGTGCCCATATGACTCGCTCATGGGTTGGTCTACTGACTGCATTGCCCCACCCACTGCTTTTCCGTACCCATGGTCATCAAGTTGTGGATAGGAGTAAAATTACTGTCTGCCCAAACCCAAAATATCTGTCAGTCTTCCCAGATCCCTCTGAAACTGAATCCTTTATTATTAGCCATGAAACTGAAGCACAGCTTCATTCCAGTGCAGACACCCACACATCTGCTATCCCCATGGCCTCTCCTGGTGCCAGACCTAAACCAGAAACCGAGAAGTCGTGTTAGCACAGTCCTGCCCCTGAGCACACAAGCCTTGCTGAGAGCAGAGCATCTGAGCTCAGGTGTGAGTACCATGCTAAGGCTGTCACCTCTGAGATAGGACTGGCTCTTGTCCTGGCAGCTTGGAGAGCAGAGCAGAGCAGCCCTGGGGCCACCTGCACATCCTGCCTGGACACACCCTCGTGTCACTGCGGGTGGCAAGGGCTGAACCCTCAAAGCACAATGCTGCTTCCAATGTCCACCTGCCCTGTCACTGTGAGCAGCTCCCAGCCCCAGGACCCCCAAGTGCAGTGCAACTAGAGAGTTGAGTGAAGAAACTGAAAACATTACTTTTGGGAATCACATCCTAAAGGGGAGAAGCTCGAGTTTCACATATAATGGTGTGAAAAGGACTGTAGTCTAAGCAAGAGAAAGAATATAGCTTAGTAATGGATCTTGTTTTAAAGCTAAAACATGTAAGTTATGCTATTTCTGTTAAACAAAAAAAATAAAGGCATAGTTGAAGAGTCCCCTGTTATGCATCTTCAAATGCTTTAATCACTACAGTGTAGATAGGCAAGAAGTTTTTCTGTGGACCTGGAATCACTGTACAAGCTTTATTCATTACCTGTGCAACTTGGCAGCAGTAGAGAAGCCCATTGCAGCATCAGTGGTGAAATGCTTGCTTACTTACGTGGAAAATTATTAGCATAGTTTTCTTGTTACCTAACAGCAGTCTGAATTCCTGAAAGGGATAAAGGAAGATGATCATCTTCATTCTTTCCAGCTGCACCAAATAAACAGCATTCCTCTTCCATGTTTGTTATTGCTTACAGGCAAAGAGACCCATTTCCTTCTCCAGCTTTGATGCTTATGAAAAATTGGAAATTGTAAGGACACACCCTGCAGCTGCCTTCAGCCAGCAAAGGGTTAATTGCAATTACCCTGACATTTATTTGGCACTCAAGAAGGATGATAAAATGTTATCTACACTGAAGCAAAAAAATCTCACCAGGATAACAAGCATTACATTGAGGAAAAGGCAGTTCAATGAGCAAGAGCTTCTTAGTAATAGGGAGCTTTGCAGCCTTTACTGTATTTGTACAGTCAAGGCAAGCAACCTTTCCCCACACTTTATCACAAATATAAAGATATCAACTGAGAGTGCTGCACAGTTAATTTTGGCTTGAGAAGCACTAAAGTTTATATTGGTGTCAGGCAGTTTTATTTAGGGCCTAAACATTTGTCTGGTAAAAAACAATATATTGTGTGTCTGGTTAAAGTATTCATAACCTGTCTAGGATAGACCAAAATGTCTAAATTTTAGTTTAGAAAATTATGAATCTGTGCTGGTGTAGCTCCCCCTTTACACTTCTGCAGTATATCTGTAATTACAATGTGTAAACCGTTTTAAGGGTGTAGTGACATGGAACAAAGCCCTTAGGAGACTGAGCTGTTGGAATGAGTTAAACCTCATGCAATTGGCTTGAATACCTGCTTTACCTTCTGTAAATTACAAATTTATGGAAACAACCGTTGGAAACAAACACTGAACTGAAATGAAGAGCCTGGCTACTCAGGGCTTTGTGACTTATAAATGTAATAATCTGAGTCTGAATAACATCTGCCTTTGCTCACTCAGATGAGTGCAGATTCACCCTCAGATTCACCACCTGCAGATTCAGCCTTATGTCATTTCAGCTCATCCTCTTTTTGAGCTGCTGATCTCTTTGAAGTGATAATATTTCTATGAGTCCTGCATCTCCAGAGCAAAGGTATTGCACCAACTTCTAGAAGTTAACTCCTAAAGCTCCAGATAGAGAAAGATAATCAGAGTCTGTTTTGTAGGCTTTAGCTCCGTGGGAACTACTGTGTTAAGATGGATGTTGAGTCAAGAGAAAAGGTGGAGAAAATACCCATCTCCTCCTGAGTTTTGTCTGCCATATTCATCTGTTCTCAAATTTTCCAGTGAATGGCTTACATTTTCCTTCCTCTCAGAAGAGCTGTTTTCTTCTGTTTGCAATCATGTAACATTCCTATGCTGTCTTCAAGGATTAACATAAGTATTTAACTTATTTTACCTAAGGCGAGTACTAAGGCTATTAAACAAACTACTATGTTTTAAAACGTGACAGTGACAACTTTCTATCACAGGATGTAAATTGAACTAAGGTTATTTTGGCTGCATATGCTCTTATGGTGTAAAAGTAAACCTGGAGAAGTAGAGGAAAAATATGCTTTAACCTTTCATTTCAACATTTAAATTGATTTTATACATGAATATAACTATACCAGGATCGTTCTACTGACAATCTCCCTAGTGGAGTTGTACCTAATGAGTATAAACTAATTAGCTGATTTAAATAAACTAGAAGACCCAAAGGACTAATTTTCCTTTTTTTTTTTTTTTTAATTCTTCACTGATTTTTCTAATTCTGTTTTAATTGCATCTATATGAGCAGAGGTGTGATTTCATCTTCCATTCTTTCTTCTGAGCTTGCATACCTTCTCTTTTGCTTTCCGCAAAAATTCACTAGTGGATTCAAGTAGTTTAATGGAAACAAAGTAAATTTGTAGCAAATATCAGGTAAAAAAAAATAATATAGATCTTGAAAATACAGCTCTCCATTCCCAGAACAACTGCACTGAAAAAGAAGGACTGAAAAAACCCAAACATATCAAATAATTGGAAGGTTTCAGTGAAACCCATCTCAAAAATAGCAACCAGGTACCTGTAAAACACATTTTGGCTGGGGACTACAAAGCAGTACTTGTGATACACCAGGGCTGAATACAGAGTATGAGGGACTGCATTGACATTGCTTCTTCCCATCCCCTGGTACAGAGTGACCTCCCCAATGGCCTGTGCCCTTGGAGGCAGAGCGGGAGGGAACAGAGTCGGATAATAGAAATCCTGGGTCAAACCCAAACAAAATGACATTTTCATGCTCTGAATATTTGCCTTCCTATCCCTCTAAGTAAATCACATCCTGAAGTACCTTGCAGATTTCTGTGGGTTTACTTTTGTCATCTGTGGGAAGGAAAGGGGCATGATTCCTCACCAGTATGTGCTGTGCCAGCAGTTATCCAAGGGGGTGCCTCAATTATTTCCCAAACAAAATGCCTTTGTCAGTGCAATTAATAGGTATAATATGTATGACTGTTCTACTACTATAAATGTGTCCTCACTAGGCGTTAGTATGGGATATGGGTGCCTTACGCCCTAGGTAACACCTACAATAACGTAGTCTGAAAGCTATTTCTCACATTCAGGCAGAAGTTGAAATTGATCTCAGATCCCACTGCTGCTGAAAGCAGAGGGCAGCCCCACCCACCTCTGCCCGTTCTGTGGGTCACAGTGATGCTTATGAGGGGATGCTCATGTGGGAACTGCTCCTGCTCAAAATTGAGTTTTATCAATGAAAAGCTTTTGTTTCATCTTCATCATCTTCAGCTGACTGGCCTGGCTGTCTGTGCACATAGTGTGTAGTGGCAGCACATAGGAAGGGACAGAACTGCATGAAGTGCAGCATCAAATCAAATTAAGATAATTGGGGAAGTAAAACTAAAGTCAACAAATAATGTTGTTTGGTGAATGAATATGAGCAAATTCTTTTCTATTCATGACAACTATCCATGCAGAAAGACAAAAATGTGTCAGATATGTCAGTTACAGCAAAGAAATTGTTCAGTTCTAGTTAATTCAGAGTAAGAAAGAAGTGATAAGAAGTGATAAGACACATTAACCCTTGAATTATTGAGCAGAATGGTTCAATTTTAGTTTGGTTGGAGCAGAAACAGAAACGCTTAAGCTGGGGTTTTTTTGGTTTTTTTGTTTTTTTTTTCTTGTTAGTTTTTTTTTTTGAATGCAGCCCAAGATGTGGGCGGTAACAAAACATCAGAAAGGTTGCAATTGATTTGGAGCATATGGCAAAACTCTTTGTTAAAGAAAAGGGGGGTAAAAAGTTTTGTTTCCTGGAAGAAAAAGAAATGAGAAGACCAAAGCAATTCAATCTGCTGAGTGTGAAATGCATTAGGAGGGTAGGAGTGTTGCACAGCTGAATGCTGTGCTGTCACTTGCCAGACACTTCTCTGCTGGCTCCCAATCCTGGAGCTCTGAAAGAGGTCTGGCACTTCCAGTTCCAGTCACTGCCACAGCCCAGAGCTTTAGGGACAGGAGCATATTGACCCAGCCCAGCATAGACAGAGGGGCAGAAGGAGGATTAGTAGGCATTTTGAAACAAAAGGGAAAAAAGGCTTTCAAAATACTTTGAAACAGAAATACAGACAATATATACCTTAGTCCAATATGGATGGCATTCACATCTGGAAACTGCACATTTGTAGTAAAAAATCCAAAGTTCCTCCTGTGTTCCCAGATTCCTGCATTCCTAACACTGCCTCTGCCACTGTGGAGTTCTTAGCAGTGTCCTTCCCCACACACCACCATCACTTCAGGAATCAAGTTAGGTGTGGTAGGAAATGAAGACCTGCTTTGTTTTAACTCTTACCATCTACCAGAGCATGCCTAGTATAATCACAGGCTCTGTCTTGCTTCTAGTGAAAGAAGATAATTGGCCTCTTTTCTCTGTTTTGGGAGTGAAGAAGGATCTGAGAGAAATATAAAAGTGAAAGCTACTCTGTAAAGCTTTCTAAGACTGCTGTATGGATTTTACACTGCAGTTGGGAAACCACTGTGCTTTGTGAGATAAATTAAAATTTGGTTGCAAGTGAAGCCACAGAGATGAAGCCACTGACTTCAGAACCCAAAGCAAGCCTGCAAATTTTATTGCTTTCAGTGGACTGCTTTCAACTTCAGCTCACTGGGAATGAATCGAATCCAAACTCACACTGTCATGTAGGCTTTGTGATCTGTGATCAAACGTGCTATTAGTGGAAAGTGCGAAAGTGCGCTGACAGTCTTTCTCAGTTTAGGTGTGCCTGCATTGCCTACACAAAATAGACACAATTAATTTATGCATAATTGAAGTTACAATTGACAATCCAAGCACTGATCACAGTGCCATGAGAGGTAGATAATAACTAGGAAACCAGTGCATGGACTAAAAGAGCACAGGAGAAAACGTGGAGGAAGATGGACAGATGTCAGCCACAGTTTGTGAAGAGATGCCACCATGAGATGTTAGGAAGTCCACATTTATTCCCTTTTGACTGTTTCATCAAGGCTTAGTGCTCCAGCTAATGGGTTGAAAAGTTGTTATTGTGGACCCTTTGATGCTTAAAGCTCTCTTTGTCCAACCTCATCTTTCTTTGGATTTAAATGTTTGGTGCTGGAAATTGTTAGATAAAATGTTTTGAGGAATTCATACTTATGAATTAATAGATATTTATTGAAGAAGAGATTGTAACAATTCTCTTGTTCAGCTTCTGTAAAATCCAGCTGAAAATTTTCATCTTATTGCAATCAATTTATCTCCTACGTAAACCTATGGAACTCTTTCTGTAATGTAATGATATATTATAAAAATGTATTGAGAAAAGAGAAATTCCAATTTTTCCCAGTAGGGAATTATTTCTGCAGGACAGTAGTTCCTTATCTTAGCTGAGGGGCAAAGATGAAGATGGGTACTGTAATTCAAAACAGTCAAACAGACATTTTTTTTTCACCTTATTCCTTTTTTTTTTTTTCCCCAGTTTGATTGAACAAAATCTGGACCAATCCAGCTCTGAAAAAATTTTGTATTTCCTAGCATCCCAATACACCCCAGAATCTCAGATGAAAAGTTTACATCAGTCAATCAGTCTCTTACTGTCCTCCACTTAGCATGGAGAAAGTTGGGAAAACAGCTGTACTTTCTGTTTTGACGCTAGCAGAGGGGGCCATAAATTGAAGTCCATAATTCACCTTTATAATATTAAGATATATTTTATAATATTAAGCTATATTAGAATTTAATCTTTTGAAGCACTTCAGTTGCTGGCCAACTCTCTGCAGTGGTTTAAAATGTAATTCTCATTTGTAACACGATAAATAGGAAAGAAATTGTGAGTTCTGATAACGCTGTAGTGTGTTCAGAGTTGCCTTGAATGGTTTTAGTGTCTGTAGGGGTCTGCTGTGAGTATTGCTTTCTTTATTGCAATGGAGAGGGAGCGGGCAAAGAAGCAAAGTTGTGTGGACATGCACATATTTCTTTTCTATCCATATGCTTAATTTGCTTAGTCTTTTTCCTCAGTGGATCTTGTAGTACTATACCAGGAATAATCCATTCCATGTCTCGACCGAGATGTACCCTCAACACAGGAAGAAGGGAGAATGTAAATGTCGGGCAGTGCTTTCAGGGCTTCACCCGAGGAGCTTGGCAGGGGGTTTAGAACAAAGCCCTGGAAGCCTAGCTCCTGGTCTTTTGCTCTAGCCTCAAACTTATGTATTTACTGAGAACATATTTCTGTTACTTCCTTAGCAATTTCCACATGATAATCCTAGATTTTGCTTCCCCTGTTTGTTACATGGCCGTAAAAGCTAGGAGAGAAATGTAGACTTAAAATGTTCACTTAAGTGCTAATGAAAGACTGAAATGCCAGGAGCAGAGCTTGGGAGGAGTGTTACTCCTGACTTGGGAGGAGTTATATAGCAGACTTCTGTGGGAAATGGCAATGCTGATTAGTGCCCTTTAATGGTAGGTACTTCTAAATACTACCTGTGTCCATGACAGACAGAAGTAAATAAATAAATAAAAGCCATTTCTAACCTTACTTGGTATCTTAGTTGTTCAAGAGGCTGACACCTGCTATTGTAAATAACCAATGTGACCACAGGGAAAACACCGTGTCTGTTTGCTTTTATGTATTTGTAGAGCACATTTATATCCCAGTGGTATGCAAATATCCAATTGCATCACGTTGCCTATAGCTTCATTTGTAGCACACATCGTTCACAGCGGCCTGAGCTCTGGTAGATCATTCAGCTGAGCAAACTATCCTGCTCACAGTGACTCATAAGAGGCCTACAACAAGCAGCCAGGTGATGGATACACAGCAGAATGTGAAGCTATTTTTATTTTTCTGAGCAGTTGACTTACTTCTGTAACTCACAGAACTTCCAAAGTGCTCACTGACATACTACAGAAGAAACCAAAACTACCATTCCTATGACTTAAAAGCAATTTATTCTAAAGCAGGGTGAACTCTAAAATAGTGAACTGCCATAAATGATGTACATTTAGTCCTTTTTTGTATTGCATCCTCTTTTGAATCATGAAACACATAAAAAATAATTATTATATAAAACTGATGTATACTTTTATGAGACAAATGATTGAACACTATTCCAGGCAACAGTGCTGAGAAATGGTTTGCCAGAGAGGTATTGGGGATTAGGTATTTTCATTTAAAAGATAATAGCAGAAAAAGAATATCTCTTAGCCTCAAACCTTGTTAATTCGAATTCCTGTGTGCATCTAGTTCGAAGAGTGTTCTGAATCTCCCTTTAATCTTTGCAATCACAAGAACGAACCTTTGATGATTTAACATCTCCCATCTCAGCTTTCTGCCTCATTTTAGTACTTCTCGAGTACTAAAGAGACAGCTCCCACCTCGGGGATGTTCCTAAACTCATTGACAGTTCTTACAGTCACTGAGAAAAAACGTCATTAATGCAGAGTTAAAATTGTCCCCTGGTATTTCATGCCCTTCAAGACAAGCACCTACATCTGAAAATATGGGAAATAAAGGATTAAAGGACATACCTCTGAAACCATGACACTCACATCAAATACATGACCCTTTCCTGTCAATAGCACTGGAACGATGTGCAAATCATCCAGCTACCTTGCTTGTGTAAGGCGTGATTAGGCAGAAGGATTAGTCACAGCAGTTCAGCAAAGCTGTGATTCATGATAAAAGCTGATGTGGATGGACCATTCGCACCTGTGAATGGAGGAAAAAATTCCTTGTCAGGCCCTTCATTTGAACAAAAGAGGGCTTCCTGTAGCTTCAAGAGCTCCTACACACCTCATTTAAGCACTGCATTGAATCGGGCCCATAAATAAGGACGCCAGCAGCTCTCTGTGTATAGGCTTAATGGCAGGTGAGTGGAGGGTTGGATGTGTCAATTACATAAAGGCAGAGAGGCTACAAAAGAGGAGCAAAGGGCTTATCAAATGTGAGTGATCTGGTGTTCTAGGGGTGAGGTGCGCCAGGAATTTGGCTGCAGGGCAGGTGCAGCCACCCCCCTGCAGAGTTCAAAGCCACCTCTCGGTATGGGAGCGATTCCCGGAGCCGGGGTGCACAATCCAGGCAGGGTAAAGGTTGCCTGAACATGTACTTTAATTCTTCCTTTCTAGTGTTCAGAAACTTGTATTTTTCTGACTTGATTTTTTCTAAAAAGGCATGGGACTTCATCAGATAATCTATGCCTCAAGAAAACTATTTGAAACTTAATTTTCTATCCTTACTCCTTTTCTCTAAGGGAAAAGAGAAACACGGTTGTCCAGGGTTAGAAAACCATTAGGAAGCCACATCTATCACAGTTTTGCAGGAGAGATGCTATGGCAACTAGTTAAATATAAAGGAGGCTATCTGATCTCCAAGTGATTCTTCTGTTATTTATAGAAATGGGGGCTGAAATATTTGGGGTTGCTGATATGGATTCTCTTAAAGAAACAGTGACATGCACTGGCTGGGATAACTATTGTCTGGCTTGAAAATTTGGAACTGCACACTGCACCAGCAGCCCATGGAAGTACATCCCTACTTAGAGTAAGTTTTTGCCCCCCCAGATCTTCTGTGTGTGTCTGGGTTTCAGGGCTCCTGTCAGGGAGAGGTAGAACTAATTAGGATTCCCATCCAGGTATGTATTGAAGAGCTCTGTACTGTCCTCCAGTAGCTCAGATACAAGTGTGAACAGCTTTAAAATGTTTTTCCTATACATCTAATCCTAGTCTTCTCTCTCTCCATACACTTCTTTCCTGCTTGTGCAATTCTAGTCTTCTGATTTCTTCCTATATATGTCCTTAATGACGTTTCACCCCCTTAATTCCAGCTATGCTTAAATCCTCTCTTTCCTTGAAGACATAAAATCATGTACTTTTCCCATTGTAAATCTCTCTGTAGTGGCTGGTGAATAAGACCATGTGAAATAAGATTGCACAGCATAGCACACTGATTTTTAGTGTATTCCAGCCTCCCCATCAGTAGGAATTTTCTCTTGGGCACCCAGCATGCTATTGCTGCTCTACCACTACTGTAATGTCACCGTGATTTCCTTATTTTTATAAGAATGATCACCTTATTTTTCCAGAACTTGAATGCTAAATGTTCCAACTTCATGGCAACAGAAAAAGAGAATATTTTTAAGATTTATCTGGAGGAATAAAGTGAATACTAGAAAATTATGCTACAAAAGAGCTTAATTGAAGTTGGGTACTAGAAACAACAGGATAAAATTTACATTACATAAATGATAGATAAATAATATCTGAGGGTCACTTACATTCAGCTTAAAAATGATGGGTGATGCAGGGCCTTATTAGATCAAACAGTTAATTTTTCAGAAATGAAAGACCTTTATCCAGCTGGATTTTGAAAAAGAATATTTGACTGTGCAGAAGTTTATTACAGTTGGTGAATCATCTTCTAGTACATTTGTAGAATATGATAAGCATGTAAATTTGAGACAGCCCTATAAAATAGATGACTACTACTATAGAAAAGTTCAGTGACTTCCTCTAAATGAACAGTAAGGGCAAGCCAATGGCCTCTCTGCCATGAACAAAGTCTCTCTCACCTTTCTGTTTCTTTTTCCATCACCTCCCCTTCTCTCTGTTTAAAATACTGGTGTCTCTTCTACCACACCTTTCCCAGAAGCTTGTTTCTATTACATAAGCTACCGAATACAGGCTTGTAGGGTGGTAGAAATGTCCTCGGATATTCTCTTTCTCTTAACTGTCCAATTGAGAAGTGTCACAGTTCTACTTCTCCCCTCCCTCCGTTTACTTTGTTTCTTTCACCAGTTGTCTGACATCTAACATTTTAGGCATGTCCCTTGCAGACACACAGCTGCACCTGACCTATTCTGAGAACATAAACATATCTACTGAATGATGGGTTGTACTTATAATAGTGAACAAACAATGGCATTGCTCTTACACCTTTATTCAAGAGACACAAGTCTCTTTTGCACTTTTCTTTTGCACCTGATAAGGGTGCAAAAGAAAACAAATTCTCTTACAGATCCTAATGTTCTGCTGAGCTTTTGACAGTCACCTGTGAAATGGATGTTCCTGGACCTTTCTGCTCTACGGGAGGGAACCTGGGGGCGTTGTGGGTCAGAACTGTATTTTACATATGAAGACATGTAAGACAGGGACTCTAATGCTAGCAGTTAATCAGGATTATGAAATCCTGAAAAGGAAAGGAAAAGCTCAGGCAGGCACAACAACCCAACAGTGAGGATTCTTATTCCCAGTAAAGCTCAAAGAATTTACTACTGATTTTCTAAGTGTGTTCCCAGAAGCAGGTAAACAGCTGCATGCCTCACCCGAGGTGGAAGTTGTCCACACTCACTTCTCACTATGCATGTGAGTAGTTCTTGTGATTTGACTTAACTCCTAGCTTGACTATCACTTCTGTATTTGACCTTTGTTCCCATCCTATCTCCACACTTCAGTAAATCACAGCACTCTTGTAGGACACATCAACACTCTTCTTCCTTTTGCAGAGGAGAAAATAAGGCATTGAGACATCATTTGCAGATAGTTTTAATGTACAAGCAATAATAAGATGAATTAGGGTTTTCCAAATCTACAATTGTTACCCCAGGTATTCCTTCCACAGTGACTTCTGCTTCCCCTTTTGGTTAAATGTTGTATCTTCTCTGGGTTTTAAAGTCCTTTCTAGATGGCCTATATCAAAGCAGAATTTGGGGCATCTGAAACACAGTGTCTGGTTTCTGAACGATGTCTGAAGGCCTAAAAAAACAAAAAAAAAACCTATAAAGGTTCAGAGAACAGTGATATTCAGTTCCTAAATTCCTCTCTGGTGTGTGCCTCCAGAGAGGTCCCTAGTGCTAAGTGGGATGCCCCACACAACAAGCAGGCAGATGTTTAAAGCTGACCTTGACAACAGGTATCTCAATATTCAGGGCACTGAGCCAGGCAACAGGACAGGCTGAAGAAAGGTTTGTGTTTGAAGTTCTCCCTTTAGCCTCCATATAGTAGTTTAACTCAGAAATAGAGTTAGGTGCCTTGGTGAGGCAGAAACCAAAACCAGCACATGAGCACCGACATCTCAGTCATGCAAATGGGGAATGAGGTGGAAGAACAGCCCATTCCAGTGGCCCTCCTCAGCCCCAGGGGCATTGAACCCAGGGCTCCCTCTCTGCCGCACAGCCAGGCCGACGGATATTGGCCATTCCTGGTGGATACCTCCTACACTTCTTTGGAAGAGAAGGGGTCAGGACTACGCAACTCTTGACAAGGATCAACAGGGCAAGAGAGACACAGAATGCCATAACAGTGTCTGAGGACTCAGGAAGGTGGGGAGGACCTGCATCTCCTATGCCGTGGTTAAATAGATACTTTGTGATGCTGATCTGTCCTATGGATGCAGGAATGAAACTTGGCTTCTCAGCCCAAGCTATGTGTCCCTAGGCAGTTTAGATGAGGTTTATTTGCCTCAAGTAGCTGGGAAATTGTCTTAAATTGCTCTTCATGTGGTTAAATGCTGTTATGGATCCACTGTCAGTTGCTGTAATTAAGAAACTAATTTTGTGAGAGTTAGAAGATCTGTTTTCTGCTTTTTGTTTTGCCACAAATTTCCAGCATGACCTTGGCAATCAAATCAATTCTGGTCAAGTAACAGTGAACTCAGTACTTAAGGCATTAGCTAATACAAGAAATTGGAATGCATCTGGACCTAATTTGTAGAGTCCAGCATTTATCCATTTCTTATATACATCAATCACACATTTTTATATTCTTTATATTATATTCTTTTCTTATATTTTGTGGACATGCTAACCAAACAGGCTAGTTTATCCTGGAGTTAAATTGAGATTATGATATTTTTGTACATTATAGGTAGTGAAATAATATTTGCAAAGCAGTCTGAGACTCTCATGTGCATCAAATTTTGTGTAGATGCATATACTTAACGCACTTTGGTTAATAATTTTTAATCTTCTGAAGTTTACAAAATATGTTAATCTTTGGTATGAATACTACCTTAGGCAAGAAGTTTACAATACTATGTCAATCTCTGTTTCTGAATCTGTTCCAGGAGGATCTGGGGCAACCATTACCTCAGAGAAGTGTTTTGATTATGGAGATGTCTTGATCTCATCTCTGTGATGAGACAGAGTCATAGACAGTGACTCCACTTAAGACATAATAATGTATCAACAATATAATTAATAATTAATGTACTATTTATATTGCGGTAATATTTGAAAACCACAGTCATCAAGACCCAAGTCTGCTGTACAAATACACACAAACAAATGATTTCTGCCCCAAAGAGCTTAAAATCTAAATCGGGGGCGGGGGGGGGAAAGCCATTTTCGGGCTCTGGGAAAGGAAAAATATCAAACCGGCAACAATAAGACTCTGCAAAGCAACGCATCTACACTGTAACAGGGAACTTATGATTTCTCTGCAAGGGAAAGCTACTCTAATGTAACTTGAAGAGATTTTAAACAATTTAAGAGGTTATGTAGATACTCCTGTTTCAGAATATTAGTGGTTAATTTAAGTGTAGATAGGGATTTACCTAAGTGTTTGTCTACATGGTATATATTTTTTTCATTATCATAATGTAATTAGCTAATGAAAAAATAGGTGCCATTTCCTCATGTAGGTGTCCGGAGGGAATACAGAGGTTGGCAATTATGCAGTTGATGCAGGGAAGTATTATCAGCACACTCAGTTATTCTCTGGAGACTTGCTAATACAGTATACACACTTGACTCGGATACCTACATTTTAGGAATTCCATACTTCCATGTTTTTCCAGATGTGTTCTCTCTTTCTGCTCAGAGATTATGTCCAGGTGCCCAGTAGCCCAGTTACTACAGTAGTATAGCCCAGCCTGGACTGTACAAGAAAACCCAAAGAAACTTCCAGCAAAAAAAATTCCAGTTTTGTGCAGAACACTGTATTGGATGTTCATGCACTTCATGGCACAAATATACTTCTGTTAGGGAATTTATACAAAGAAGAAAAGGAGCCCTCCCTAAACTAGAAAACTAGAATATTTGCTGCCTATGCAACTTTTTATTAATAGTAGAAAAGTGTCACTTCAGTTTACAGTATTGAATTATTCAAGGCACACAGAGTTAACTGGAGAGAAGTAATTATGACATGAAGTGTCTGAATGGTGATTATGTGCCTCTTCACATGGGGAAGGAGAGGGATTAAGTAAACCCCCATCACAGTTTTCTTCTTATTGGACAAGTCAATCGAGAGCAAAGGGAATAATTGAAGCTGTAGTCTTGAACTACAGCAGTGATTTTTGCCGGTGCTCATCTGTAAAAGCTGCAATGGCAGTGTCCACATCAGTTGAATCATACTGATCATAAATTCACTTCACAAGTTAAATTAAAATGAGTTTTTCAGGCCATAATTATTCTGTCACATAAAACCCATTATTATTTAGTGGATGAAACTAGGGGAATCTCACAGCACATATGATTCACCCAGGTCTTTGCAAACTGACACAAATTGATGTAGCCTCAGCTCACCCTCAAATGAATATTGCAAATTCAGATGGCTCAAGAGGATGGGAAGACCAGAGTACTGGCAACTATTGAGACAGGATATCACATCGGAGCCCAGAGCCAAGGGCAGCTTCAGCACAGCAATAACTGCCCCAGTGCTGGCATGGCATTAAATGCTTCAGATTCCTTGTAGGTAAGCAGCGTGTACCCAGGACATGCCCATCCAAGTACAGAAGGGCTACAGGCAAATAA
Organism: Certhia americana; assembly: GCA_018697195.1. Lineage (NCBI taxonomy): Eukaryota > Metazoa > Chordata > Aves > Passeriformes > Certhiidae > Certhia > Certhia americana. The sequence goes on along the minus strand of CM031859.1, from coordinate 82,541,068 downwards.
AAAACATATGCAGAGAATAGAACAGAAGGGATTCAACTTTGCCTCAGGTGTCTGCATTTAAGACCACTGTTTTTAGTGCAGTTACCCTATGTTGGTGTCTGTGTCACAGGGCAGGGAGCTGTGGGAGCTGTTGTTGCTTGAGGCTGTTGCTGGAAGGCATTCAGCCAAGACAAGCACTTGCTGCTGCTGAACACCTGGACACATGCAGACATAGAGGGAATTACTCCTGCTTAGACCTTGTTTTCCCCAGGACTCACTCTGGGCCCCCAGCAACCTTTTCACCAATGTCACTCCACATCTCTGATACTCCCATGATTTCTCCACTTCTACAGTCAGGCTCCATCTCCACCACATTCCCACCTTCAATCCCCAGCCTGGGTCTGTCCTGCCTTGCTCCTGCATCTGCAGTGTGGGGAGCAGGGGGATGCTGGGAGTGGCTACCTTGCTCTGCACAGTGCTTAGCAGTGTGGGACAGCTGATTTGTGGCATCTTGCTTCATCAGGTCAGGGCCCAGGCCCCAATGATGTTATTTACAAACACATAATTGTTCACAAGGAATGTTGGATGCACTCTAGACCAGGAGATTAAATTCCAAATGGTTGCAATTAGACTTGTGGTGCGGCAGGGTTTACCAGTCTGCATGTTATTCACCAGTATTTCTTGTGGACTTCAGCCAGTGTCTTGAGCATTTATTCTCCACACAGAATCATCTGGAGATGCTAAATGAGGAATCTCTGTACTGCTCCACTATTTACTGTACATGTGCCCTAGGATGAGTCAAATTAAAATATGTGTTGCAGAACCAAAAACCCAAACACAGTCATTCTGAGGAGAAAAACATATTTATAGGTATCTATCTGAGAATGTCATTGCTCAGTTTTGCTGTAAACTTTGGCCAGAAGAAATCCAATCTTTATGAAGTGCAAAGCACCAAGAAATAAAAAAGAAATAAAGAAACAGGGAGTAGAAAATCTGGAGGTATTCTGCACAGTTCCAGATTTGTGTGAAGATTGTTCTCAGTTTGAGCTTCATATTGAGTGTTAGAAATGGCAAAGTCCTGACCAGTACTGTCTGTACTGCTTAAGAGCACAAAAAGCCCTGCAACCTTGCCTTGCAAGATAGAAACAATATACAGTGTCCCCACCACCCATTGCACAACTAGGGACCTTCAGCCAACACACTGAATTAGTACTTCAATGGTCTTCCACAAAAAGTACTCAAACATGGAGCCTCAAGCCCTCTCTATGAGGTAACAAAACAACTTTCCATATGCTTAACCCAGGATGGTGATTAACTGACACAGTTAACTAACTGCTACTTGCCCCTTTGGACATCAAGAATGGTGAGACTGGAGTAGCATTAACTAATTACACGCCCTCATTGCCCAGCTGCACTGAGTATCCTATCCTGGAGTTCATCTTCCAAACTGCGTTTATACTTTTCTGGTCTTTTAAGCCTGTTTCAGACTGATAGCACAGAAGGACTACATCTGTACTTGTAACAGGGTTAAAATCAAGCATATATATTGTCTTTGTCAGTGTCTGGAAATATTTCCATGCTATGACTATGAATTTCAAACATACTTTTAGGAGAGATACTTCATAATTTAAAATCAAAAGCACCTGGTAGTATTCATTAATAGGAATGAGCCAAATAGTGACTATTTAGGAAACACTTTCCTCAGAGATAAACAGTGATATCTGAAGGAAAGAACAGAGATAAGAAAAGGTGGAAAATCATAAAGTACTCCATAAAATGAAGCATCAGAAGAAAAATATGTTCTTATTTTTTCCTGTTGTTTTCCTCTGCCCAGGAACTGTGTCATTAGAATGTGTGGTGCTCTGCAAAAGAGATGCCTCTGTGCCTGTTAAAGAGGCTGATGGTGATCTGCCTTCCTGACCTCACTGTTCCAAAGACAGGCTACTTTAGCTGCCTGATGTCTGCTACATACATAGGTGCTGTGTGTTGAGAGATACTGCTGAGGGAGAATTTCCTTTCAGAAAGCTCCCCATGGCAAAGAGTAATTGAGGCATTCTTGGCTTTGAGTAAACTACACTGAATTGGACTTGCTTTGACTCCAGGTTTTGTCTTGTTTTAGGTTTGCTTGAGAGCTTGTGGCAGTGTAAATAGGAGGAAAACAGGGATCATTGGCAGATTAGGAAATTAAAAGACTGAAGGTCAGGCGTTGGGACCCATAATCTAAATCCCAGTTAGAAATCATTCATGCAGTGTAATGCGGTAGCCAGCCTGAGTCTGGCTCTGTGCAAAAACTATCATGACTGCTGGTTATTTCCTCCCTTGGGAGAGCTGTGCTGGGAGGCTTCCACCCTGCCTTCTCCCTGGGGGTGGTTTAGGGCTGGTTGTGGCAAAGGTTAAATGACTGCTTTTATGAGCCAGAGAGGAGAGGAATGGGGAAACAAGTGTCCAATAGCTGTGGAAAAGAAGCAAAGACAAAACTGAGAGCAATGGGGAATGTCTGTGGCCAGAGCAATGGTTATAGCTTGAAAATCTGCGGAATGAACTGAGGGGTCCAGGGTGGGCTAAAGCAGAAATCTGACTTGGAGACAGACTAAAAAATAGAGTGACAGTGGTGGTCAGTTGTTGTAAAAACATATGGTACAATGCTGTTCTTATTAATGAAAACATGAAGAACAAGGCAGGAAGAGTCATGATCAGCGAAAATGTTAGGATCAGAGTGATTTCCAAAAAGCCAAAGTTCAAGGAATCAGTGGCCATATGCAATTTCATTCTCACCCAGTACAACTAATAAATAGTAGTACAGATACAGATCAAGTATTTGTGGATGGAAATCAAACACCTTGTCAAGCTTGCTTTCTTTGTCCTAGAAGCTTTGAATTTGGCCTGGTTGCCTGGACAGCTCTCAGGCTGGACTTTGTGTGAAGGTACACATGTATGAGACAAGCAGTGCTCCCACCAACCCCAATACTTGAATCTCACAACAGAGTTACATTAAGAATGATAATCAATTGGGGTATCTATTGATAATTTTTCCATCTGGGATAGCATCAGAAAAACAGATGGATTTTTACAAGTAATACAGTGTAATTTTAATATCAAAAGGCCCATTCAGATAGGAAAGTAAATAAACTTAATACAAAAAAGTAGTTTCTATAGAATAAGACCTTCAATCTTGAGTGAATTGTTTTCATAGTGTATTTCAATATTGGTAGGGGTTTTTATCTCCCTCAGAGCTCAGTAAAGAGCTAGAGCTGACCAGGTTGGACTCATTCTGAAGGTAGTGTCCACATTCTTTGAGGTTATGGCAGAACAGATTATTAGCTATGGCAAATAGGAAGGAAATACAGTTTATTAAAAAAAAAACAAACAAGCAGCTAAATAGTGAGAATCAGACTGTTCTGCTAGTATTGTCATGGTTTTTCCCATGACAACCTCTGCAGTGATGTCTACAAGAGCAAAAGAACGTTCCATGTGTTGTAAGATCGTCTTTTATTCACAGTATCTTGGTTCAAGCTAGGAAGACTTAAATCCTCACTTCTTCTTCTTCCTTTTTTTTTTTCCTTTTTTTTTTTTTTCTTTTTTTTTTAAGACAGACACTGTTGTGACTCTAGAGAAAGCCAGTAGGAGTTTCAAGAACTCCTCTTTAAGTGTGATTTTAAGAAACAACAGGAGCTGAAAAGCAGCAGCATTCTGCCCAAAGGCGTTTCACATTGTGGGCTGGATCTGAAATTATATTCAAGGCAGTGGATTCATATAGATAATGAAGTGCACACACAAGTGCACAAGCCAACACTCTGCCTGTGTGCAAGGAGAAGCAAGGCAAGGCAGACTCCAACATTAACACTGTCAGATGTGTTCTGAAAGAAAGGACAGTGCTCAGAACCACAGAATTACTGAAGGGGCAGGTAGGGAAATATGTTCAAGATTATACCCACTTTTGTTTATCTCCACTGAAATACTGGTTTGCATGTGTGCCTTGCATGAAGGAATATATCAAGACCACTGTAACAAGCAAAGTCTTTGGTGCATGTAGAATTTGAGTGTCATACAAGATCAGTTATGGTCCTACCTCTTTTCAAACAGAAGTGATTGGTGTGGCTGGCATAGACATAATATGTGAGTATTAGGTGGTATAAATTGGAGATGAGACAGTGTCATTGGACAGGGTGAAAAAGGCGAGTGCTACAGGATGCTCTGTTGATATCTTGTTGATATTTGTTGACATTGGGCTACTATGTTCTAACCACATAATGTCAGGTCTAATCCATGCATATATTTTCTGGAAAATTTGTCAAATATTTAGTAATAAAACCAGCCTTCCTTACTATATAGTGTCAAAGATATATAGATACCAGTGAAGCAAAAGCAGTTTCTTTTTCTTATCACAGTATCTTTTTCTTATCACAGTATCTTTTTCTTTTCTGTGATACTTTCACACTCAACTTAGCCACTTAGAAGTGCCTATTAAGAAAAGGGGTTGTTTGGGGTTTTTTAAATTTATTTTTTAAAATTCATGGATAAAACAAGGGCCCTTAATCCTTATTCAGTTACTAAGTTTCTGAAACTAGTGAAATCTCATGCCTGAAGGTGTCCTGGGCATTTATCACATTTATCACATTGGGTGTCTAGCTGTGAACCCATGAGTTTAGGCATCCATTTTAAAAGGCAGGTGAAGCTTTCCTTTGTATTTGTTTCCAGTTTGAATGTCTATTGCACAGGGAGCAGGTGAAAGGGCAGTGATAGTGAGGTGAAGGCACTGCCTCAGGTATCAGGATATCTGGATTCTGTGCCTGGCTCTGCCAAGCCTTCTTTAAATAAGTTGCATCATTTTTGAGCTTCATTCTTTCCTATCTACAGAACAAGGAAAACAAATCCCAATTTACATTGGCATTGCTTGCATTGCAAGCATTAATTCATTGTGGTCTGTAAAGAAGATCAATCCTCTGATAAAAGGTGCTAGAGGAATGCAAAGTATGTCTATAATATAAATATGAAATGGGGATACTGTCAAGGTTTGCCTTGGCTAAATCAAAGGTTCTAATACCAGCTGCAGTCCCTTTGAGAGCTGAAACTGTCTGGTCTTTGGATATGTGGCAGGATATGTGAATTCTGATGAGGGCAGGAATAATATTTAGCACTACCGAAGATTTTCTCTAAAGGTAAAGTTGCTGTTTCTTAGTAACACAGAGCACTTTACTGTCCAGCTTGTCATGGTTGTGTGATTTATCTTGCAAAGAATGTGCTTGATCTCTGCTCTGTATTCCTGCTGGCTTCTGTCAGCCAAGGGTACATCTAGGTACTCAAGGACCTGTAAGAGGTCCATCACAGTTCAATGGCCCCTTTTATTTCTTACTATCAATCCCATAAGGTTCTACTGACAGCCATTAAGTCTTTATGACATGTTATGGAAGCAACATAAAAGGAACATTTAGGAAGAGACTGAGTGAAGCAAACAATTTGGAGAAGAAAATTTCTACTTAAAATTCACCTCAAATGAGGGTCAATGTAGGACACACAAGTGCACAAGCCAAATATAAGTAATAATAAAGGGACTGTTTTACAGAAATAGTATATCCAACTTCTGGACAGTGCCTGATGTCAGCTATAACTCAGACATGTGTGATTCTTGGTGTACTAAACTAACGTACTAAACATACCCTGTACGGATTTGTAAATATTAGCAAATACTGTTCTTAACTGCAAGAATGCAAATTTAGAAGCAAAATTTCTCAAATGGTCTGTCCCATGGGTGAAATAACTAGTAATGAGCATATGAAGAACAGCAGTTCCTTATTCAGTGGAGTGCTGTGGGCAGGGGCAGGGTCAGGATTCTGAGCATGGTCTTGGCCAGCCTTTTGAGGCCTTCTACTGTCAACCTCACCGCTTAGTCCTTCATCATCAGACACTGTATTTCCAGTACATTTCTGCACCTCCCTTTTGGCATTAGCAATATTTTGCAATGATTCCAGACCTCAGGCAATGGAGACTATTTAAGCACCACAAACAGAATTGCTTCTTAACTCGGTTACAACCTTTTCCACCAAAATACGTTTTCCAGAAAATAACACACTTTCACTGGCAACTCCATAACTACTTATTTTTTTTTTTTAATTGTTATTATTTTCCTTCTGGAGACATACTGGTGCTTTGAAAGCTCTTGGCAGAAATCTGTCAAGTTGGCTGCCTGGCTAAAGGTGCGACTGCCTGATGGACTCAGAATCTGGCTAAGCCTCTTGCAGAATCAGCCAAGTCCCTTGGCTTCCCTACTTATAGATGAGCAGGTATTTTGGCTGGCCAGTGGACTGAGTTGTTCCCATTTACTGGAAATTTGGCTCCTGGCGTTTTGTCATAAGTACAATGTTAGCAGCCTGGAGTTCTACACAAAGCAGTAGCTGGTGTGGTTGGGTTTTTCCTTCCTGCCACCACTAGTCAGTGGTGAATATTCAGCACTAAGTGATGCCCTTTCATAAGCTATTTCATCCAAGTAGAAAGGTCTTGATATCACTTTTGGTCCGAGTTTGTGTTTCAACCCCTGCCTACCATTGGTGGCAGAAGCTGCAGTGATTCCTGGTGTGGTCTAAAATATGACTTGTTTTCATTGGTTGATTCACTTTTTCCAAGAGTAGCAAAGAAGACAAAAACCATGGTGTGCCCTCCTCTTTTTTACTCATCTTGTGATCTATCAACATATTTCAAAAAGTCTCATGGTTTAGATCCTTGACCTTAAGAAAATATTAGAATTTTTTCCTCATTCTTGCTGCATGTGAGTGCCTGTGATGGTCTTGCCTATTTTTGTGTAATGAAACATCAGTGCCCCAAAGGCAATGGTCATTCATCTACTTATGCCGGCATTCTTGGCACTGTCTTGGCTTTTTCCAGGCAGTCTTTTTGTGCATCAGCATCAGCACAAGAGACAGCATGCCTTCTTACATCTTTTTCAAGGGACCTCTTAAAAGTTTTCCTTATTTGTCTTCTCTACACATTTTTTTGAATTTGCATGTAGACAACTGACAACCAATCTGACAAAGAATACAGATGTCATGTTTTTAGAGACTAGGATCACTATGTATTTGAATTTGTGTGAATAATTTTTTCAGGAGGTATAACTTTGTATATCTAAAGTGTAAAAATGTTTAATGGCAGTCAGTTTTATACACATTTTCATCCAATTTTTCTTGTCCAGCCCAACCCAGCCCAGGAATGTCTTTTATATCTCGTTAGTGTAACTATCATATATTCATGCAGATTGTTGCATACTGCACACATTCAGTGCAATTACAATTAAATCTTTGGACCACAATCCATCTTCTAGGATCATCTGAGTTTTCCCGTGTCACACAAAGTATTTAAAACAGGCACTCCTTTCTCAAGAGTTTGCAAAGAAATTATTGGAGCTAGACATATTTTGAGCAAAGTATGTTTGAATTATTTGTCCCAGTGTTATTTATAAATCCAGTTTGAATTCAGTAGATACCTTTGTCTAGACCCTGGTCTTTCTCTTCTTCTACCACAAAGACAAAGGAAGATGTGACAGATACTGGATTTATGTGACAGCCTGGGAGCTGGGTGCTTTCTTGGGCTGTGAGGAAGCCTGGGTTAGCACCACAACTCCACATTAAAGTATTACAAAAGAAAGACCACAAAATAGTGTCCAGGAATGAGCCTCCACCTGTTGTGTGAGAAACTCCCTGGAAGGCTGGGGCTACAAATGTTTGCCCAAAGTGAAAGTACATCAGTAGATAACTGGAGAGTGGCTCTTTGACCACACAAGCTGATGATGTCAATTTTCTGAAAGGCAAGCAACAGATACAGAGAATAGAGTTGAATCCAGATAGTCCATGTCTTTAGCAAGTGCCAGAGCTCTTGAGGTACTGAATAAAAGGACAACTGTCTCCCTCAGAGCAGTCCTGAAGGCTACTGGTGCTCTACATGTTTATATTTACATTCTGTGAAAATTCTTGAAATATTTTGTATTAGCCAGAACATGACATGTCAAATCAAATAATTTTCTAATAATTGCTTGCCAAGAAGATTCAAATTCTGAACTTCTACTTTTTATTTTGCTTCCAAGGTACAAAAACAATTATTTGACAGCCATCTGTTAGATGTGTATGATGAAATTGCTCAGAACAAATTTTACTGAAAATTTTCTGTGTTTATATAAACATAATTTTCTGTGTTTATGACAACTTCATTGCTAAGCAAATATTTTAACCACTTCTCCCCTTTGGCTCTTCCACTTCTGTAAAGTTTTCAAGGACATCCAAAATATCTAAACACAGCTTGTTCTTTTCTGTTAGAATTTCCATGCTCAATATGTGGTACCCTCGAAAGACCTGTAAGGAGAACAATCCATGTTTTTATGGATATTTTCTAAAAATATATGTACTTTCTCATTGTATTGCACACTGAGGAGCAAGATATGTGCTATCCCTTTCTTTTGTAAGTACAGAGAATGAGACACAGGTAGGTAGATTGTAGGCTTGACTTTGCCCAGGCAAAGCACCCAGAAGGGTTTCGGGTCAGAGGTTCTCTTATCTTTAGTGAATTGAAGTAGTTAGCAGATAAGGTACAGTAACTGATCACAGTCATGGTCACAGCAGTGCAAACTGAGGAGAAAAGTCTAAATGTTCTCTAGAAAGTGTCTAAAGCTGTCCACACTCAAACACTTGTCCTTATTCTGCTTATTCTGCTGAATGGGCAGCAGCTGCTGTTTGTGGGGCAATAGTTGGAAGCTGAGCAGTATAACCTACTGTACAAATGCATGTATCCTACTGTTGGGTCTCAGATTCTATACTGTACTAGCAGCAGGAATTAATATGGTCACATTACCAGGAGCACTGGCTGGGAACTGGCGACAGCTTTATCAATCCAACAACTGCAAGAAAAGTGGGTAATTCAAGCTTCTATTGGAATGATATCTGCTTCCTCAAACCTGTGGTGCTCCACCCACATTGTAAAGCTGACCATCTGTCCAATGTCCTTGTTCAAAAGACTGACCTCAGGAATTGTTTCAGATAATTACACAGATTAGCTGAGCAGATGGTTTTAAGTAAACATCCACCCAAGTGGTTAACATGTGCTTATCACCCCAGCAGAGCTAACAGTCATGTGCCTGGTTCAGAGACATCAGAAGTCAGTTCCTCTGAGTGGTGCAACTCATGCAATGCCCAAAAAAGGTACCAACATAAACTCTGATTTAGCAAAGCATTTAAACCTGTGTTTAAATAGCATCAAAGCAATCAGACTTGGACCTTGAATTAAGAACGTTGTTCAATTAGAGGAATGCAGGAATTTCCATGAGAAATCAGACTGAACATCCAGCTAGTCCAAGATCACCTGAGACTGTGGCTAGACAGATGTAAATTCATCTGTCCACCAAAAATGGAAATCTCCATTCTTGATTCCCACTGGTAACCAGAGGGGTCAGGAAGACACATTGAACTTCTCAGCTCCTTTTTTGTCACCATGTGTCATCTTCTTGCTGCAAGCTTTGAACCTGAGAACTGTTTGTAGTTAAATATGTAATGGGTTTTTTGAGTAAAGCTGGCATTAGTGATGGACCTCTAATCTGAGTAAAGTGCACATGGAAGGGTGCTGGGACCCAGGGAAATTAATGAGATTTGACTGATAGAGCCAAACTAGAATTTCAGACAAATCAGCTCAACAAGCATGTACAATTTCAGTTCATTTTGCATTAGTCTCAGAGCAAATACATATCTTGAAAGGCATATGCTGAAATTCTATGTAGAGTTCCAGGCACCTTGAGCTGATTTAAATTTGGGCAGTCTTAATCTTAACTGCTCCTTTTTCTCCTTCCCAGCTAATATTCCTTCCTTCTTCCTTGTGCTAAATCTAATATTTATATGTCTGCAAAATTTGCAGACAAATCTGATTTGTGAGATCACAGAATGGTTTGGGTTGGCAGGGACTTTTAAAGGGCATCTAGTCCAAACCCCCTGCAATGGGCATGAACATCTTGAGTGAGATCAGGTTGCTCGGAGCTCCAGCTCTTGAATGTTTCCAGGAATGGGGCATCTACCACATTTCCAGGCAACCTGTTCCAATGTTTCACCACCACCATTGTAAATAACTTGTTCCCATATCTAATCTAAATTGACCCTCCTTCAGTTTAGAACTGGGACCCCTTTTCTTATTACAACAGTCCCTGATAGAACGTTTCTTCCCATCTATCTTTCAGGCTCCCTTCAAGATGATCTGTTTTACAGAGCATGACATTTTGAAGATTTTTTTATTTTAAATTACAAGGCCATTTGCAATCCTGTGGACCATTTATACCTTTTCCCCATATAAATGGAATGTAAAAGCTTCATAGGCTTTGAATTCACCAGCCACAGACAGACACGTGTCTCTCATCTATTCCACTCAGCTGTGGGAAGATTTAACCTCCTAAAATTCCCTTAGTGTATATCTAATTAATTTTCTCTTCGTGTTTGGAGCTGCACTGCATATGGGAGCACTGTATCTGCAGAGCCAACTCTTATAGCCAGGATCAGACCATTCTTTTGGCAAGAGGCCACCAGAGTGGGAGAAGCAACAAACCTATTTCTAATAGGCATTTGGTCCATCAGAAGAACGTCAACAGACAAATTACTATAACCTGCCTGAACCAGCTCAGCCCTCCTGCAATTGAAAGCCCAGATTATATTGGAAATGTTTGTTTTGCCATTTTTCAAATACATGAAGAAATCAATGATGTATTCATGGCAGTCAGTAGAGCAAGTAGTTATTTTAGATGGACAATCCCCAAACCCTCACCGCTGGCACTAAGGGACTGCAGTTTTGACTGGAATCAGCATTAATCCTATCTGGGTAAGCACAGATTTGCCCTAGTCACAAATTTAAGCTGAATCAGCTGCCATGCTTTCATCTATTAGTTTCAGGAATGTGGTTTCTGCACCAGATCCATCTGGAAATTACCCCCTCAAGACAGATTGCTTGTCAGTATCTCCTTAGGGCTTGCCTTCAGTGCTGAACTCTGCTTTGTCTACTTTTTTTTTTTTAACCTAGGGGTAGCTGATGTACATCAACTTTCTGAAGATAAAAGGAAAGGTAAAGAATACCCACAGCCACAAGAACAGTTGCAGTGGGACAGGAGAGAGATGCTGGCTGTGGCTGTAGTACAGTAGGACTTTATAACCTTAGGTACACCTCGGAGCTGTCTACTCTGTCATCTCATTCCAGCTGGCATAACTGCTGGGCAAGTGAGTTTGGGGATAAGACTGCAATGTGCACAAGAAACACAGAATTTATTTTTTTTTTTTTTTTTATCTATTAAAAAATTCAGTTCTCTACTTTTCATACTGTTTCACACACAGGTTAGTCTTTGTTTTCAACGACATTGAGGTAGTTCTGTACCTTTATTTTGGCCATTTTATTGCATGATGGCACTTTTTTATTGACAGGGAAGTAACTTGTTGTTGTTTATATTTTCAAGGTGGTGCACTGGAGAGGAATATTGACTGGAGAAGCATTGCTTAGCTATCCCAGATCCTGGAACAGAGTCCTAAAACTTCACAGGCAGATATAAAGGGCTGGTGTGGTCAAGTACAGGTCCATCTGCAAGCCCTGAAACATTTGGCTACATTCCCCTAGCAAGACACAGAAAGAGGCTATTCTATGAGTTTCTTATGTAGACATTTAGATGCTTTTCTGTTCAAATCATCTTCCCTCCTCATGGAAAATACTTACCTCTTGAAAGCTAGGATTAATGCTAAAACTACTGTTACTCACATTACAAGGCGAGGTCTTCAAGTGTAGCCAAGAATATATAATGATGATATGTCTTTGTGTCTCAGATTTGGAAATAATTTCACCATGTCCAACGGAGGTAGAAGATTAAAGTATTCAATCTCCTTGGTAGTATTAAATTATCAGATTGATGAAAGAGGCAGGGAAGGAAAATCAAGATCATGAAGCTGTCTTAAGCCATGCTAACATTTTGCTTACTTGGTGTATTGACACTGCCAGAAGCTACATCCTCATTCCTAACTTTTTATGAGTCTACGTATTATAGGATAGTTTAACAGTTGGGTTTTTCAGCCTGCATGTTTGCATTTCTCTCTCTGACTTCAGTTTCACTTTGCATGCCGTCTTTCTCCCTTCCACGCCCTGCTCTTTCCCCTCAGTAAGAGATGAAAATACCAGATAACTGACAGTTTAAGAGCTTGTGATCACCACTGGCTTTCATGATTAGAGATCATTATTAAATGAGACATGTGAAATCCTCAGGCATGGAAAAAGTGTAGCTAGCTTAGAGTTCAGGGTTCTGCAGAGAACTTACGCCTGGGAACCTGAGATGGCTTAAATGTTGAAGTTCCTGTCATTTCTGAGTGTGAAGATGACCTCAAAGTGATCACTGCTTCTAATCTGCAGCTGGGCAAGTTTAAACAGTCCGAGTCAGAAGTGTGACTTCTCTCTTTGATCTCTCTGAACTGTTAATTGTTTATCCTCAATTAAATATTTACTTTGGACTTGTTTTCCAATCTAGGGCTTTATGCTGCACAATGCAGGTGGAGACTCTTGCCATTTTAAGATCACTGATACAATTTTCAAGATAAGCTTAAGTTTCAGTGTCTTACAAAGAGTCTGACATTCCTGATCACGCAAATGGATTCTAAAAGGAATCTTGAACTTTTAAGTCACTTTACAGAAAAGAAAACTATAATGATTAGGCAGAATACACCCTGATATATCAGAAGTTATGAGTAGATTTAAGGATTTAGCTTAAGTCAGTAGGCAATTAACTAAGGTTAAATCAACATAGAGAATGCTATGTCCACTCAGATTGTATCAGGTTAACATCAGTTTCTATACAAATATAAGACTTGCTTGCCTAATACCTTTATTGCTGAGTGCAACTCTACACAAGGAAGTGCTCTGAGAAGCATGAGCGTGTCTTTCAGTGACATCATTGCTATAATGCCATACTGCACCCTAAATTAAATAATGATTTGGTGTCATGCATTTAGATGAGAATACTGATATGGTACAAGATAATCATCCATCACTTCTGGGTGTCCTGAAGTTATTCCCAGCAGAGAGACCTCATTTCATGCAGACTCCCACATTCCCAGCAATGGCACTCAGAGATAGGAAGCAAGGAAACATTTGGACCACTGTATTTGAAACAACCCATATGGCAAGGCACAGCTGATAGCAGAGGATCTGGGTGCCTTGGAGGATAAATGTCAGACATCAAGTCAGCCGAGTGGCACTGACACAGAGCTATGGACTTGGAAGTTCAAGCTCTTAGTTATGTTCCAGAGTTAATAGCTGGACTCAGAACAAGCTGCACATCCCCAGTGGATCCAGCATGCATTTTATCAGAAGTGCACTGAAAATATTCTGGTGGAACATTTTGGGGTATCAGTATATATTTTTTAATAAAACCCTTTTACATTGCAAGTTTCTCACTACTCTCAACTGTTAAATTTTTACAATCACCTTTTGTCATATTCACGCAGTTTGTCCCAACATATTTGATCCATTTGACTCTATTTGGATACTGTCTAAAAATTCATTTGCAAGGAAAAATGACCAGAAAACATTAGAAGCAGCCTTCACAAATATTCTTCTTTTGAGGCCTGAGTAGATAAAATTATGTATGTAAATGACACTTTTCTTCAGCATCATATCACCTCACAGTGATTTTATGATTAAAATATACTATTTCTCTCCTCATATTTCATGTTTTCTTTCTGTCTTTAGACAATTGCTTTTTCAGAATAAGCATATTCTTTTCATTAATTCTGTTCATTTAGCATATGGGGGGATACTGTAATAATAGCATAATATATTATTAATATAATAAACACTTTAAAAGTTTCTATTTTATATTTATGTGGTAACATTTAGCATATCTTCTGGTAAGAAAATATATGATAATAATCATTGTGCTGAAATATCTGTAATTCTTGAGCTTGAGAATGTGTAATCTAAATGGAGGACTTGTAAAAACCATGTAGCTATTCATTGACTCACTGGGTTCTGATTCATCAGAACTCTTAAGCACTTACCTAAATTCCTGTGCAGCAAAGCATTTAATCTTAGATTAACTTAATGTTTTAAATACATTTCTTTTCAAGAAAGCACTTAAGCTAAATGTATCCATTATCAAACTGAATTATAACTCCACATTAATCAGGACAGCCAACTAGGTTTAAAAAGAACCATTAAAGTCCTTTGGGCCACGTTTCCACCCAGAAATTGTACTGTTCCAACTATGCTCTAAACTGAAGATGAAGATATATTGAAGTGTTTATAGGAGAGTAATTCACTACCTTATGAGAAGCAGAACTCTGTATCTGCTCTTTTCAGCTGCATTTTTCCTACAGGTTTTATCTATATAGTTATGCTGACAAAAGTCATACCTCAGACCAAAACAGTCCACACTGAATAGTCCACACTGAAAATGACAAAGAAATGAATAACCTTTTTGTCAAAAACATTTTGAGCTTGTGAAGATAGAGCTAAATGAAAAAATACTTGCTGTGCCTGAAAAAGTTATCCTACTACTTAGTTAACCAAAGGGTTCCCAATTGATTAGGCTTCTTAGGGGGGTAAAGACAAATTCAGCATATCACTGTAACAAGATAAAGTACGTATGAGGACAATAAAGTCTGAAGTAGGACACTAAAAGAGGTTACAGATTTATAACTTAATCTATATTGTCAATTTCCTTCATGCCTTGGTTTCTGTTTTCATTCACATATTGTAAATGGCATGAACAGTAGACAGTAATTAAAGAAATGAAACAGGAATACACTGGTAGGAAGCAGCACTGTAACACAGAGCCTCATATGATAAAGCTATATTCCAGGAGCAGGTAAAAACAAGGGCAACAGTTAAAACCCAGCAAAGCATAGAGAATGTCTGAAACAGCTGCAAAAGACAGTGGACTGTACTAATATTATTTTTGACAATTTCTTTTATAGGGCTGAAATTTTCAAGTAACATGCCATGATGTTGAAGTGATTTACAAAGGAAAATAATAGTTTTTCTAATTCTCATGAGACTCTGGAACTGAGAGGAATTTTCAATGCTATTTTTTAAGCACTGGTTTACCTAAAGGACTCTCTGGATGTTTTATAATAAGCTTTTTATTTCTATTTGAATTACTGTCATCAGTGGCTGACTAAATAATATGAGAGAATAGGAAAGAATGAAACATGAATTCTTTAGCAAAGACGTTTTTCACCTAATAAGTCTTTATGGGGCATTAGAATTGTAAATTTGCATAGTAGAAACCAAGTTTTAAGTAGGCAGAAAAGAGTTCCCATCACTTCAGATGATCAGCTTTATCTTTCTAATCTATTAATGTCCTATACCAGTGTCTGCTTACTTGTATAATACTTTTTCTAAATTTTTTATCATTCTTAAATTTCTATTAGTATTTTATTCCTAAAAAATAAACCATCAAGGTAGAGAATCCAGGTATTCAGAGGTATCCTTTTACTCTTTTTTTTCCAACTGGAAGAAGTGCTGAAATACTTTTTGTGTTATGCCTTAAGAAGACTATTGCAGGTTTGGGTTTTTTCATTTGCTTTTTTAGGCTTTGGTTTCCCAAAATTTCCTGGGAATCTTTGAGATTAAGACTTTAAAGGTGTTATGGAATAGAATTTAATGCAAACATATTTAATTTAATCCAAAAGCAGATCAGTATGAGAGAGATGTCCCCAGAGGATTAGTCAAGAGATTTATCAATTCCTAACATCTTACACTGATTAATGTTCTTTTATCTGACAGGGAATATTCAAATATATAAACCTATAATACTATAACATAAATCTATGCCTATAGGCATATAGGCAAAGTCACATTCATGAATCTTAGTAGTACTTCTGTGGTTCCTGTGAGGAATTTGAAAAGTCTAAATGTGCCATTACTGTTACCCAAACTTTAATCTGATCCCTAAACACAAAGTGTAGGATAACTTTTAAAATTACCTTTCTTGGAATTCTCACTTATTTAGAAACTAAAAATCATATTGGGAAACTGTTTTGTAAACATGTGGGTGAGACGTATTTTTAACATATAAATATCTGAAAGATGTTTCTGTTTTCATTAGAAATTGATGCAAATTGAATTCTCTAAGGTTAGGTGAAGTACTGATTATTTTAACTGCTCAATTCTTCCCTGGACTGATCATAAAAAAATACTTTCATTTTGTATTATACTACAGAAACTGATAGTACTGACAGAGCTGGCAGTCTTAAACCTTAAGCCACCTTATTTTTCTACATTCATTTGCGTAGGTCAGAACAGTGTTTTTCTGTTCCCTAAAGGAAAAAAAAAAAAAAAAATTAAAAAAGGTCAATGACAGAAACTGAGCAGTCATATGACACTTTGCTAACAACTTGGTGCCAGTAAGTAGCCAGTGGGACCGGTGACACACTTCCTTTCTGAGTATTGACAACAAAGAATGTGAATAGTACATTGCATAACCTGAAGATTTGCATTCCAAAAAATAGAGCAAGAGTTGAAATGATCTACAAACTGAAATCCAAACACCAAGAGCACATGAAATCAGCTATTCTCAGAGGCCACTATAGTTTGAAAAAAAGTGACAGTCTTGCTGTCCTGCTCACTTTCCCAAAACGTGACAAGCAAAGACAGTCTTGTATGGAGCACTACCATCACATTCTCAACTGGCTGAGCACTGTTACAGCTCCAGAAGAGAACACAGGAAGATATGTTCTATGCATTTCTATATATAGCTATATCTCAACACATAGATTCATAATTTGATGTGATAAAATCCCACTAGGGGAAATAAATACTATAGAAAAGTTTTCAGATTCCACTCTTAACTATCCATAATACACATAGGAATCCATCTGTGAATGCTAATTTCATTTACACATGCAAATTGCATAACTAGTTGAACAGTTACCAGACTTGTGTGCTCAGGTGGGGGATTATTTTAACATCTACCTCAAATTGTGTGGATGCAGTGTAGGCGTTCTGCTGAGTTTATGAGTAATACCCCTCAGGGGAGACCTGCCAAAAGGGGAACATAATCTGTCAAGAACATACTTAATTTGATTAGTTTGAACTTAAACATTTGAGCAGCCTTTGAACCTGAGCTGAGATGGTTCCAGGAACCTTCTTTAAGACAAGCACCTCTGACTGCAGGTTCATGTCTTCCTTATTAAAGGAATATCTTGTACAGAAAAAGATATTATGCTGGATCTGGAAAATACTTTACAGGTATGCACTAGGACTGTATTTAGGTACTTAAGTACAACATGCACTACTTTCAGGCAGTCCTGTGTATTTAGGGCATGACCCTCACTCAGGAGGTTACACACGGCTGAGTTTGTTTGGGTTTTGGTTCCATTGCATTCTGTGTTTCTGCTCACCACTGTCTTAACTAATTGTTCCTCTTGCTTTACACATCCACTGACTGTGGGCTTCTTCTAAGAGAGTGTAGACAGTCCATCTCTATGCAAAGAAGTACTAGTTGGTTTGTTGGGTTTTCAGAGTTTTTCTAAAGCTGCTTCTCCCCATATGTTCCTTCTTTCTATTTTAAAGCTGTTTCTCCCCATATGCTGGACCTTGAGAGAGGAACGTACCTTCGGAAGTAACCGGCGCCCTTCAAATTCTTATCTAAAGGAATCCCACAGGAAACCTTGGAGCTCTTACAAAAATTTGGACTGTCTGTTATTTATCAGATTTACAAGGACACTAGTCTTTGGCTATCAAGCCCTCCTGAAGCCACTAACTGTTCTCTTCCCTTCTTGCTTTTAACAGTAGAGGTAAACATTGACTCAAGTTTGCTTTGTGCCATCTATCTGCAATAAAAAAGTCAACTATAAATCCTGACAAGATCTTAGCTCAGTATTAGTCCTGAAGCCCAGACATCAGCACCTGGTTATGTCAAGTTACAGGCTCTCTAGCAACTGACAACAAACATTTAGACCCAGCCTTTACTGGGTAGGGAAACTGCAGGAGCATCTTTCTCACAGTAACCAGTGGTCTGCCATAATTTCCCTGGTTTGTTAGTCAGAGACTTAAATGGGTGCACATCTCTCAACATCTTCTTAGTTACAAAGTTCCCAGTATTAATTTTCTTTCATGTGAAAAGGCCCATACATTTCCTATATGGCTGGTTCTTGTTACAAGCCAGAAACTGAAGTAACCTTGTTTGAGAAACAACAGAGAGGCTATAGTATTATAAAACTATCTTTTAAAGCTTATTTCAGTTGTGTCATTGCAATTATATGCACATAAAGCACTGCACAAACATCCAGTGCCTGGGAAAATTAAAAGGGATGGCTTGACAGATACAGCCTGTTCTAATGTTTGAGGAGCAACTGGCTTTAGAAACTATTCCAGGAGTACAGTAACACAGTCTGGGCTTCTCTGAGGTAGACTTTATTATCCCTCCCTGAGGAAACCTGGTAGATGGTAAAAAAACATTGCATAAAATCATGACAGCGTGTAACTTGACATCCTGTTGGTCAGATAAATTAGTGAGAATGATGGTGACAGAGAATATTGTACAGCAGGAATAGAAAGCAAAACTTTCATTCTAATCTGGATTGATTCCCTGGCCCTTTTCTTGCTTCCCTGTCCCTGCCTCCCTTTGTTTACTCTTTGTTTTTTAGTTGTTTTTAAATTTTGGAAATCAGGGTAAATCACATGACCATATCACAGCTTCCTGTGAAAATTCCCACAACTGAGAGCTGTAGCTAGGGCTGAATAATACTTAAAATGATTTGTAGACAATTAGGTAAAAGAAATAAAAGCACCATATTCTATTATTACATTTATTCAAAGAGCTTCTGATAGTGTATTTTTAGGCAAAATCCTGCTCTGCACCTCAGAACAGGGCAAAAGCCCTTTCAGTCCATGGTTATTTTGTACTACTTCCAACTTCCTGATGAATCCAGCTAGTTTGAATCTAAGAATGCTTGAGGTTATCTGTACAAATGTGCAGACCTTCAAGGTTAAAGTTCAGTATTTTAAGCAGTATATCTTCACATATACTTGTCCTCAGCTTTCTTAAGCATATTATTTAAATAATTTTAAACAAAAATTATTACAACCACTGCACTCAGAACTTATTTTTCTACATTTTCACCTAGAGTGATATCTTGCACGCACTATTTTGTAATAAACAATCCACAATAACAGAGGATAAGTGAGTTGACAACAGAGATGAGTCTGCTTCAAAACTCCAGTTATGAATGTATCTGAACTTCAGCAAGTTCAAAAAGAAGTGAGTGCAATGAAACTCAGCCCGTTTTAA
Source organism: Certhia americana (assembly GCA_018697195.1). Lineage (NCBI taxonomy): Eukaryota > Metazoa > Chordata > Aves > Passeriformes > Certhiidae > Certhia > Certhia americana. The sequence goes on along the minus strand of CM031859.1, from coordinate 82,521,813 downwards.
ATTTTTTTTTCCTGACTCCATGGGTTCCATTCATTTTCTGTGATACAAATTAGTTCTCACCTAGGACATTTACATTTACATCTCTGAAAGACAATTTTAAATTGAAGCAGGGGCTGGGAGGAGCATCTTACTAGCACAGAAAAGAGACCTGGTGGTTTAGAGACAGAGCTGGTGGTTCCTCTTTTACTTGCTGATTGAAGAGGCACTCTTCATGTCACTGCTGCTCCTTCCTTCAGCTGGCACCATAAGACTTCCTCTCCTCTTCCACATTTCTGCAATTGTTGACACCCTTCTGAGAGTACAGAGAGCCACAGTTTCTGTCCTTGAACAGAAGTGCTTTTCAGAACTTTGGCTGCAAAACACAGGAACCCAAAGGACTAGTGTATTCTCTGACCTTCTTGCTATATTTTTTAAATTTTTTTTTAAAGTTCCTTACCATATGCCAATCCCTCAATAACTTCAATGTTTTTCTAGGGAAAAGGACATTTTTGCTTTGTGAGGAAGCTACAAGGAGCTTAGTAACATCTATATAACAGATTCTCTTAACAGAATCTCTCTAATCAAGCATGCGCAAACTAATCTTTCAGCAATAAGATACAAGACAGCACTTTTAGGCCTTGAGCTGATCTGGTAGAAAGAAACTGAAGGCTGTCAGGTTACAGCCATTTGGCAAGCCAAATAACATACAAGAAATACATAGTTCACTGGATGAAATTTCTCTGTTTCTAAAAGGAAAAGTCAGCCTTGGTCAGTATTTCTGCAGTTATGAAGGCATCTTTCATCCTTTGGTAATGCCAAGAGAAGTCCTACTGAGCCTGAGGCAATTTGAGTGAGATTCCCTCTGCTGCCACTCCACCATTTCCAGCACCATCCTGCTGCACCCATCCCTGCAGTAGCAAACCCCAAGGTAGGAGCCGTTGCCAGCACTGCGGCTATGGAGAGGAAGCTCTCCAGCCTGGGGCTGGAGCAGGTGGAGGAGAACCTGCAGGGGCCAGCATTCAAAGGAACCTTGTTAGGCAGCACGCACCTGCCAGCAGTGGCATGCCCTGTGCATCTCCTCCGTGCGTGATCCGGCACGCCCAGTGTCAGACCAGGATTAGGAGCGGAGATGTGGGCATGCATTCTCAAGCGATGATTCCCTCTGACCTCCTCCCCTCTCACGTGATGCAATCGCTCGAGAGTCTCGCTGTTCCAGGCTTTTGACAGTTCAGAGGTCTGCAAAGGGTTGAGCCAGACTTGTTTTGTATTGCGGCTGAAATACATCTGGGACAATGGTTAAAAGGAGACATGTCTGTCTGCAAGAGCTGGAGCATTTTAGAGGTGTGGAGGGCTTCTATCCATCTCCTACATAAATGGAATTTCTGAAAGAATAATTGGGCTGTCTCTTTTCCAGTCAAAGCCTTGTTGCTTTTTACTTGTCTTATTCCAAGACACTATTTTTTAAGCAAAGTACTTGGTTCAGCAAGTGCACTTAGGAGCCTTCACCTATGTCCTCACAGCCCCTGTGCTCGGCTGAGCCCTTTCACAGCACAGCAATGCTCTGTGCCAGGCACTGTCTATGACAAATCACTCTATTAACTATCACTGCACAAGGCAGACACTCAAGCAGGAATATTTCTGAATAGAAACTGCACTGTCCAAACATGAACAATCCGTGGAGGTGGACCACTCAAACAGGAAAGAGTGGTAGTGTATAACCTTTCCCTTTCTCCCATATTAGTTACAACCTTTATTCTTTGTCTTTATAGTTCAGTAGGCAGAAGGGCTTAGGTGGTCCTTTCCAGAAAGAGATGAAGAAGAAAAAAAAAAAAAACCCTCACTCTTCCCAAATAAACTTTCATTGTCTTTAATCAAAATTTGCCTTTGTGCAGATGTGTAACAAGAGTTATTCCACACTTAGAGCCAACCTGATCATTAAGTAGAAGTCAGGTGTTGTAGAAACCATGTGCTGGCCCTGTACACAGGGTTGAAATTCACTCAGTATTGTGCTGTGCACAGTCCTTCGGGAAGAAAGTTAGTACAAGGAATAAAAAATATACAGTAACATTACTGCCATCCTATATATGTATCTGGTTCCACTATCTTCCCTGTTGGCCCAGCAAGTGTTGATATTACAGCAGAGGCAGCTTATCCAGCTAGAAAACAAGCTGGCTGCAGGACTAGCCATAGAGAAGATACTGTAAGAGGAACCAGGGTATGAGAAACTGCCAGAGCTCAATGGGAATATTACATGCCTATAACTGCCCCCAGAAGAATAAAAATTCTTTTGAGATTGGAGGACTTTCTATTATAGAGGACTTCATAGCTCAGCTTTGTGAATGTGACTGTTTCAGCTGAGGGCTTTGCATGTCACAGGTGGCCCATGTTGGTTTCTGTGCTTTTCACAGGTGCCTGAAAGAGGATTTTTGAGTTCTGATATATATCCTCCCATACATGAGACAATACTTAGTGTTACAGAAAGATATAACTTTTTGTGCCATGCATTCCAGTTCATGTGTAACCTCCCACAGTCAGTTTTACCTACCCTACCAACATGGAATTCGCATAGTTTTAAGAAATAAAAATGTACTGGGAGCAGGGAAAATTCTACTGACTTTCTAACTCTATGGCTGTGTAATATCTGCCTTTCTGTGGAGCTGAGTTTAAAAGTTGGATCAGGTGTGCTGGAATCTCTTCTCCTACTCAGTCTGTTTAAAAGCAGGCATAAATGGTGTAAAGAGACTGACCAAAAAAGGCAGAGAACTGGATATGCAGCTTTGAAATTAGTTCAGGAGAATATCAGAGTCATTCTTTCCATTGTTATTTGAACACACTCATTACTGCACAGTACAGTGTATTCTTTGGAAAAGGAGTGCATATGGGAGAACAGATTGGACAGTGTAACAATCTAAAGTTATTTGCTATTCACTCTGCAAGGTACAACTGAAAACATAATTCACTGCAGGGACTAACTGAAAGGTGCATATTGCTTGTGTGTGCATTGGCAAGCTGTCAAGGTGCTGCTGTGAGCTCTTCCCTACCCCTGCTCCCTGGTCCTGAAGTGGGTACTCAACTGTCCTGAAATACCTATGCTGAACTGCAAAACTCACGTAGGAAAAGACCACAATATTATTTGATCTGCCTCCTTAGCAGTGCTAGATTACAACTTTTATATTATCTTTTATATTATTCAAGGCCTTTTTTACTTTTTCCTATCTTTCTCTCTGTCCACCACTGTTTGAAGATATTCAATCCTTCTATTCACATAGGACCAGATTCAAGCTTTATGTCTAAACCACAATCAATGTAAACTATATTAGATTTCCAGTAAGGAAAACTGCCAGACTCAGAGGAATTCTTCATACAGTGGGGACCATAAGGAAAGGTTCAGATTTGAATTGGATCTTAAAAGCTGCAATTTCTGTTCAAAAACAGAGTCAGTTTGCATCAAGGTTAAATGGAGAAAAACACATTTTCCTTTAGTCACCCCAGACTAAATTTTCCATTTTTTTCTGGAAAATAAAAATGATAGCTGGACTATGTGTTGCTGGAGTATCAGTGTGGCCCTGTTGCCCACAATGGCAGCCAGCCTGTACAATTCTTCCTGTACACTCCATCCCACCCTTTCTTCCAGTGCCCACCTTATGGCAGTAGCAGCTTCCTCACTGTGTCTTGCCAGTAAGGCACCACAGCAGCTTCTCCCACTGTTCTGTACCAATGACAGATACCAAAATCCCCTCTCTTCTTTACCTATGAACCCCATCAACGTCCTTACCACACTGCTCTGTTAACAGCTGTCAGATTTCCACACATTATCATGGTAACAGATATTCCAATCGAAATCTTCCCACATTTTCCAAGCAGCATGCCCTACAAGCAGTACAAGTATAAAGAGAGGCAAAATAATTTAATCTCTCTAAATGTCATTTGTACACTCTGATAGTTGCAAAATAACTCATTTCCCACTGCTGAGAATAGATATTTGTTAGTTAAGGTATAATTGTGTAACTAGGGCTTTTCTCAGCATTAGAAGGAAATTTGGGAGGCATGTCTTCAGTTGATATATGCAGGATTAATGATCTTGTCCAAAGCGCTTGTAAAAGACTAGTGTTGAGACAAGCCCAGAACTAAATGAGGCCTCCTTTATTAAGCAAGGCTGATGTATTTGCACTAGGCAGCACAGCAGAAGAAAGACTTCTCCAACAGCTCATTTATTAATCTGGCTTAGACAGGATAGCTCTGTGTCAATTATCAGTTCCTTTAGTCAAAATGGAAGTTGCATTGTCATTTGTGTATAATAGACACACATTGAAAAAACATACAAAACAGTTAATGTCAACTGGCAGGTTCTGGGCACATCTGTCTAGTGAAAGCAGCATTGTTTCTTCAACCCAGCTATAGAAAATGATTGTTTTCTGATAGGGCAGAGGCAGATGTCGTGTCATCTGATGTAGACCTAGTACAATAATTTCGTCAAGGCAGCCCAAGCTTCTTCATGTGCTTGTGACACAGCGGCAGTAGTGCAAGATTGTAAGCTCCAGACTACTTTTAGACTTATCTTGGGAAAGGGGGAGTGAAGGGGTGGGGGAGTGTAGTTTCTGCAGGACACATTTCTGCACTCAGATATGGGCTGTGATAATCAAATCTCTCTTAGGAAAATTAAGGGCTTCAGGCTTCTTGGTATATTGCCAGGGCAACCTTTACTTGGACAAAATGCTGCTGCTCCTTCCCCTGTGAAAATTTCTTCACAAAAGATGATGATGCAAATTGCTTTATAGGATCACAGGCACACCTTTATTAACTCTTATTGTCACTGAATTGCAAAAGATTGGGGGTGAGAGTAGGGAGAATGAAGCAAGGGTAGAATATGAAGCAGACCTAAGAGCCAGGCTCCCCAGCCTGGAGTCTTTATTGTTACAAGTACCTACAGTCAGTGAGAGTTCATGGCTGCTGAGCTGAATGAGTGTTTGCAGATTGGTCCTATTATTTGCATACACTTCCTTGTTCCAAAGAAATCGTGCAAAAAAACACATGCAGGGAACACACTGAATTTTCTGTCTTGACTGAAGCAATGCCATCTGCAGAGTTCACCCATCTGCTTATTGATTTGATCTTATAAAATAAATGAACTAGGCCATTTAGATTTTATTTCCTCCTCCTCCTCCTCCTCCCTTTTGCGCCTCTCTTTGGCAAAAGAAATAACTAATATTCAAAGGAAATGAGTTGTGAAACCTCTAACAGGCTGCTAACCATTAGTTTCTATAACCCATGTTGGCAATGCAGTGTTCCCTGGGGATGTTCAGCCTCAGATGGTCCTCTTCAATGAACATAAAATCTTGGGACGTTCACCGCTGTTTGGATGCCCGTAGAGAGAACCACAGCCCTTTATCTTGATGGGGTCAGGCTGCCTCCCCCATATTCTCTCTCTCTCTCTCTCTCTCTTTCTCTCCCCCCACTACTTCAGAGATTTTTGCAGATGCACAGGTATAGTTAGGAGTGGTCTATTCTTATAATCTGTGCCTTCCCAGGAGTGGTCTATTCTCATAATCTGTGCCTTCCCTCAACTCTGCTTCCTGCCAGGCCTCCCCCACACCTCATTGTTGGGATCACTGTGAATCTGACCTGAGTTACCAGGACTTCCCCACGAGCTCCCAAAGAAGAGCAGCAACATAGGCAGTTTGAGTCTGCTTCCATTCACTCACTGCTTCTTCACTTCTCCTGGACTGTGTTCCAGTTGTGAGACAGAATGATGAACAGAGCACTGCTGAGGTGCTACACAACAGGAGAATATCCAGCATCTGACTTGCTTTTTCACCTCAGTCATGGGTTATCTTGCAATTGACTGTGACCATGCACACACACATCCCTACAAAGTCACTGAGAGCCAAGAGCATGACTACCATGAGACCTGGAAGTTAGGACTTGCAGACAGCTTCTATGCTTAGAGCAATGACAACAGTCCTGCTGTTGACCAGAGCACCAGACCAGGTGGATTTTTGATTGATGCTCTAACCCAATCACTTTCGTGCCAAGTTACCTCCCAAGGGTCATCTCTGCAAGTCACCTGGATTTGCTTGCTACTTTTACACTGAGTTTTGGCATGTGGGAGGCACCACTGGAAGGCAGTAACACTGAAATCCAAGTTCCTCCCAACTCTCTTAACACCTCTCCTGATGATGGTCTAGGAGGGTACAAAGCATAAGTTAAAAGCCACTAACAGCTTTGCAAACCCTACACTTGCAGGACAGGTGTGGGTGTTAGTGCTCAGACTTTGCTGTCTTTCCCAATATCACAAAGAACCATGTGACAGGCTAAGGGGCTGTGGTGGTTGACTATGCCAGGAACTCATTTTCTTCCAAAACTCCTTTAAACACATAAGGCACATGCACATGCATAGAGATCACAAGGGCCATGACCCTTCTTTCATTCCAGGACACCAAGCACAAAAGTGTCTCATGTCCATAGGAAACAAAAATCTTAAAAATCCATGCTCCTTTAATGCATGTAGGCAACCCTCTCAGTTACTTACTCAATCTTTTCTTTCTGTAGATAAGACCCAATCTAACCTTACAAGCTGTTGCTCAGGGTTTGGAACAGGAGAACAGATGATAAAAGTATGATCCTTTTCAATGCTTTTTTGTGTATAGCTGTCTTCATTTGCTATCCACAAGGCTCTATTCACCCGAGAGAAAAAAAAGCCATCAACCTTCCCTCTGCTTTCCTGCTGCCAAAATTAATATGCTGACTTTTCTTCTATAAAGAGGAGAGTTAGGTGGGAACAGCTCTTCCGTAATGTTGACTAACAAAACGTGAGTGCTACACACCGTGCATGGAAGGGAGCCCGGTTTGGATTTGGGAGCTGCCCAGTCACATACAAGGCCCTTCATTGCACAACCTGGCACACAGACACGCAGCTGTGCAACCCAGCTGGGAGACTGGGGAAGGGTAACAGCTCCTTGAATTCCCCCCTGTAATCCAGCACTGCCACTTTCAGGCAGTAACACGGGGGAAGGTATGCACTGCATGCCAACAGATTGAGAAAAGTTAAATTAAACTGGTTTGGGAAACAAGTCTCAGGACAATGTGCAAACATTCACCCATATTACTATACACAAGTAAAAGTTAATTCTTTCTTAATGACCCAAAAATAAGACTTGACAGTGATGTTTTATGTAACAAAATAACAGATTGTTGCATATTCACTGACTCTGTTACCATGGTGCTCAGCTATCCTTGAGCATATTATCTAGAAGAGTAATGTCCTCTGGGTATCATGGTGGTAAAAAGCCAGTCCAGGACTGACATTGTACAAGTCAGTCTTTTTTTACAGAGCTGTATTCTGAAATGCTTAGATCACTGACATGAATGTCAGCATGAAGGACTGCCATAAAGCTTCTGGCACTACCAGTGAGGTCATGGTGGAACAGAAAGAGAAGGCCAAAGTATTTCTTTTTAAAATATTTTGAAGGAAAAATGTTTCATCATCCAGTGACTGCTAAGGATGGCTGAGGAACAAGGCAGTCAAGGAAACAGATGCAGAAATACTCTTGAAGTACCTAGGCTTCTTCCTGATGAAGACATTTCTCTTGAACACTGCAGGTACCTCAGTGAAAAACAGATGATCCAAATGCATACTTTTCCTTGAACATATTACAGCCATTCCACACAGGTATTGTACTCATCACCAGTTATTCATTAAGCAGCATGACTAACATCTGTCATGTGGTGTTTGTTCACTCATTATCTGTCCATGGGTGAAGAAGCCTGTTGCAGTGGTATGCAGGTTGTTTTGGTAAAGGTTTTTATTATTTTTATTATGATTTACTATGTGTTACTGTACATTCGAGCATAACGTGCTTTTGTAAATACTTAAGCCAAAAGGTATGAACAATCCCATGGAGAATTTTGAACTTTCCACAAATGCCTCATATAAAATTCTGTATCATCTGCAGATCATCCTTACCCTCTCTGTGTGCGCTGGACTGCATCAAAGAAGCAAAACTGCTCATGATAGTCAAAACAGTGCACCCTTCAACTTAGTTAAACCATAAATGGCTGGATGCATAACACTTGAAGGCAACATTGGAGGTGTCTAAATTTCAACAGTTAGTAAAAAAAAGACGCAGGGTTGACAGGCATTGAGAACAGTCCTCAAGCAGCCAAAACCAGACTTCTGAGTGAAAAATGAGAGAGGCTTGAAGAGACTATAGTTCATACCCGCCATAACATGCAGTCTTTGCCACTACATGACAGGTTTCTTTTGCCCAAATAATGTCTTTTACTTGCTCCATCTAAAACATTTTCTGACATTTATTCATTCATTCCAGGCTGTCCTAGGAAACATCTGTACAGCAAATGTGTCTTAGACATACAGCTTGGATGAAAGAGATTTCCTTTTGCACTGGACAGCCTGAAATAATGTCCTATGCAAATAATACAAATGATTGATACTGGTGGTATTGCTCACCACAGTGCTTTCTGCTATTTCTCCCCTGATTTTTAATGAGATTTAAGATACTGTGAGTGAGTAACTCCAGCCTTTTGATTAACTTAGCTAGCATGAAAAGCTGTGGGGCCTACGTGGCAGATGCTGTGGGTTGACAATAGGGGTACTGTTTAATCCAAGGGAAACAAGGGCCATGAATAAAAGGATATGGGATCTTTTCCGAGGTCAGGAGAAGCATTTTACATGAGGAATTGCAAAGAGAGGCCAGCTACACAAAACATTCCTTCTTGCCACACTACTTGTCCAGCAGCATGAAAGTACACCTTGTAATTTGTTCTGCAAAAGACAATGGAATCAAAGTGAGATATCTAAGTGCTGAAGTTTGTTGATGCTCAGTGGATCACCTCTACTTGCAGGAGTAGCGGGTTATGGTTCCTTGGGGGATAAACTATTCTTCTGGATGTTGCTCCTTACCAGGCTCACCTCTTTTAAACCCAGAGAAACACAAGGAGACAGTCTAACAAGTGCAATAGCATTTCAACACAGGGAAAAATGGTATGTGATTTACAGGTTTGTTTGTTTTTAAATACCGACTGACTCAGTTACTGAGAGTACTAATTATGCAATCAGTGATTGGGAGTTTAGAGTGGAAAGTAGAAATGTTGAATCAAAATTACAAACTTTCTGCAAAATGCCTGAAAGTGTTCTTGCTCTTGTCTGTGCTCTGTAACTGCAGTGGGTTCAGGGTCATTGGTGTCATTCCTTGTGCCTTCAAGATACTGTTTCAATGTATAAATGGGCCTTTAGAGACTTAAAGACAGATGGAGAAGAGTACAGTTTCAAAATTTAATCAAATACCTTCCAGTTACAAAGCACAGATGTTCAGGGTCAGGAACACACGAGTGCAGCATTTCTGTAATGTGTCAGGCTACTACTGCTGCTGCTGTTAGAATAACCTAACCACTTGCAGGTGACTCAGAAGAAGGTGTAAGAGTACCAAAGGAAAATTATATCATAATTTGCCTACTGAGTACCAAATGGAAAAATTATATCATAGTTTGCCTACTGAAAGTTCTTCAATACTTTCAGTTACTTGCCATAAGTACTTACATACAATTTTAAACTTTACTTTTAAATCAGCAAGTGAGATGAAAGATGCTCACATTATTAACTTATGTGGCCAATGGCTTTTCAAGTTTTGCAGAGGTCTTGGGCCAAGTGATAACACCTGGGAATAATTTTCATGTGGTAACTGTGCATCATGAAATTTTTCTTTTCCTTTTAATTAAAAGGAAATTACAGACTTTCAACTTCATGAAGCATCCCCCATTTTTGCCCTAATAAAAAAAGATTATCATAATAAACATTTTTAAAATTTCATAAACTATGACGCTTTTCTTGCTATTTCCTCTAGCGTATATAAATGAAATTTTTTTAACTAGTGCAGTTTGAAAATCCTTTTTTCTTTTTCATGTTTCCTTTAAATAACTGGGAAATCCCATGCAAAGTCATCACTTAAGTTGCTTGTGGATTTTGTGGTTTCTCCAGTCCTACTATTAGGCTGCTAGGAATCTCTTGCAGATGTATTTTTTTTGAGCACTCTATACATTAGTAGGAAAGACTGCTTAAGGACCACATGCTTTCCTGGAGGCAATCTCACACAAGCATCCATTGGGCATGATTCAATTTTATATAGGTATCTCTGTATACCTTCTAACCAAGGCATGTTCCTCTGTCTAATATGTGCTCTCATTTTTGCCTTCTCATACTCTCTTGCATATTTTCTACCTCCCTCCTTTGTCTTTCTCATTCTCCTCCATTCCCTCTCTCCCCATTTCAACTATGTCTACACAGGCTTATGGTAACCTTTTAGTTTGTGTATTCCAACTGAGTACCTATACACCCCAAACCTCTTAGTGTTGATGTAGTTGATACGAACTACTCTACTTCTTGAGTGTTTACTTCCTGTTGTGGGGGCTGGAGGAGAAAGAAAACAAGTTACCCCCGCAAAAATAATGTTTGTAAGATAAACCGTGTCCACACCAGAAGCAGTTTAGCAGTGCGCGTAACACAGCATTGTATCTCTCTCTCCCTGACCCATTTAACCCCATTCGAACACGGAGGGGCCAGGGCTTGTGCGTGGCTGTAAGCGGCTCCTGGAGGCTTCACAAACAGGGCAAGCTTCAAGAGAGCTTCAGCCTGGAAGATGTTTTAGACATTTTATGGCAAATCCCTATCCCGTGTCTCCCCCTCCCTCCCAAACACACAGACACCGTACATAGCGATGTTTATTGAAGGTACCAAAGGCACGAAAGAAATGGAGGTGCAGTTTCTGCTCCTAATGATCTGTAATGCCCACGTGTGGACGTCTCGGGGAAGGGGTGAAATCTGCGGATGGACACCTTTTCTCCTCACAGCTCCTGCTCACCTTCCCCCCACGCTTCCACGCATCCAGGAAAGCCACGAACCTGGCTTTTTTCACAGCCGCCCGGCGTCGAAAACGAGGGATTCCGCTGAACCTGCCGGCATGAGGGAACAAGTAAAATAAAACTGAGCTACGTTACCCGTTCCTACCCTGACTCTGGGGGAAACGCGGAGAGGAACGCACGGACTGCTGCGGGCGCAGCGGCTTGTCCCCACAAGAGGCCGGGGCCGGGCTGCCCTCTCGGCCCCACACCGGCTCCCGGCAGGCAGGGCGGGAAGAACGGTGGTCGCGGCCCCGCTCCCCTTCCGCAGGCGGCCCCTCGGGGGCGGGCGATGGCGATGGTCAGATGGCGATGGTCAGATGGCGATGGTCAGACCCCACCGCCGCCCTCCCGCCCACGGGGACCGCCCGTCCCCAGCCGGGCCGGGTCCCGGCGCGCCCCGCCGGCCTCTCCCCGGCGGCGGCGCCGCATGCGCGGGCGGGGGGGGGGAAGAGAGGAAGCGGGAGAACACCAGATTCAAATCGCTGCTCTGGAGGGAGGGGAGAAAACTGGGGGAAGGAGACAGCCCGGGGGGAGTGGAGCGGAGCGGTGCAGTGCGGAGGAGGAGGAGGGAGGAGAGAGTGGGAGGGGAGTGTGGAAGGGGAGTGTGGAAGACTCTAAGGGAACGCGGCAGGAGCCGGGAGAGGAGGCAGGGCGGAGGGCTGGGGTGGACAGTGGTGTCAGGGGAAGGACAGGGCGGCTTTGGGCACCCACGGCCGCAGTGCGGGGCAGCCGCCCCTGCTCGCTCGCCCGCCCGCCCTCCTCGCCTGCCGCCGGCACCATGGTGGACAGGGGCCCCTTGCTGACCTCGGCCATCATCTTCTACCTGTCCATTGGGGCGGCGATCTTCGAGGTGCTGGAGGAGCCCCACTGGCGCTCGGCTACCGACAACTATAAGCGGCAGAAGACGGAGTTGCTCAAGCAGTTCCCTTGCCTGGGCCAAGAGGGGCTGGACAGGATCCTGCAGGTACAGCGGGCGCCGCCGGGGCTGGGGCCGGGGGTGCCGGCAGCAGCAGCAGCAGCAGCAGCAGGTGTTGCCGGGCGCCTTGGAGCGGAAAACCCCGCACCCGTGGGCGGGCGGGCTGAGCAACCCGCCGGCAGCCGGCACAGCTCGACCGTGTCTGTGCCTTCACAAAGCCCGAAAAGCTGTCCCTCGAGCGGGAGCGTAGGGAAACCTCTTAATCGTTCCTAACTACTTAATGATAGAGCCTTTAAATGGGTCCGCGTTTTCCTCTCTTTCCCTCTGAGCTCCTAAAGGAGCTGGGGGTTAGTTTCAGCGTTAGCTGGCCGGCCTAGGGGTGCCGCCCGGAGTGCGCTCCCGCCCGCTGCTCAACCCGGCGCCCGTGAATGCGGCTCTTGTTTTAGCACCCAGGGTGGCTCCTTCTGCCTCAATGGATGTTGTGTTAAGAGGAAGGGAAGGCGAAGCCAAGAGTCTCGATCCACTCGTGTTTGGTCTGATTTTCTTCCCTTTCTGTTTTTTTTTTTTAATTTTTTTTAATTTCTTCCCTTAAAGCTGGAGAGATTCCTGGGGGTCCCGGAGGTCAGTCCGGGTAACTGGGGGAAAGAGTGCACGGCTCGCACGGAGGGATGCTCGCAACTCTTGCGCTGTTATACTTAGGAGACTGACATTTTTCCAAGCCATGAGGAGTTGATTGTCCTGTCTCGCTCATCTGGCAGAATGCCTCTTCAAAACTAATTATTAATCGATAGCGTGTATTAAATCTGAGAGCAATATAGACTTTACTGCCTTCTTAAGGATGTAGATCCGTTAAAATGTCGTGGTAAGCAATAGTGAACGATGAAACACAGGCTGTCCAGATATGTGGGGCTTCAGTGGTGAGAATGAGCCATTTGGGACTTTTATTGCAGAAATGGTTATACCGAGTAGATTTTCTGTTCATTATGTTTTGGATTTTTAAAAAATTATTTTCAAATTCACTAAAAGTCTATTAAAATGTTCAAATGCAAAAGAATGGCGAAGTGGCTCATTAGTTTTCTTGGTGTCATCGATACTGTGCAAACTTAGAAGAATATCTTCTTTACCCTAAAAGTTTGTGGTTTAAGTTCCCTTTCTTCAGTTGGTGGCTTCCTTCTGTCTGCTTTAGATAGCAGAGCTTTCTGGTGGCAGTGTCCTTCTTGTTTCCATCTTAGTGCCCTGTTAAGTGTCTTTGTGGTATTTGGTGGAACAGGTGGATGGAGGCTTGAAAGTGTAAAGAGATGTTGGGAAATGAAAGACACGCTGTGTGTTTGGAGTACACTTTTGCTCTTCTGGAGTCTTAATGAAATATTACTCTAATTTATATCCCAAATCTGTTTTAATGTCCTCAAGAAAAAAAGCCTCGTTTGGATTAGGATATGCCTGTCATGCTTAACTTGCTGCAGACATAATAGAGAGTCTACATTCTGCCTCAATTTAGGATGAAAATTATGTTGGTATGAGGGAATTACTACGGGAGTTTATGTTTGTTTGTTTTCTCCCGTGATGCATATCACAATGAATCCTGAAGTGGCAGAAAGTTGGGTTCTTTTTGGTTTTAGGATTTTTTTCTTAATATACAAGATAACAGTGAAAAAATGTGGAGGGCCTTCCCTCTTCAATCCATTAGCCCCTGGTGATTGTCTCATACGTGGTTTGAGGTTTCCCTCTGCACTTCTTGCAATCATATCCCTACTCTCCATGTCCAGTCTTGCTGTTCAGATGATCCCACATAGATATTCTGTTGTCATCCTAAGCTCAAGTTAGCTCCAGTGTAAATGCCTTTATTTCAGTCTCATTGGTAGCTGCAAACTTTACAGCCTACTTTCTTTTAGACTTGTAGTTTTATGCCTGTTCATATTCAACTTCTATGTAAGAAGTGATGGGAAAGAGGGGAGTATGTCACATCTGACACAGGATGATGGCTGGGGGGTATCTAAAGTAGCTGAAGCTGACTGTGGTGGGGGGAATCATGCAAAGACATCAGGATTCTGTCCTGAGTGAGCTGTAAAGTATATCAGAAATAGTCTTCCTAGTTGTCCTTTCTCAGCCATTCAATGCTGCTTCTGTTGGGTTCTGCCAAATCTTTAAAGCACTGCTAGCATCTCTTTCACAAATCCTGATCATCCTCTTCTTTTATCAAACCTCCGAATTTATTCTCTTGTAATAAATCCAGAATGTTGTTGATTTGAAAAATGGGCTTTTAACACCTTCCCACCGATCCTCATCCCCACTTCTTGTCTTGTTCCTCTGAGCCTCTTCCTCTGGCTTCTTCCATGAACTCCCTAAACTTGTTCTTGGGATTTTGCCTGGTTTAACTCATTTTTCTGCTGTTGTCTCTTTTTTTTTTTTAAACAAGGGATTTTATCTTTAAGCCTTTTCTTTTGCTCTGTTTTTGGTACTCACTGATACTCATGTGACTTTACAGGGCCATGTTGAGCTTTGCTGTTACTTCTCTGATGTTCTATTTAAGACCCCCATTTAAAACATACTGCTAAAGTTCTTCAGCAAATATCACCAACTGTAGAATTTTAAATGGGTGTTCGTAAAATAAAAGGATGCCGAGAAATGTTCAAGTTGAACTAACAATACCAATTTTATTTCCAGAAGCAGCCTGAAAGGTGACAAGGACTGACTTATTCAGAGACCGGTCTCTCTGCTGCCCTTGTTCCCCACCCAGGTTAGCTCGTGTGTTCCTTTGAGCCTAATGCTAGCTGTAAGTGCAATGGAAACTGTGTGGAATGATTTACGAAGCTGTAGCATTGATCTTGAGCACTTAAGAAGACAAGTAGGTTATCAGCACAGATTCTCAGCTCACTTACAACCAGTATCCTTGTACCAGCAGTTCAACGGATTAGTAATTGGGCTATGGTTGGTCAAATACTGTCTAAAGTTTCTTTTCTGTAATAAAAATTTCACAATTACAGAAATACACCACAATAAATGTTTATTGAAGTCTGTTTAACACACTTGCAGAAATTTACAAGCTGAATATTGTAGGATATGTTAAAAAGAAAGCCTTTTCCCTCAATCTTGAGAAATGCCTAAAAATAAACTTGCTTAAAAGCAACTTTTAGGAGTCTCTTGTGTGAATAATCCATTTGCTTTTGATTGTTGAGAGTACCATACTACTTACCATAACTGTAAGAGGTAAAGAAAGTACTTAAACACTTCTCAGAGTAATGCTAAGTAGACCCTGATTTTAAAGCTGACTCACCCTGGGCAATGTATAGGCTGGTTTCTGCCTGTCCATGTTCTTCTGGGTAGAGCTGATTGCTCAAATATAAATGTGGCTGAGATGCCACATTATCCACATTATTTAAGCCTCCAAAGACCCTAAACCACAACTGTGTATTGACATCTCCCATCATCTCTATGTACAATTACTTTGGAAGAGAAATGTCTCAAAACTCTTTGGAATATATACAGAAATTAACATTGTTAGTATTAATGTCACTATGCCATATTTATCATCATTTTAGAATCTTAAAAGTGGTAGAACAGCTTTGTTGATAAAATTCTATGGCTTGTCATTGCCACCTGTTTCAGTGTCCCTAAGTCTGGGAGTCTTTAGGAAGGGCAGCAAAGCAATCCAGTGACACCTTTATGTACCCTGCTGTAGGAAGGAGTTTGGAAGACTGAATGAAATATAAGGAGATTCAGTCATTTCCCTGTTCTCTATTTCCTTACTTTTACTCTTTATTGCTCCATCCTGGTTGTGAAACATCAGCTTAATGATAAAGGAGCTATTCATGCAAGGAGGTGCCCTCTTGACCCTCGTGTCTATTCACATGAGCAAAGGTTTGCCTAGCCTGGGCCACGTCTTATTTACTGGGAAATCTTTTACTTGCCCACCAGAGTCATTGAAAAATGATATGCTTCCCATTGATAAACATCAAGGCTAGTGAAAAGAAAGGGAATCATTTGCAGATGAGTGAAAATGGTTACTTTCAAAACAGCAATAAAATGAAAAGAGAAACTGCTGGCTGTGTTTAGGGGAAGCAAACATACTGAGTATGAGAACAAATAGTTGGTGTCTTTATTTGAAAAGCATACAAGACTCTAAACAGGCCTGAGATACAAATTTAGAAACCTAAATGTTAAGACTTAATGCCGAGTGCTGTGAACAAACATTTTAGAAGACTTTTAAGGATAGCTGCTAAAATATACATGGTACATGGTTTGTACTAAAGGAAATAACAGTTAATTAATAGTAGTTTCTCCCCTGTCTTTTAGCGTCTTCACTTTTCAAAGGTACCTACAGGTGCATTTCCAGGATTTTGTTTTGTGTTTGAAGATGGTGAAGTTTGCTTCTAGATTTGAATATTCTTGGAATTTAACTTAAATTGTGAAAATTCAAGAATATTCTCTGATTCCAAGTATTGTTTCCCATATTGCTTTACTTTCAAGCTGCTACCTTAAGGTTTAAATCTATGTGCAATACTTTTGATAGAGTCTGCAAACTAGTTTTCTTGAAAACTTTAACTAGTTTTCAGTGCTTTGTTCAGCATTTAGCAGAGATGATGGCTTTTGCTTAGGCTTTGTAGAGTGATTTGGTTTTCAGTGGCATCTTTTTCATAATATTTTTCCTTTTTTGTGTTCTTCAGGAGATGTATAAATGAGATTCTAGACTTACTTGGGTTTGTTTGTTTGCTCTTTACCTTCCTGGTCCTTTCCATTGAAGATATTGAAGGTGGGGTGGATAAATAGGGGACTGAATTAATTATTTGGAATGCTAGTTGACTTGTCTCTTTCAAGGCTAAGCCTTTTTCATAGGCTGAACAAAGTAAAGCTGTGCATTTTTGAGACAAGGACAAGTGACTGCCAATGAAACAAAATTGTTAACTGCTTCTAATATCTTTCATATAAAAACTTGACAGTGTAAATTAAGGCTTATGCTTGTGAAACAGGTATTCCTAGATTTTTCAAATTTATATCTTTAATTGTGCATCCTCTAAATTCAGCAGGTATGAACTGAGATAAAAATATAGGGCCACTGTCCACAGCTGACTAAGATGCCTCAGAGTGTGAGTTATGGATATTGCCACTGCGATGTTAGAAAAGAATTGAGGGCAGGCAGCACAGAATCATTTAGGTTGGAGAGGACCTCTGAGATCATTGAGTCCAACCTTTGACCAAGCACCAACTCGTCTGGTGGACCCTGGCACTGGGTGCCATGACCAATTGCTTCTTGAACACATCCAGGCATGGTGACTCCACCACCTTCCTGGTAGTCTATTCCAATACTTATCAACCCTTTCTGTGAAGAAATTCCTCCTGATGTCCAGCTGCATTACCCCACAGCTTTTCTCTGAGTGTTTCTACATATAAACCCAAATGTAAGCAGGCATGCTTTTCTGTTGTGTTTTCTTTTTTTTTTTTCTTTTTTTCTTTTTCCTGTTTAACCATTAAATTGTTTGAACTTTCTTGGAACATAGTTAAACAAAGCTGATAGTGCATACACTGCAACTCTGCTGATGGAGCAATAGCAATCGATCAGAAGCTATCATTTTTCTGCTATGGGCTTTTCCTTTTTCCTGTTACGAACTTAATCCTGGAGTGTTCCTCGTACGCTGTCCTTCCGTTACCTTGGAACTGAATGTTTGTGTTACCTTACATGTTACCTTCTGCTACTAGGTGTGTTTTTGGCAAGCTCTGCTCTAGAGACCATGGCATGCAAGTAGTTTTGCAAGTTATCAACAGCTTGTTCTGTGCTTTGGTTCATACTGTATATATGGTTTTTGCAAGGTACCTTCTGTAACACAGTGATAAAGTGTAAGGATGACTTTGTACAGATTTCCTTTTTAAAAACAAATTGTTGTTTTTGCTATTAATACTAATTAAGCATAATGATTTGTTCTGTTTTTCTCTGTTGACTTTCAGTTGTATTCCTTGCTGGTAGCGCAAGCAGATGTCAACATAGTCACAACCCAGAAACAAGCTGGATTACAAGTGACAGTAAATAATCTGATCAGCTGGGGAGCAAACAATAATGCTTTTGCACTTTGGTGCTGTGGATCTTCTGATCATAGTGCCTGTGATTTGCAGAGGTTTTATTTTGTCCTGGCACTTGTATGATTCTATGGTTTGAATACATATGAGCATGTAGTTAAATTTTTTCCTGGAGTAGGCTGAAGTACTAGTATGTCTTTGGGCTTTGTTTAGTACATACAGAGCTCAGATCACAAGCTTGAGTCTGCTCTCTAGTATGTAACAGAATGTGGTAACAGGACAAGTGGAAGAGTTGCACTCCAGTTAAATTAAAATCCCGTTTGTGTTAACACCTGAGGCACCTGTGGTGCTCAGAAGAGCCACATTTTGAGACTGACTGAACTTTTGAAATAAGCAGGCAATATGTACTCTGCATTTTTCCTAGCTCTGACTGCTGAGGGGATGCCTTGGGCTTGAAGGAGTTCTGTCAGGTCCAGATTTTACTCTGTTAGTTATGTATTTACCAACACTTGAATTGTAGGCAGGAGAAATTGTTCCTAGGCATGTATTGCCCTAGTCGTTCTATTTACAGTCAAATCAGTAAGGAAGTTATTAGTTATTCTTTCTTTCTTTCTTCTTTTTTTTTTTTTTTTTTTTTATCTGCATTGTGTTGTGTGAACTCAAGTGGATCAAAGACACTCTTGGGTGCAAAATAGCTTCTGAAATGTTTTAAAATCAAACCTCATGCACTGATTTTCTTAGGAGAAAGAAATGTGAGTGATAAAAAGGAAGTAGGAAACAAATAATAGGTTGTGTTTCCTTTTCTAACCATGTATGTATCTGTAGTGTTTCTTAGGATGGACCTATTTTTTTTAACCTCTGTTGTGATTGCTACAGATCAGCCAGTCTGTAGGACTATATTTCTGCCTTAATGAAAAGGTAGACACAGATTGTGATTGAGCAAATTGGCAAATACTAAATTGATTTTGTTCTGTGTTGACGTCTTGCAAATACTGTGTAAGCAGTTTCCAGCTGCGGAGAAACAAAACTCACATCTGTGTGTCTCTTTGAGGTTGCAAGAGGTGCAAAAATGTCCCAGTTGGACCTATCACAGGTCTCTGAATTCAGAGACGTCCTGACAACAGGGACAGTTAACATTCATTTGGACTGCAAAGTAAGTCATAAGATTGTCAGATAATAGCAATGAGTGAGTAATAGCTGATGGAACTTGAAAATAATTCTGCAAAGGGTTGTGAAGTCCTGAGGTAGAAAGCACAGTCAAATATGATACAGTATTTTTGATGGCCTGGCTAAAATATCAAATCATCAGTGATGACTTTCCTGTGTGACCTCCAAATGCACATATTGCTGCTCTTTGCTGCTCCCAGCCTTCTCCAAAGGAGTAAAAAAGCTCTAGAGGGAAATTGCTCAAGAATCCTGTTTGGTCCCTCACTAGAGAAACAGCAGTTTGTAAGTAGGTTAGTTCTGGCCTGTAATGGAAGTGAGGTTGATGAGTCTCCTCCAGGCACCAAAGAAAAGGAGCCAAGCAGCTGAACAAAGAGAAGGGGTCTAATCAAGCTCACTGTGATATCGACTTCTCCCTTAGCTTCTCTTGCATTAGTCTGGCTGGAACGCTCAACCTACCACATGCTCAGCTCTTACAGTAGCTGTTTACCAGCTACAGACTGTAAAGCAAATATGTTAAAATCAAGTTAAATAGTTGATCTATGATAACTTGCCAGTTAAGGCTTCAGGCCTGTCTAAGTGGTGTGTACGTGACTGCAGAGTGACAGAGGGCAATCAACGCTTGCCTTGTTAGCGTGAGGGTTTTTGAAGGGCACTGAAGTTTATGCTTCACTCTCTTATTTTTATCAGTGCACTCTGAAAATTTTTCACCTTTTCACTATCAATTGCCCTTTTAAAATACCATTTGCCCGCTTCCAACTTTTTTTATGCCTTTTCAGGTGGAAGGCAAGGGAAGGGATAGAGAGCAAACAATTTTGAAGTATTTCTATTTAGCAGCAAACCCAGCAGTCATCTTTATTGTGTCTCTATTTGTTACAGTACTACTAGATTTTCAGGTAGTGTCTTAACTGGATTGTGACTATAGGATAGCAGTGCTTTTTCATGAAGTTGTTACATAGTCTCTGCAAGGTCCTAAAGCTGTCAACTTGATTAATGAAATGAGAATAGATGTCTTTATCTTATATTTAGGTCAAACTTTGAGAGTGCCTTGGCTTTATTTGCATGCTTTAGTAATGCTTGTTCAACTCTGCTACAATGAGACATTGGTTATTTGGACAGATGTCCTTACAGCTGGCTGCTTCTTGTCTCTTAGTGGAAAAACACTGTCATAAAGTAGTTTCACACTAGACATTGACTAGGTGCTTTCAGCTGAATTCTGTGCGTCTTAGAAAAACTGTCTCACTTATTTGAGGTAACTGCAGCTCTTCTGTGGTTTTGTTGACTCCCTTAGCATCTTGTATGTGAGTAGCTTTTAAGCTTGAGGGTTATCTACTTAGAAACGAGTGCTTCCTCTGTCTCAGCTTGTGAGACATAGATGTCTCAGATACAGAGATGCTGCTGAACAGTCACAGATGTCAGTTGCAGGAAATCCGGGCTAGGAAGGAAAACAGTAACAGAAAGCAACAACTATGGTACTTCTGACAGTTGATCTCTCTTGCCTTTAAAACAGTAGCAAGGTGACAAAGTGGTTTGGCTTTCATGAATCCACAGGGATGGGACAGTTGAGAAGTGATGGGGCACAGAGTGTCTTAATTACCTGCCACAAATCAGTGCTGTGCATTAGTCTTTGCCTGCAATTTGTTTTGTGTTAGCTGTTCAGGGGAAACCTGCTAATGTAGGGGAAATTTTGTGAATCTGAAGTGTGTGTGGTTTGGTAGTCTTAAAGTCGAAAGATTTTTCAGTTGACTAAGTTTACTTTTTCACTTAAAATTCTTTCTACAGAATACATGCAATTTCCAGTTTACCAGTGGTGTTTGACCAGGAACTAGATGTAGTACAGGACTGAAAAGATTATTGGAGAATTATTGAAGCAGTGTCTGTTCTGCTTTTTGTCAGTTAGTGGTTGGAAGCTCCCTTGGTAAGAAAGTCCCTTCTGTTTACTTATTAGTATAGTGCCAAATGTATTAAAATAGCAGAAGATTGTGTTCCTGTGCATGTGTTGTGTGTGTGATTTTTAATGTTATACAATTCCTGCAAAAAAAAAAAAAAAAAAAACAAAAAAAAACAACAAAGGGGGTTTGTATGTATGCTGACACAACTGTTTAAGAAATACTCGAAAGCACAGCCAGCTCTTAGCAGCAAACTGATAATATTGCCAATCTAATTCACTCACCCAGCAGAAGAAACAGACTAGGCAAACCAAGCTATTACAGGTCTGAGAGTGACTATGTTAGACTGTTTCCTAATCTGTTATCTCAGTCACTGATCACACTTCTTTATAGCCCACCGTAACTGTGCCAGCAGATCTGTATTTGAAAACATTTGTTCAGAGCAGCCTGCACTCTTTCCCCAGTCCTCCTCAAAGATCAGTCTAGAGTTAGTTTAGTGTTGAAGAAATTTATAGTAAGTAACATAAAAACATTTTATTTCAGGTTAAAGCCTGGATAAAGCTAAATGCATAGTGACAGAAATCTCAAAGCTGAGAGTTTTTCTGTGGCAGGTTTTTTGCCCTTGTTAGGTAAACCCATCACCTTGCTATTCATGCAAAGCATCCTGTGTCCCTGTTGACATTGGAAGAAAGCCTTTCCTTGCTGCCTCCTCCTGCTGCCTGGTACAGGAATGATATAGGGAGATAGCCTGGTGTGGTTGAGGTTATGTAAGTTATTGGTTGGCCCTGGAAACCTGGTTGGTTGTTTGGCTTAACAATGTGGCTTAGTGAAGGTACTACCTGAGAGTTAATAGCCAGCAGTGTGTCTTTTTCTTGTTCCTGTTCTGTAGTTCAAAAGTCTACCTGATTAAAAATGTTGCTACAAGTAGTACTCTGCTCTACCCAAGTCTGATCATTTTCAGATTTTTTTTATTTTATGCTGTTGGGACAAGCAAGATTTTTATTCTAGCATGTGTAAGCTCACTGAATTGTCAGACAAGTTAGTTGTTTTACACGGACCTGCCTTTTTTTTTTTTTTTTAAAAGTACATTTCTCCTTAAGATAGGTTGTTAAATAGGAAATGAGGTGTTTAATGCTACTAGCATGCTTCAGCAGCAGCTTCTAGCATGTCTTCAGAGAAACAGGACCTTTAAAGTTATATTGATATTTGAGGATGAAATGCGAAAGTGCTTGTGAAACCAAAAGTCTATGACATTTTCCTCCTAGTCCCTAAGAAACTGAACGGTTTTTAGAATGTTCTAAACAAGTAGCTTTCTGTAAATTTCTTAACCTGAAGCATATTTTGATGCATGGCTGTAAATGGGAGAAAGTGTAGTATGCAGTGTTACTTTATGGTTCAAGTCACTCACTGAGTTGAAAAACTTATTGGGCCTCTGTAAGCAAAGCTTTCAAGCTTGGATCACTTGTGTTTTGACTTAGCCTAATTAACTGTTCTTATACACTGAGAGCATGGTGGGTTGGGGGGGAGGGGGTGGCGGCAAGTTTAATTTTAAACTCAAATTTCCTCTTTTGCTTCTGTGCAATATCAACATTTTCTGTCTAACCCCTCTGCTTCTAGTAAATTCATCTCAATAAACTGTGTTTTTATTGACAATAAATAGGACTGTTTTGGTTTCATTTAAATCTGCTTAAATCAATTGCAACTGAACTGAAATGTATTATTTTGGAAACAGACTGCTGCATGGGTAACCATCTGCTTATGCAATCGGTACCAGCTCTGTTGCAAGAGTCTCATGCAAACACTGTCTGGTTCTAACCCTACCTAACATAGGTCACCAGCTGGTGTGAGGGCTTGATTAAACTCTTGCCTCTTCTGCTTCCATTTTCTTATCTCTGAAATGGGGACAACAGCATCTTCCAAAGCCCTTCTGAAGGGGAGTTGGCCACATTAGTCACCGTGTATGTATTCAGATAGGAAGGAAGCCTAATCTGGTATTATAGATTATTCCAATGTCCTAATTTCAGCTGATGCAACATAAAAGTTGTTGAAATATTTTTTTTTTTTCTTTTCACCATCCAAAGCAAAGTGTGTTATAAGCATATTGGAACAGAAGCCCACAAAATTAAGCTGTACTAATGAAAGCTATGACATACTCTGATAGGTTCTATTTCTGAATGAGAATGATTGTGGGCCAATGAATAGTAGGGACACTCAGCATCTGCACAACAGCTGCAGTTCTCATGCAGCAATAACCTTTAGCTAATTTGTCTTCAAAACATGTCTATGTGGAACTTGGGAAAGTGAAAAGGAAGCATTTCTATGACTGCATTAATCAAAAGAGCAAGGGAATGCTGGTAAAGCACTGAATATGCTTTTCATCAAAATAGTTTATTAAGTAGTTCATAAAACTGGAATCTAGTCCTGAAATTAATACGTAAAAAGTCCATATAAACTGCTAATTTCTGTAGACATGATCTGTCAAAAAAGCCAGATGCCTCTTCAAAACAGTTGGTATTTACATCCATTGCACATAAATCAAAAGGAGAAATAAAATGAAGCAACATTAATTTGCTGAAGCATAGGATCTGCAAGTATCATAAATAGGGAAGTTTCAGTACCAAATTCTGCAATGACAAAATAGTTCCAGTTAGCTTATTTGCTGAATTAAGAGTTTCACTTATTATTTAACTGCAGAAAGTCACAAAAAGGAAATAACCTTGTTGATCTCTTTCCATTAATATCCCTCACATTGTTTGTCCTATGAATTATGACTTATAGGAAAATTAACTGTCCATGCTATACATCATACCACAAGCAAGTCTTAAACAGTGTATGCTGTAAAAATATTGACATGCCTCCAAGAGGTTAATTTCCCTACAGATTAGACTTTTTTTCCAAAGGAAACAGTAACACCTATTTGTATTGCATAATAAAAGTAGAACTCCAACTGTTGAAATTGTTTTTTTTATGGAATCTTACCACCTAAATCTCAATTACTTCATTTATCATTCTAAAATAGAAACTACTCCAAACCTTGGGGAGTTATTGCAGAATTAATTAATTCTCTCACCACAGTTGTTTACCCCTAGTCTTCTTTTTTACACATCTGGGCTGGGAGGTCCCTAATCAAACATGTTCTTATGCAAGTTGTTATATCAAAGAGAAATTAGCAGCAGGACAGTAGTGGTTGGTAGTGAAGGAACTGTAATGGTTCAATTTGCCAGAACCCCTCAAAATTCAGCATGTAGCATCTTAAAACTGCTTGGTTTCTGATCAGTGGTATTGACTTTCTCTTCAGGACTTGATTGCGTGCTTGATTTCATGGTATAGAAAGAGCAACAAATATTTCCAAAGACCTGACGACTCTGTTTTTCTGGCATTTCACGTGAGCAATGCTGACTTGGCCTCAATTTGCCTTAGTGAGGAAGTGTGTTTAGGTCCAACCCTGTTTGGGCTGGACATCCTTCTGTGGTTTTCTTCTTGAATTTTATTGCATGAAAAATGCAGCCTCAGATTGAGGACATTCCTTTCAGTAAAGGTAGTTTGGGAAAGCAGTGGGAAGTTTCCATGAGGATGGAGAAAGGCAAAACATAAAAACTCGTTGCAGACCATGAAATCAACAAGTATTATCCAAATTGTGTCTGGGCTGACTACAACAGGTTTCCACAAACACTCATGTACACAATGTGAGGACTTTTCTAAAACACATATGTGTGTTTTGATGGAAATTGTCTTATCCTGCCTATTTTTAAATCACTGTTTTGTAAAACAAATGCTTGTGATGGAAAGCTGCAAAGAAAAATGTAACTATTGTATTGCTTCTTATAAAACAAAAGAACAAAATTATAGAATGGGTTGGGTTGGAAGGAGCCTTAAAGATCATCCAATTCCAACCCCTTGCTATGGGCAGGGACACCTTTCACTAGACCATGTTGCTCAGATTTGTGTTCTGTTTCCATTGTTAGATGGAATATTTTCATGTAAAATTTGCTTAATCCAAAGAGGACAGCTCTTGTGTTATGTCTGCAGCTGTAGATGTAACAGCCATCTGTAAACCTTCAGTAGAATAGTTCGGTACAAATAAAAACTTGGTACAAATAAGCAGTGCAAATTATCATTACAAAATCAGTAGTCTTGACTTGTACTTGTTTTTAATGTGGCCCTAAGATAAGGCTTCACAAAGTCAGTAGGGAAATGTATCCACTTTGTAGAACCACTAGTATATTCAGTAAAGGAAGTTATGTGTATTCTATATGGCTCAAACCTTAATTAAAGACCTTCTTGTTAGAAGTCTGTCAGGAGAAAAAAATAAATCAAGCTCGTGCTGCAAAAGTATTAGTCTTCTATTTATCAGTAGAGTTGTTTTTTCCCAAGTAATTTATTTTGCACTTCACTGTTTATCTCTCCAGCACTTGGCATTGTGTCCATCCTTGAGGAAGAGCTCCTGCCTTTCAATGGAGCCACAGAAAATGGTGAAAGAGTAAACTCTCTCCACACATCTCTCTGAAGAACTCTCTCTCTTACTAAGAGGATTTTATTAGAGGACAAAAATATGCTCCCCAATATACTATTACTATAGTAGTAATAAGGATTCCAGATCCAAAATCTTACTTCTAACACCACATTGCAGAAATATTTACATTAGCTAAACTAATCACTGTTAATCTGGATCTTGGTTTAGGCAGGGAGGTTCTTATGCTACCATGCTGAATGCTTTGATTAACAGTTATTGCCTGGTTGAGAGCTTAGTTTCACTCAGGCTTATTTATTTGTTGTTGTTTATTCTTATACCAAAGTGGCTTTTTGTTTAAATGGCTTTTTTTTGTGGTCATGCATTATAGTTTCTGATGCCATACAAAGAAAGCAATGCTATCTCCTCTCACCTTTTATTTTTGCAATACAACTTGCTTATCTTCTCTGAATAGAATTGATGACAAAACTTGTGTTGTTCTCAAGGGCAATGAGGTCCAGTTTCAAGGTATGGAAGTTTTGGAACTCTCCTCTTCCTGCAGGCTAATTCAAGGAGAATTTAAGTTCACAGCATAGACTGAAGCAGGAAATTAAAGAAACTAGATGAATTTTAAACTGTATTTTACTAGTCTGTTCTCTATAATTGAACTAAGTCAAATGTTTTTTCCATGGTTCTCTTCTGCAGGCAGGAACTTTCTGTTATTAAATTGAGAGCCTTTCCTGGAACTACTATTTTTCTCTTAATTTTCAGATATTTCAGAGGTTGGGAAGCTAGGAGGGTTAAGTTTGATCTCCACCCATTTGTTTGTCCCACAGCAGATAATTCTCTCATCATTTCAATGGGGATTGTTTCCCAGGATATTTTCCAATGACTTAAAAACTTTCAGTCTTTGTTCTCCATGCCAAGTGACACACAAAAAAATGTGCACTTGCATCTTGGGAAGCATCATATCCTCAGGAAAGCTCTCTTGATTAGGTTTATTACTCAGCTGTAACTTTCCCTGCAAAACTCAAGCATATCAATACACTTCGTGATGTTTGTGTCCACCTTGGAGGGAAGGAAAAGGTGGTGGTGCTAGTTACCAGCACTGACTGAGCAGCTAATCTTGCAGAACATTGCACAATATTAGGACTGTTTTCCAAGGAGAAGCAACTCTAAGGACTTTTTGTAGATAGAGTGAAATTCATTGCAGTGAATCAGCATTTACATCTGTATGTATTACTGAAATGGCCAGCACGTGAATGTCTGGTTTTAACTGGAGGGTAGGAGGTGGTGGGTGGAGCATGTGCAGGAGAAAGTAGGAGAAAAAAATATTCAATATAGCAAATACTGGCCTATAGAGTGCCATAAAATTTTTATCCTCAAGTCTTACATATCCTGTTTCATGCTGCTCATGCTGTGTCTAATTTTGATCATCTATTCAAGTAGGGGATAGCTGGCAGAATTATTTACCTTTTCTGTTTCCAAACAATGATGTGGAATTAATTTATCAGTAGACTTACAACTTATTTCCACTGGACTGTGTCCTGAAGTTTCCAGACTCATAAATATTATATTTAAGCCACAATTAGAGTTTTATGTCTTTCAGGTTCAGGCATGTAAAAAGATGGTTCTTCATATCTCCTCTAAATTCATGATTTATTGCATGGCCTTCAGATAAAGAACCAGTGTTTAAAAAAACAGAGTAGAGCATACATCTTCTAAATTTGTATGTAAAATCTTTCCCCTCCTTCTTGTCTCTGACTAATGAGAGCTATTTCTGGATAATAAATTGAGATTGTGCTTGAAGAGCATGATTTCCTGCTGTCTAATATGGGTTAATTAACAGATTGTCTTTCTAAAGGATCACTTAGTCTGATTAAATTTTAATTGAAAAACAAGGAAACAGATGAGCACTTAAAAGACTGAAATAACGACTGTTTCTGTCTGTGACAGATGTGAATTCTCTACTCATTTTGCCAGCTAGGAAGCATATAGAGCAAGAGGACACAGAGACAAAAAGAGGTGCTTCTACCTGTACTACTGTTTTTAATAACACTGCCCTTTGCATGTTTAATCAGTTATTTCCTCTCTTCACTGGGTTGTCGCTGTCAGCAGTTAGAGATTAAAAAAGCTCAGTGCTTGGTCCCTGTTACAAATTTTATCATTTTAGCATTGTTCCCACAGACACTCTGCACTTGTAAAAACAGAAAACCCAGGAGAAAAAACCCTGAAATGCCCAGATTGAAATTTGTCACTCTGTTTCTTTTGAGACTCAGTCCACTGAAGAACTTTCTGCATTGTTTAATGTGTGTAATTGGTGCTGTGTTAAAATAATGATGCCAAAGAGAAAGGGTGGAAGAGATCTATCTATCTATCTATCTATCTATCTATCTATCTATCTATCTATCTAATCTCAACAGTGCCTGGGAGAAGGTGTGGGAAAACTCTTTTCCACTTGGCAGAATAGTTAGAAACAGGTCTATTCTGCAAAGTCAGGACAGATTTTTAAGCCACTAGCCTTAATAAAGGCAGGGAGTTGTGACATTTCTTATGTTTTATTTCTAATGGCATTGTATCTGAACACAAAGGCTTTTGAAAAACTTCACTCACACACATATTTTTTGGAAGGTCCTGGAGCCTGTATGCAATAATAAAATGTGGTGGGTTCACACTGGCTGGATGCCAGGCACTCACCAAAGTCTCTTATCACTCCCCTCCACAGCTGGACAGGAGAGAGAAAATACAGTGAAAGGTTTGTGAGTTGAGATAAGGATGGGAAGAGATCACTCACTGATTACCATCACAGGCAAAACAGTTTCAGCTTGAGGATATTAATTGAATTTTTTACTAACAAAATCAGAGCAGGATGATGAAAAGTAAAATAAATCTTAAAAACCCCTTACCCCTCCCTCCTTCACAGGCTCTAACTCCTTGCATTCAGTGACTCAGGGAGACAGGGAATGGGGTTGATGGTTCCTGCCTCTGCACAGGGAGAGGAGTCCCTCCCACGGGAGACAGTTCTCCATGAACTTCTCCAGCATGAGTTTGTCTCATGGGCAGCAATTCTCTCTGTACACTGCAGTGTGGATCACTCTTCCACCGGGTTCAGCCCCTCAGGCTGAACAGCCTGCTCCAGCATGGGTCCCCCATGGGGTCACAAGTCCTGCCAGGAAACTTGCTCCAGTGTGAGCTCTCTCCATGGATCTGCACGTTCCTGCCAGGACCCTTCTCCAGCACAGGCCTCCCATGGGGCCACAGCCTTCTCTCAGGCATCCCCCTGCTCTGGTGTGGGCTCCTTCACAGGCTGCAGGTGGATCTCTGCATCCCCAGGGACTTCCATGGGCTGCAGGGGCACGGCTGCCTCACCGTGGGCTGCACCACGGGCTGTAGGGGAAATCTCAGCTCCAGAGCCTGGAGCACCTCCTGCCCTCCTTCTGAACTGACTTTGGTGTCTGCGCAGTTGTTCTTACATTCTCACTCCTCTCTGCTGTGGCTGCAGTTACATCAGAGCAATAACTTTTTTTCCTTCTTAACTGCATTATCACAGAGGTGTTACCATCATTTCTGATAGGCCCAGCCTTGGCCAGCAGCACATCCATCTTGGAGCCGGCTGATAGCAGCTCTGCTGGACATGGAGGAAGCTTCAAGAGGATTTTCACAGAAGCCACCCCTGTAGACCCCTCCTCAACTACCAAAGTGTGGCCACACAGAATAGATTGACTAGCCCATAGCAAGGATGCTATTGTTTAAATGCTCTTTGTATTTACAAGTGATTCTGGGATTGGGACGTGTGAATTTCAAGAACAGCTAATGTGATAGAACTTCAGATGCAAATAGGAATTCAGTGGTGTGTCCAGCTAACTCTTGCTGAGAGATTTTGGAGCTCATGTTGAGCAGTTCTGGCTTTGGGGTGTGTCAGTGTTCCTCCTCAGTTCTGAGCACCTAAAGAAACCATATAGAAGCTTCCTCAGAGTTATACTAAATGGTGAATATTCTCAAGTGTAAAGGTATATGTGTAGGATTAAGATGTGAATGATTTCTCATCCCTCTTCAAACTCAGTTATGCCCTTTGAAGGACATATACAGGGCTTCTTTACAGTGCGGTGATGCAGTTATTTAGTCAAGAGTGTGTTCTCTCCGGTAAAGACCATTTCTGTTTCTCTGTGTTTGTTAGTATCTTGTCTTACTGAACAGCCTGTTCTGTGCAGGTTAATCAGTAAATTAAAAGCAATGTTGAGCTCTAATCCACAGTTTTCTTCATAGCATGTACTTAGTTACTTTCACTGGAATCTGCTTCCTAAGTCCAGTAAAGGAACAAGGTATCCCAGTCTGTGCTTTCTCCATCTAAATGGAGATAATAAAATAGTGCAATAAAACCAGCAAGACTGCTTTAAAAGAAAAGAAGTGCCAGCCATATTGAAGTCTCAGTATAGGAGTTTTCCCACTTAAAAATAAATCAATAAATTGTGACAAAATGACTTTAAGAAATCAAGAACAAGATATGTAAAGAAACCCTCTGGGTGTTCTATGTTCTAAACTAACAGCCAAAAATGATGTCTAGTTTGCTGTCTGTTGTATCACAAAACTATGCAGAGTGAAAACCAGGCATGTATTTACATGCATTTTTTAAGCATCAGGCTTAGATGTAGGGACAGCACTGTGTGAAGTGGCATGTGCTAGAGGCTGAATTAGGTAAGAAAGATACTGCTTCGGTGAAGGCACAAGTTCCTGACAGACCAAAGTAAAGCATAATGAAGGGAAAGCAATAGAGTGTCTTGGTTCTGTAATTAATTTATGCATTGAGAAGCACTGTTGCATGAACAGAATGAAACACTTAAGAAGTTGGCTGAGTAAATGAAGAATCAACAAGATTAGCCAAACTTTTCCTGTAGAGCAAGTTCAGTCTTGTTATATAACCTTTTGGATAAAGTGTGTTATATACAATGCATTCAAGCTCTACATATACCTTTCTGTTTTGTATGCTGTAAGATAGTGGTGGATCATTTGAAATCACTTGTAGCAAATTTAAATAACTTTTTATAATTGCCGTATTAAAAACACACAAACAAACAAGAACTACTGACATGTTGAAGCAGTAATAAAAAAAAACAAACCTCTTTGAGTTCTTTCTCTGAAGACTGTGGAAAAATGAGAAGATAATATTCTATCTGCTGTATTGATAGAAGTGTGAAAGTATCATCTTATTCTGGATTACATCTTGCTATTGTTGGAAAAAACTCCTCCCTTGAAGTATGTTAATCCATATTTTGCCAGGATATTTTGCCAGGATATTTTTTCCCTACTGGGAATTTTCAAAACTGTCCTTTGATAAGAGAACTATATTTTAAGACTAAACTGTTGATTGAAAAATGCAAAATATGTATGTACTTGCAATAGCACTTGCACTGCATTTATGAAGTGATTGGTTATGACAGCAATGGGAAAACTTATCCCCTGCTATTTGTAGTTGATATACATAGGAATGTAAACCTGGGGAATAACATTTGCTTTCCTTGGTTTGTTTTTAATTTTTTCATCTATTTGAACTAATAGATAAGGGGGAAGGAATCCTGTATACTTATAGTGATCTCTCCAGTTTTTTTGCATAATCTTCATGTATTCTTTTAGTTATGTGTGTTATTTACATCTGTCAGCATCAAGCATGAAGCTTGTGGAATTTCAGTTCTTCTAGAAGTGAAAGTTAACATTATTTCCTCAATGACTACTTCCTATTTTTTGCTTCAGTTTCAACTTTGACCTTGTGGTAGGTGGCTACCATCCACAACCCCATTGTCCTGTTAGAAACAAGCTGTTTCTGCCTTGGATTTTGTTTGTTAAAACAGACTATACAAGTTCTAGTATTGCCAAGAGGCTTGCAGAATCTAGTTTAATATAGGCCAGCCGGGGATTCGCTCCTTTATGCTTAGTTGATCCAGAATAGACTTGTGTAGTCAACTGATGTCCTCTTCCACTAAATGTGGAATTTACTAATTCCCACCATCCTTCTGTAATGCAGGTGTTGCTGATTCATATCCTGCACCTCTTGACCCAACTACCTTCCAGCTCAACTCTTCTGCATAGGTCAGTAAAGGACAGTAAAACTCTCACAGGTTAGCAAGACACACGGGTGTTGCCTGTCAGACTGAGACAATGTGGTTCATTTGTCTTATTTTTCTTTCTCAAAAAAGGTCGCAAACCATTCCCCCACAGAGGAGAAGTAGGAAATCCAGGACTCAGCTAAAAGACTTCTTTTTACATCTGGCATGGTTCTTGCCCTGACAAACATGAAATTCATACTGCAAACACAGATAATGCTGAGAGGGAAATGAGAGGTCAGCTATCCTAAGTCCTGCTGGTTCGTGTAATCCTGCAGAGACTGTCAAGTGGCGAAGGCAGTCTCAAAGGCTTGTCCAGTTGGCCCTTTGTGCTGGCCCTGGTCATATTGCCAGTGTGATTCAGCTGGGAACTCTTGAGTCCAAGCGAGCAGTTAGGGCAAGTCTGTCATTACTCTAGAGATGGGAGTAAAAAAAGATGGCAGGAACCACAATTTTGTGCTTTTCTGGTGGCTTTCAACTGCTCAGAAGGGGAGGATGGTTACTATGCTTTCATGCTTTCCTGAGAAATCTTGCCTTGAGCAGATTACATATTAAAGGTGCCAGGTGCCAAGTGGCAGAAACATGCGTGTCCATATAGGGTGCTGCTGTTTTGTATTCTAGGCTGTGTGGGTTTTTCGTATTCTAATCCTTAAAGAATTTTTTTTTCCTTTCCAAGAAGTGATGAGCTTCCATTTCTGTGCACTGACACGTGTATAGCAGCCGTTCTAAAGATGACATGGGAATGAATAGCTGATCTTTCTGCTGCCTCAATGAAATCATTTCACCGTATGTGAATTCTCTTGGCTTTCTGTAGCTCTGCCACGTTGTGTCTCTGACTACCAAAGTAAGCAGCGTGGCACAGCAAGATTTTCTTAGTAGTACTGCATCTGTCTTTGAGGTTGGGAAGAGAGGTGGAAGAATATATATAGGCTAATACGAAGTCTTTATAGAACTCAAACAAGAAATTTTAATAAAACATAACTTGTGTATACCTCATATATCTAGACATGAAAAGTAATTGGGGAGAAAGACTTGTTTTATTCATTGCTAAAATCATCAGTTGCATAGTTGGCTTCACTTTCCTCTTCCTTACCCAAACTCAAGCTGCCAAGGTATTCCAGAGAGGAAAATATTTTCTCTGATGGACAGTATCTTCCATTCAGTTGGGGCACATCAGGGGTGCAGAGTGAAAGCAAATCACCTTCAATATCTATCTTGTTTGTTTGTTCTTTTCTCTTTCTCCAGTGACTATAACTCAGTGCACTAAATAGATTATGGTGTTTAGTATTCCATTAGATATATATTTGTTATTTAGCAGCTAAACACACAAACTTACTCAGTAGCTGAGCTATGACAGCTGTAAGCCAGGATTAATATATTCTAGTTTGATTGGGATCTACAACTTGATCTAGCTATAACGTACTTAAAAAATTCAGACTGTGCCTGTGAAATAGGTTCTGCTGCTTTTAATGTGCAAGCAGACATCAAAGTGCAATATGCCAACAGGACAGGAAACTTCTGGCCGTGGCCACTGTGCTGCCTGTCTGCATAAAGGACCTGAGAAAGCTGTCCTGTCAATCTAGCTGTGACCACCCACAGGCATTTTTCCATCAAAAGAGTTACTGGCTGAGGGTTTCTTTTCACATACATGTAGTCAGTCCCGAGACAATATTGTCCAGGTCAGCAGAACTTCGTAATGTGTATCTGACCTGGGAGTCTTAACGTGAGACTCAGGGTTTTTGTTACTGGAAAGATAGCCATTAACAATTAAATATGTTTTTATTGCATTTTAAAATATGATTATTACAAACAGCTGACTGCTACTGTAGCTTTATATAGCTGGAGCCAGAAAACCTAAATCACTGTAAAACCCATGTGGGACAAGTAAAAGGGTGTGCAGTTTGCATGGCATGGATTTTAACTGTTTATGTAGCTTTAAAGTCACTATGTGTTCTTTTAGGCTTTTTGTTCATACAACTGCTTGTACCATTTCACCTGTCTGTTTAGCCCTGCTGCTTCTGGATTTGGTTAAAACTGAAATATGGTTAAAGATGAACAGCAGTATACTGTTCATCTTATAGTTCAAATTTAGAATTTATTACCCTGGACATTTTTTTTGTGATTGGCTAAGTTGTCAGTATTAAACATACCTATGATAAGGTAACTACTGCACTTCTCTGGTTTCTTCAAATTGTATAAAAGATTAAGGTGTCAATGTGAAAGAAGATTGCTGTTAAAGCTTTTATTAGGAAAAGTAGGAAAGTCTCTAAAGTACTTGGTAGATTTTAAATTCAGTGTTTTTCAGTGCACTAAATATTTGCATCCTTGATAGAAGAATTTGAGAAAGAAGTGAAATTACTCATATGCTCTTTTGGAGTCAGAAGTGAGGACAAAGCCTAGGAATCCTCAAGAGATTCGTCAGTTATTGCTTTAATTGGTTCAGCTTTTGGATCTAGTAGCAAGCTGTGATTGTCCATTACAGTGTAATACTGTTGAGAGTAGAATGAAAGCCGTTGGGTCTAATTTCAGGCTTAATAGTTCAATTACATCTCCTTTCTTGTGGAAAAACAGCATTTCAAAAGACAATTGTTCATACCACTGGGAGAACCTTAAAGCTGTCATTAGATCTATATGTTAGATCCCCTGGGAATGCTTTGAATAACACGGGAGGGTTTAGTATCTTCAAAAGAGACCTGGCTCTGAGCAATATCTGACTGTTCTTCCTGTATGTAATAGGGTGCCTGTGGGACAGGATCTGTTCCTCTAGTTTATATTTAGTCAGTTTATTGTCTTGTCTTCAGTCTGATGTATCCATCTATCTGGCCACAAGTACCCCAGAAGTCCTTCTCTCTTCCTATTGCTTACTGTCATCAGATCCAGCTGTTCCTTACTAGAGTATCTTAAGATTTTCTTGCACTCCTGAGCTCTTAGAATGAAATCTGTAGTGGTGTGTGACCTATATGGGCCAAGACTTCGCCTTGCTATTTTTAATTTTATTTTGAGAACTTTCCAGACCTACTCTTACTCATATGGGGGCAGGATTCAAGTGGCAACTGCCTAAAACATCTTAGAGAAATTCCTCTTCTTGGTCTCACGTGAAGGAGATTTAACAACTATTTCCTGTGATACCTGGTGACTCTGGAGTTTCCCTGGTAATCAGAGGGTTAATAGAAATGTCACCAAAGCCAAGAAACACAAGGCTGTATTGGAGCTGTGCTGGGGTTTGTGGGGAAGTGAGAAGATACATATGCAAATGCAGTATATTGTCTGCTTGATTACTTTCAAATTACACCCCTTTTTTCTGCTTGTGTTAATGTCACCAGAAGAGGTGGTAATTTTAAGTCTGTTAAACTTTCAACAATAACACTAGAGTCTCTAAAACTTCTTTCCCTTTGCCAAGAGGCAGGACTGGAGTTGTAGGGAATGAGGGAGAAGAGGGATTTTGATTCTGTGAGGCAAAAGACATCTGACTGAAAATACAGTCCCACCTTTATCAGTATGAACTGTCTTGAGGTGGGAACTAAGGCAATATATAAATTATTAGTTATTTTCAGCTTTTTTTGGCATACTTGAAAAGGTATTTTTAGCTAACATTTTTCAAGATCCTAAAAACACTTGCACCATCTACCCTCGTCTTCCTCTTCTTCCTTCCCTCCTATTTTACAATCCAAAGACCTTTTGGAGGAAGCTTTCTGTAGTTTAAGAAATCAAGCACAGCCAACTTGGGGCATTCTGTATCCTAGCATATGAAAACAAAGGCATCTCTGATATTAGAGCCTAACAGATTTGCCAAGCAAAAACATGTTTGTTGTTCAGTTGTATAGTGTCCACTCACATTTTTTTTTTTTCTGTTTTAAGCCAAAACCTTTAATTATTTCAGTATGGGCAAAAGTTATGCTGCTTGGAAAGCAGCTACATATTTCCCACAGCACCAAGGCTATCTAAGCATGTTTTGTGACCATTTTTGTTCCTGCAGCTGGGTTGCATATAGTGCATTCAGACTTACTGCAGGCATAAAGTAACTTAAACGCCTGGACTGTAGATCATAGATAATTGTGTGCTAATAGCCAATGGCTGTGTGCAAATAGGGACAGGAAGAGGGTGTCAGCTGTGTCTGGAGAATTGTCTGTGGTTCACTATACCAGGGGTTTATATAACTTGTAGAGCTGGCCATCTGCCCCAAAATGTTAGCTGTGAAGGGCAGCTGTGTGCCACTCAGTCCAGCAGCTTCATCCCCTCAGATCTGGGCCCTCTTTGTACCTCCAGACTTCAAATCCTGGCAGGTCTTGACATAATTGTGTGTACTGGGAAACTGAGCTCATGAGGTCAGGCCAAGGTGGATTAATGCAATGAGATAATGGCCCGTGACAATGGGAGTGGATAGTTCACTGTGTCTCTTTGAGATCACTTGCTCTGTGAGGAAACAACAACTGAAAAAAAACCCCAAGTCTGCTTATGGAATGGAAAATGACTGGAAAACTGTGCTTAGTGTAACATTTAGGCAGTGGAAGAAGTCAAGGCATCTTTTCAAGAATAATAGATAACGGATTGTGTTTTTCATGTGATTTGGACATCGTTTGGGATTTTCAGGAAGTTCCTCTGCAGACCGTGGCAGAAATGAGTGATAGTACTTTGATTGGTTTCTTCTCAGATGAGCTTGTGATCCATTTTTTTTTTTTTTTTGGAAGCAGGGTGGCATTGTGTGTTTTACAAGCCTGGTCTCAACCTGCTTGTTTTAGGGCTGCTTCTCATTTGTACACCACTTTCGTAAATGAGTGCCTTGGTGAGAACTCTGTCCCTTTCTGTCTGGAGCCTGTAGGCTGTGGAAAGACATTGCATCCATTTTTACACACACTTTGAGTTTACCAGAAGGAAAAAAAAAATCTAGTTCTTTACCTTCATTCACTTTCAATGCTTCTCCTTTTATCTTCTATAACAGCCTGTGTGTTGAAAGTGTGTTTTTAATTAAATTGCTTGGATCTTGTATATGTACAATACATTCACTTTGAGGGCATTTTTATTACAGTGGGAAGGTGGTGATATGTAATAAGTCTCAAGAATAATTAAAACCTGTGTTAACTTGTGTATGTTTTCAGTAGTGATTGAACTTTGTGTTGAGTCTCTGCTGGGTCCAAGATCAGATCTTAATCAAGTAGAAAGGAAGGAAGGGGGTGATGGGGGAAGGAAGAGTTGGTGGTAGCTACCTTTGTAAGTTCTTTCCAGTTTAAGATAAAGATCACCTGTCATGTTTATTTCTAAAAAAACTTCTCAAAAAAAGTATATTGCTTCCAATTTTTTAGATATTTAGCTGCAGATAGTTTCTATGTTCAACACTTATTGAGGGAGGAATGCAGACAGTGGGTAACATTGTAAATCAACATCTGGAGATATCTTCACCTTTTTCGTATATGGGTGTAGACTCAGAGTTTTATTCTGTGTTTACACTGAAGGAGAAAAAGCAGAGTAACCTGGTAAGGGTTTAACTGCATCATGATGTGACAGGGCAAAGATTTAAATAACTAGAGATTTCCCAGAGAGAATATGGTATGTACGTTTGCTTTTTTCCTTTTACTTTGGGGAGGTGGAAATGCACTTCAGAATTAGCAAGATGCATGGTTTTGATCTGAAACTTTCTGCAGTAAATAATAATTAGTGCTTTGCATTCATCATGGCATACCAGATTCCACTGTGGAGGAAGAAAAGAGCTTGATTCAAGGACAATGATTGGAATTCTGTTCCATGAAATGAAGTGAAAAAAATGTTAATTTTTCTGTCTTTGAAAAGTACAGTTTTAGCGTTTGCTTGTAAATGGTTTGGTAGAGACAGCAGGTGAATTAACATGAATCACAAGAGCTTTGCCAAGGATCCTATGACATTCATACCCAAGTCAAGCTGAGGCATGTAACAGTGTTTTGAAATGGATAGTAGTTCTGAAGATGTCCCTAATATGAAACCAAATTCAAGATCTGCACTGGAGGTTAAATGCTAATTCAGTCTGCAGGAGTGTTATTTTCTTTCTGGAAGGGATTTATTTGGTTTAAACGTGTAAGTCAAGTAAACGTTTATCTAATTAAAACTCCCTATTGAAATGTCAGAGAACCTGCATTAATTTTTCTTATGCGAAGCAAGCTTTTAGTATTTCATAAAATTACTGTTAGTGAATATACTAGGCCAGCCTTCACAAAAAACTCAAGAGATTATTTTGAAAGTATAAGCTAATTGGGGAAAACCTGAGAGGGACAGACACATTTCTTTTTTAGGCTGCCAGGATTTTACAAGATTGATTTTTATTTTTTTTTTTTTTTTTTAACAGATTGTGTCAGATGCTGCTGGACAGGGGGTTGCCATCACTGGGAACAATACTTTCAACAACTGGAATTGGCCTAACGCTGTGATCTTTGCTGCTACTGTGATCACTACAATTGGTAAATATTTACTATGTCAACCTTCCTAGCTGCAGTTTTCTGTAGGCTCTACTGTGTTTGTACTCTCCCATTTCTGTGTCAAGGTAGCCACCGAATAAAGTCCCCATGGCTGGAGGTGCCTAAAGTACGTGTTCACCTGCAGATTCATAGAGGAAAAAACGGAGGGGTTTGGCACTCTCTCTGTGTGTACAAAAGAGAACAGTGTGCCTTCCAATAAGTAATGGATTAAAGGTGCTGTTGGAGTTGGCTGGTGTCATTTCAGTTCCATTGATTCATGCACTTAAATTTCCAAATCATGAAATTCCAAAACAAAAGCATAACAAAGCATTCCATTAAGCTAATACCTAAAGCAAGTGCATATGAGGTTTTTGTATCATTGTCTTGTTACACACGTGTCCTCTTGAGGTACTACTAAATTGTCAGTGTTCCTGGCTGGCAGAACTAACTAGACTTTATATCCGCTTCTTAAAAAAACAGGTGAAGCAGAGCAACTGTGCTTTTTAAATATCACTACTGATTTGTGCTTTAAGACCCCCTGCACTGGAAGACTTCTTCCTCCTGTGATATATAAGTTTTCAGAACTCAACATCATTTGCCTTCTGCTCTTACAGAAAAATCTTTGCTATGTGGTGTTGTTACCCACTTGTTGCACCTACAATTAAAAAAAAAAAGGAACACAAAATAACCAGAGAGGACTGAATGTACAAGTCTTACTGTTAAACCATGTGCAGTACTTTGGTTTTCTTTATTATTTAAAATTCACAATACCCAGCTTATAATATAACTTATAAAAATTTTTGAAGTCAATAGTACACCTAAATAAGAAACCCCCGTCAGAAGTTCAGAAAATAGGCTGCTGATTTTAGAGCCTGAATCTGTATAATGTCCTGGGTTCTGTGACCAGCAAAGAGCTAAATTCACTTGAAATATCTTGCACTTACTTGCCTTGCACTTAACTCGCCAGCTCTTACCCTGCAAAGGGTATAACAGTATAGTATAGTGGATCTTTCATCTGGGAGCTAACTTCAGGATGAATTTTGAGTTTCATTCCATAAAATTAAATCAGTCAAGTTTTAACAGTGCTGTTTAATATTGGGACATCATATTAGAAGTTTTGAGAGGAGCTTTATTATCTATTTATATATATTTATAATCTTGTCCAGAAAAAGACACACAAAATCTAGGGAACACTTAAAGTGCACTTTGTTAAAGTAGAATTAGAAAGCATCCAGTTTTAGAAAATGAGTAGCTGGAGTAAACTAAATCCCTTTTAGATGGTGAAGTAAGGAGTGCCTGACACAGCAGGAGCCCACACAATGTTGTTTTGTGCACAGGTAGAATTGCCTTGAATTCTCTTCAACAAGAACAGACAGAGGACATACTTTATCTCTTTCAGGTTATGGAAATGTTTCCCCAAAGACACACGCTGGGCGTCTCTTCTGCATATTTTATGGGCTTTTTGGAGTCCCTCTCTGCTTGACGTGGATCAGTGCTCTGGGGAAATTCTTTGGAGGACGTGCCAAGAGGCTGGGCCAGTTTCTGACGAAAAGAGGAGTAAGCCTGGTAAGCCCTTACTTGTTTACCCTTGAAGTGTGTAGTTTTGATGCCTGAATTAAGCTTACACTTCTTAACTTGCCTGCTTATGTTGTAGTAAATGAACACTTGCACAGATACAAATTTTCCCAAATGGTGTTGCATTGAAAGAAATAAAAGAGGGATAGGGTCTGATGTGCTAGTTCTGCAAGAAGTTCAGCAAAATGATATCTCATAAAAACCTTTAGTACTACTTCTTACGTTAAGACTTTCAGGGCAGATGTATTTGAGGCTCCGTTTCACAGACATTTCATTCAAGCTCCTCGGGCACAGAAATGAAAATAAGCTGTCCTGCTTGGCTCCCACCTGCCTGCATGCTAGCATGAATATTTCCTGCTGTGCAGTGAATCTACTGCGAAACAATATTTTGTTCTGAGTTATTAGCATTTGGCTTTTTGTTTGCGGCATTTTGTTGTTTTTTTGGTGATGGTTTGTTTGGGTTTTTTTTTTCTTCCCCTCCCTCCCTTCCCCACTGCAAGTGAATTCTCAGTTCTAACTCTGCACAGAAATGGGAGGCAATGGATGGTCATAGTGCCTGAAGGGCACTGGGACTGCTTCAGGTCCTGGTTTCAGAATCAGAGCAAGAAATTTCTTGGGTTTGCACCTGAGAAGAAAGTACAGAAATAACAGTGAAATGTATGTGTATGTGCAGGTTTGTACAGAGATTGGCATGAGTGGCAAAGGGAAGGAAACAGAAATAGAAGAGAAACACCTTAAAATGCTTCTAATCTTCTATATTCAAATGAGTAAAAGGAAAATTAGAGGTAACTGATGGCTTTTTAGACTAGAGTGCTATGTCCATATACCATGCCAATTTATAAAATACCAGGGACTCCTTAAACATTTCCAAGAGTGTTCCAAGAGTCTTTTCCAAAGAAAACTATGAGCAATTAATCCTTTTTGAGCAAACAGTGGAAAGAATAGGGAGTTGTGCCTAAAGGAAAAAAAAAATTGTGTTTACTTCAGTGACTTCTAGTGACTTTTAATTATGGTAGCTAAATTGTTAGCACAAAACTGAAATATCTGGTACTGTCAGATGATTCTTGGTGCCATGGGTGGGGGGGAAAAAAAATTTGAAATCTTTCCCTGATATTTCCTTTTTTCTTCACAGAGAAAAGCCCAAATTACATGCACAGCTATTTTCATTGTTTGGGGTGTCTTAGTCCATCTGGTTATTCCTCCCTTTGTCTTCATGATTACTGAAGGATGGAATTACATTGAAGGCCTCTATTTCTCGTTCATCACTATCACCACCATAGGATTTGGAGATTTTGTTGCCGGTCAGTAATTGTATTTTATGTATTATTTCATTACGTGCATAGTGTGTCAATTCTACTTCCAAACTTAATGTGAAAAGATGTTTTCTAAGCTTTTCCAGCACATTTTGCAGGATAGAACATTCCATTAAGGCTGGGTACTGATCCAGTGGAGTAGATCTGGCTCTTCAGTGTTGGGGTAAACATCTAAAGCCTTTATTGGGTTAATTCTGCAGCCAAATTCTAGTCCTTAAGTCCTTCTGGTTCCCCAGATCTGTATTTCAGGCAAGGAGCTACCCTGCCCACCATGGTAGCTGTGCACCTTTGAATGAGATCCAGTATACTAAGCAGGATGTGTAGGCATTGAGCAATACTTTCTACAGCTACCTGGAACTAGTCAATGGGGAATGCTGAGTATATTCCTCTCTCCCTCCTAATCTTCTTCTTTCTCTAAAAGCCACTTCTATATTCAGCACTTTGGTCCTTATAAGTGGAACTATGGATTTTTTTCTCAAGGAAGGTACCTATATATACATACTTAAAGTGGCAGGAAGAAGACTTGCAATTTTTGAACAGGAAGATGTTCTCTTTTATATCTTGTAACGATATAAATGAAAATAAGATGTCTTATAAATATGCTTGATTTTCACTTTGTTAGTCCAGTGGTCAGAATACATGTGGCCAAGAAGTGGAAGATGTGGGATCAACTTTCTCTTTCATTTCTCCACTCACTGCCTCTCTGACCAGTGTTCAAATAACAAGGCTCTTTTAGTGAGCAATTCTCAGGGTCATTAGTCTCAGGGTCAAAGGTTTATCAACTGTGAATCTTCTTTCAGTAATGTTTTTTGTTTTAATTTCCCGTAGGTGTAAATCCAGATGCAAACTACCATGCGCTTTACAGATATTTTGTGGAGTTATGGATCTATCTGGGACTAGCTTGGCTCTCACTCTTTGTTAACTGGAAGGTCAGTATGTTTGTGGAAGTCCACAAAGCAATCAAGAAACGGAGGAAAAAAAGAAAAGAGTCTTTTGACAACCATCCTCGGTCTAAAAAACCCCTTCAGATGGGTACCTCAAAGGATGTCAATATTTTCAGCTTTCTTTCAAAGAAGGAAGAGACTTACAATGACCTTATAAAGCAAATTGGGAAGAAGGCCCTGAAGACAAGCAATGACAAAATGATTATAGTGGAAAATGCCAAACAAATGAATGCCAGTATAGATGTTCAGGTGACTTATACAAAGACAGAGTCGTTTGAGTATGATGAGACTTCCCTGGACATTCAAAATGGTCACGTACTGAGACCCCTCCATGACAAACATATTGGAGACAGCCCTCTAGAAGGAACCATGTTCGTGAACCAGCTAGACAGGATTAGTGAAGAAGAAGGTGAAGTGTGGGATTCCAGAGACTATCGACCCTTAATATTTGAGAATGCCAATATAACATTTGTAAATGAAGATGACGATGAAGAGGAAGATATCTCAGATGATGAGGAAACGTCAAAATCCTCTATGGATGATAATCTTGCAGAGGAATCTGAAACTGCAAAAAAATTGGTAAAATTCCCATCGTCTGATGAATCTTCCTTTACAAATAATGAGCTAGAACTTTCTGTGCCTTATGAACAACTGATGAATGAATATAATACAGTAAGCAATGTGAAGGCTGCCACGTGAAGCATGCTGGACAATGGTTTTCTGAAAGTGGTCAGTGCATATTGAACATAGAGCAAGGAGAAACGTATGTTTGCATCTTCTCCTGTCTCTCTGAAAACAAAAGCAAGTCCCAGACTAAGAAACTCCAATCTCCTTTTCCCATCCTAAGTTGGCTTCT
Source organism: Certhia americana (assembly GCA_018697195.1). Classification (NCBI taxonomy): domain Eukaryota; kingdom Metazoa; phylum Chordata; class Aves; order Passeriformes; family Certhiidae; genus Certhia; species Certhia americana. Next base: position 82,479,284 of record CM031859.1, on the reverse strand, counting down.
GAGCCCATCAGCTTTGCTTTTCTAAAAGACTTGTAAAATAACAGTTGAATATGGAGTCCCACTCCTTCTTTAGATTTTATGGTTCTTGAACAAAATAGAAAAGACTAGTTAATACACTGGATCTATTCTGAGTTCATGCATTTCATTGAGGAAATAGTTTGGGAGTGTAACTATACTGTTGCAGGACTGTTTGGGGCATCCAGTGTGTTCGGTTACTCCATTAGCCTTTCACCTCTGAAAACCTGGATTTGAATCCTGCTTTTATCACAAATCAAATCAAGGGGGTTGCCCCCTGTTAAGTTGTTACTGCCAAAAATATGGCAGTAGCACACTGTACTTAATGAGAAACTTTGGATGGAACGCCAGGACACACAGATCTGAGCTGGGGTGTGCTGGTAGACTGAAAAGGAAGCTTCTGAAACATCTCTGTAGAATATGTCAGTGCTTGTCAAATCATAGCGAATTCTAACTTCATAAATAAAATAATAAAATTAGAAGTTCCAATGTAATGGATGGAGAAGGAGCCCTCTAACAAGGAAGAATCATCTGAGATGAAATTGGGCTGCTAAGCTGCACATCAACCCCAGAACTGTCAAAGAGTAAAGTGTCTGGAAGACTTATTGATCAAAGCATGTATGAGCATAAGCAGGATGAAGTGAAATTTTTTAGTGTTGAAAGTGTCCTTCCACTGTCCATTTCCTAAAGGAAATACTTGAATGAACCTTATACAGTATCTGTGTACAGGTGAAGTTTTATTGACACTGTTCTTCTTAGGAAAAAATCACCTTGGGAAGCACAGATATTCTCCAAATGCCCTAAAGCCTGTCAGAAGGGATGTGTAGCACTGCTGCTGATCTGGGCAGTGTGTTAGTCAGTATTGTTGTTTGATGTTCCTCCCTGCTTTGGTACTTCAAATATGACTTGAATGGGAGATGGTTTTTGAAACAGTTGATTACACTTTGTATATTTTTTTTGTTTTGTTTTGTTTTTAGAGTTTGACCTATGTGCATATAAAATGGTTATTCTATCCCACTTGATAGAATGTTGGGCAGTATCAAACCTTGGGCAAACTGAGATGTGATCAAGTGACTTCAGGCTATAAGGCACTTTTTTTTAGAAGGAACTTTTGCTCTAAGCTTCTAAAAGTATTATTTTTTGCCTTTGAGATGGGCTACTCACTAGAAGGAAGCATTTCTGTTCATAGCATGTATGCCCAAATTGTTTTGGCTACAAAGAAATGTTACCATGGTTTTATTTTTCTTTCTTTCTCTATATCTATGCATTCACCCTGACAACTCTTTCAAATGAGGCTCTTGATTATATGCTGGCAAAAGGTACTGACCTCAGTTTTATCCAATATACTTGGAACAGAAAATAGCCAAGACCGTTAAACCTTAACATGTCAGGTTCTGCTGATCTGTTTGGTTTTAGAGTATTTAAGACATTCTGGTATGTCCGAAAGTTTCCAAAGTTCAGTGAACAGTTGAAAGTTGTCTCAGTCTCATTTTCAGTGTAATGCTGGCAGACTCACTAGCTCTGTAAGAAGACCTTACAGAACCTTGCAAAGCTAATCTTAAATTGCTGTCTACTTCTGATAACTACAAATATTGGCTGCAGCTTCAGTTGCTGGCCTGTTCCACAGAAGAAGGAGGATATATGGGAAGCTGGCACTCTGGTTGGATAGCCTTTAGATGGGAAGTTTTGAAGTTACCTACTGTGAAACAAGGGACCATCTTTACTATTCTGTTTCTTTCCTAGAATTTTCCACATATATGACATTTTTTCAAATAGAATGTGTACACATTGGCCAAATTGTGGCCAACTTGTGTCCACCTCTGTTCTACTAAACAACTGTGGAGTCAACATCATTTGATTTGTATTTAATCTCCAATTTATAGTAGTATTTTGAAGAGAGATTCTCATTTGTAATCAAATTTTATTATATTTACACTGTTTGGAGCAGGGGTGACTGGATGAATTTGACTTGTATCTGACAGGAAAGAGGGAGAAGCCATATCAAGATGATTCTTACTTACTTCTAGTAAGATACCTTAATCCCCACTCTTCTAAAATTACTCCAAGCCCTTCAAGTTTCTGTATCTGAAGGGCTGTGGTTGACAGCTGTACTTTATAACTGTAAGAAATGTTAGGTAGGATTATGTGCATATGCACAGGATGCTTGTGTAGTCAGTTTAGCCTTCTCCTTTTTTTCTTAGTATTTTTTGTTTAAAAAAGTCCGCACTAACTTAAAAGAAAACGAGAAAGCACTCCATATAGCTTTTGTTGTCCTTCACCTTGTCTTCCATTATTGATGCAAAGATCAAAGTTTTAGTGACAGTTAGAAAGCTACAGGACAACAAGGAGAGAAGAGACTTCCAGCAAGTGCATGAAATGGAAAAGCATAGTCCAATCTTCATTTAAAAAAAACAAGAAAAAAAGAAAGAAAAAAATCTCTTTAATACCAAAATAATACAACCCAGACACTTGGCTGGGCTGCTTTGACTGGGAGGGGATGTTGCACACTGGAACCCAGACTCTGTTCTGCGTAGTGAAGTGCACTTGTACGCCAGAGCTGAGAGTAGATGGGGTCTGTTTCATATTATCAAGCTAGATGTGGCTCTCTGGCCTTTCCCAGTGTAGTCAGCATAAACTATAAGCCTGCATAATAAGTATCGTGGGATTTAAAGTAATAGTTTAAATTTATTAAAACAAAGTACAATATTCCCAGTTTTTTGGGGAAACATGATCACACCTCACAAAACTGTTCTCAAGATATCCCACCATGTGCCTTAATGTAATCTTAACACTGGGAAAAAAAATCCACTTTACACAGGGGCCAACAGAATTGGTCTCGTTAAGCCCTACATGTTTCAGAGTTTCGGAGGGGTTTAGTCAGTGCATAGCTTTCATAGTAGCTCTCTCCAAAAAGCTGAACCATTTCCCAGGGTTTTTAAAATTATGGTGCCATCTCAGAAGTGCCAAAGTACTAAACAAGACAGCTTTTTGCCTGTCTGTCTTCCATATCTTGAGAAAAGAAGCTGCCTGGGGGATCAAATGTCTTTCTGCCTTCAGATTTACATGTAGTGACTTAAAGGGGTGTCCAGGCTGGATTTTCTTCAGCTCTGAAAGTGTTTCTGAGTGAATTCCCCAATGCTACCTGGTTATGTCTTGTAGTTATTTCAATTATTTGGTCAATCTGGAAACATTTTCTTTGGACACCAGTTGATGTCATTTGGCTAACCAATATGTTAACAGTTTTCTTCAAGCTGTGGAATTGGTTTTATAGGTGAGAGAGATCTCTTCCTGGAAAGAGAGGAAAGGGGGATTTTTAAACAAAGGAGTCAAAAAGCTTAAATGCATGTATAAGGAAGAGATGGAATAGCAGTGAAAACTCTTCTTTCTAGCTATTGCCTACAAGTTGGTTTTGTTTCCAGTCACAGCATGTGATGGATGGGTTCACTTACTAATTTTGCCAAGATGAGCCAGTACTTTCAGTTTTATTCTTTTTTCAAAAAATTAATCCTGAAATGTGACCATAGAAGTCTGTTCCTGCAAAAGGCCTTTTAAGTGCCATGGACTATGTGACCCCATTCTTCACGACATCATCGTGATGCTTCTTGGGTTTGTATTGAGCTATTGAAGACTATTTTTACCAGAAGGGCGTCACTTTCAGATACCTGGCTCACATCAGGCAGCCTGACGCATCTGATACACTGGTATGAAGTCACTTAAGAAATACAAAATCAGAGTGTTAAATTTTTCTGAACGAATGATTCGTGAATCTGTTGCTGGCAATGGATATCACAAAGCGCGCAAAATTAAAACCAGACTGATAACAGATCCAGGGTGACACAGCTGTATATGCGAAGATTTTATTTTTCCTCCAGTTGATCTGGGAGGCTGTTTAGAGACAGATGAGGAGAGCAAAAAGCAATATGACTGTTGACTAAACAAAAGAACTTTGTAGACATGTAATTTTTGTGCCTCCTGGGATTCAGTCCATTTGTATTTAATTCAATCCATTTGGATTTAACTTTTAAAAATTAGCTTGTCTTTCATATGGCTTTTGACATTTGTGCAGTTCTGACTCTCACCACTCCATAATATGCCTGTCTGTCTGTTCTTTGTTGCTGATTGTCACTGGAATCACACTGTATGTAAATATTTGCTAAGTCTTTGTAAAATGTAATTTATTTTAATATTTTGCAATAAAAAATTTACAATTTATCCTCTCTGTCATGATAAGAATGGCAGTCAATATTTCTTTTTACAACTACGTACACTTGTAATACACCTTACAGATGAGACTGGTCCTGGCCCAAAGAGCTGGAAGGTAAAGAGCCAAAAAAGCAATTTTTTTAATGTGAGCAGATGCCTGAACTTGTATGGGGTATTGATGACTTCAGTTCAACGGCATCTGGTCTTCAATTAGATACAGCATAGCAAAGTATTTTTCAATGTGGATTTTGGGACAGCTGTTGAAAAATAAACTGAAGTTTATTTTAAGGGCTGTGTTTTATCAGTGGACTTACAAAGAAGATGCACAGAGATGGGAAGTGTTAGAATTAGTCAGTACAGTGATAAACTAAAATGGACATTTATGACTGGTATCTGAATCTCATGCCATAGCTATTAAAATATCTGAGTAGCTCTTTATGAATTCTCACAATATTTCTAGTAGCAGTGCTCATCGTTTTTCAGGCTGGAAGTATTTGCAGTCCTTCAGCTCCAGCAGTTTCCTTGGCAACATGCTGGAAAATAGCTAACTACCTGCCTTAATGGGCAGCAAAATGTGACTTGGTAATACCAATGATAGAGATGGACCCATTTGAAGATATTAGGCCCAGCCCGAGGAAGAAGAGAGTTTAGACAACTGCGTGGAATTGCTGAGGCATGAGCTAGGAAAGTGGGGAGATGCATGGGCATAGGAGCAAAGGGAGGCTGCTGTTTGGTTTGAGTGAGGGTAGCCTATCTCTGCTTGTCCTCCAGCCACACAACAGGAGCAGTGAAGGAGGAAGTGCCTGACTGGTGACTGATGCCAAAGAGAGCCAAAGAGGGAGGTGGCAGCTCCTCATGGAGCTGAGGGCAGCACATAGCATGAAGTCTGGTAGCACCCAGTACCAATTCTACCACCTCCCAGCAGGCTGGAGACTATTGTTCACCTTCTGCCCTCAGAATTTTAGTAGTGTCATTAATTTATAGAGGGGAGGGCAGCAAGAAGTAGGAAAACAGGACAAACCTGTATCTGTTACCTGCCTGTTCTTACAGTCTGTGCTTGGCTGTGGGTTCTCTGAACACAATAGCTTAATAGATAGATAAAATCACAGACCAGCTGACACTTAAAAAGCCTGAAATGTTTTCACTGAATGTGTATTGTATGCCTTTAGACTGCAACATGATACCAGCAACCTGCAGCTCATGGACACAGAGAACTCAAACCTTTAATTCTGAGAGATGAAGACAGTAGGAAAGCAGGACAAGTTGCAGTTCAGGATCATTTTAAACAGGGAAATGCTACTTCATTCAGGCCAATTTCCTGTAGCTGGACCCTGAAGAACCCATAAAATACCTCTCTCAACTCTTACACAAGGAGCTCTGCTACCTGTAGTTCAAAGAGAAAAGGTTTTCTTTTTAAATTCGTGGCTTGTACCTTGTGCCTGTCAGCAAGGGTTGCCTAGTTAATGGGGTTTTTGGTTGGTTGATTTGAACTTTTTTTTTTAACATATATTTAGCCTCAACCTGCTCTTGGTAAGATAACTGGTACTGTAATATATAAGAATAAAAGGTTGTGCTGAGTAAAATGTTCATAAGATTTTTACTTCATTTTGTTTCCCAGAGAATTCCCTTGACCTGCACCCAGACTGGGCCTTCTCCACATACCCTGCCTGGGTTTACTGGCTGATTGTGGGATGTGGCTTCATCCCTGAGGAAAGGGGAAGTGATGGGTGGAGTAAACCCAACCCTGACCAGAGTCACCTGCCTTGCTGAGAGCAAAGCCATGGCATTGCCTCGTCCTGGCAGGCCCTTGGCTCTCCACTCAAACTTGTTCATCACTAGGTCTTGTGCAGCCTGGGGTACTTGAAGGGGTTGATGAGGGATATTCACTTTTTTGGCAAATACTTGCTTTTGTGATGCAGGTGATGCAACTCCTGCTGTCTCTGGCATGAGGGCACAGACTTAGGGAAAGAGGGGTGTAAACCTTACTGCCTTGATTTTATTCCCAGCTCCCAAGGAAACAGACTCGTAAGGGGTTGGGGATTTTGGGGGGCCAAGGGGGGGTTGATGTTTTGTGGACAATTGGTGTCCAGGCAGGTGTTGTGCATCTTAGGGTGAACAAAGTAGCAGCCACTGGTCATCCTGGACTACACAGCCAGCCTAGCACAGGTACCACGACTGATAGGAGCAAAGAGGTCCAAAACAGAACACCCACAAATACTCATCTAACTGACCAAGGGAATTTGCTGTTTCACACCAGCAGGACTTCTCTGGAAAGGGAGAGTTAATGTGGACTGGGATGGTGGAGGCATTATCCTGCACAGAGGCTTCCTGAAAGCCAAGTATCATGTTGTAGCTGGGAGGGCTTTCTCTGACAGCCAAGACTCCAAGTACAGCCCATAGCAAGAACTCCTTCTGGTTAATAAAAACAATGAGCAGATATGTAGAAAATATATTAACATATGAAAAATACTCTGATTAAAATGTTCTGATAATAATTTTGGATTTTACAAGTTAAACTGAAAGAACTGTGAAGTCAAAGAGTTTTGGTTTTCTATTTTTAGAATATTTTTTATGGGATGCCAGAATTTCTCTCCCTCTTGTAACTCCTTTCTGCTCATAGGAAAGAGCAGAAGAGTGATAACTCACTCTTCATATTTTGATGGTTATGTTGTTTCCTACATGGAGAAACCTGTGGAAAGTATACTGTCCCTTTTCTCCTTACTGGGGTACAAATGACAAAGAAAGCAGAAAAAAAAATTGAAAACGTGAACTCTGAAAAATTGAAAGTCTCTGAAACTCTGAATTTCTCCTTGGTGAGGAAGTTAAAACACAAAATATCTTAAGTACAAGTTGGTATTTTTCCAATAGACATTCTTTGACACTTCCCATGCTATCTTTTAATAACATTCTTTTGGCTGCTCTCCTAAGTATGCTAAACAAAAGCACTCATGTTTTCAAATTAGGTCTATGCATTATTAATTCAGGTAAAATATAAATACTTTGACACATTTTTAATCTTATTTGATATAAAAGTTTAGTGTGGCACCATAACATGCCTATAATTGTAAGGAGAATGCACTCAGTAAGAATGACCAAGAGCAAAAAATTCCTTTTTAAGTCCTGTCAACAGCTTAGCACTGTTCTGTGGACTTTTGGCTTTGGACACTTGTTGATCACATTTCTGTTTATCTAGTTAACCTTTTGGGTGTATAAGGAAGTATCATAATTCCTAATGCCGCTAAGATCAGAGACAAAAATCCTCTTCTGTGCTGATTTGTGGGTTGGGCGTTATCCATACTGATCAAAATAAACTGTGCAGAGGAGCACTTGTTCCTACATACTCCTGGTTGCTGGGCAGAACTGCAAAATATGTGCATACCAATGTGAAATAAATCTCTGTTCACATTGAAATAGAAGTCACAAGCTTCTGAAGCTAAATTATAAGTGTTTATTCATAAAGCTCTGTTGTCCTTCTCTGGCAACCTTCGTATTTGTGGCTGATGGGTTATTGGAAGCTAGCAAAAAAGTAAAGGAACAAATTAACACTTCAGATGCAGACAATCTCTATTGATATACTCTATTCCTCTCATCCTGGGACTTTTGCCAACTCATCTCTGGCACAGCTGGAAAGGAAGGAAAAATAGTAAAGCTAATTGGCTTGCTTTTTAATTGTTGATTAGAATGGGAAATTAATGCAAAAGCAGGAGTAAGCAACACACCTTGGACACCTGAGGAGGATGCTGCACTCTTTGTCTGTTTTTGTGGCTGGTTTTGTAGCTGTTAGTTTTTAATAAATGATAGAAAATGGGTGGCTTAAAGTGAGAAAGGTTTGCAAGGACGGCTTGCTTTCATACAATGAAGAAGACTCGAGTTTTAAGGGTTTTTTCTGTGCTGCTTATCTTCAGAAAGTGAAATTCACCAATGTAAATGGTGAGACTAGACTCTAAGCTATATGTTAGAGATCAGGTGAAGGCAAGAAGGTAAAGAAAATGCCCATTTTAAAAATTAAACCTTCAAGTTACCTGTAGTTTTGTGGAGTAAGTTCTCTATCATTCACAGCTGCTCAAAATGAGAGAGCCTGACATTTAGCCTCAACTCTGGTAATCTCAACATATCAGTCAGGCCGAGCTAAAGGGATGGGATGTTGAAATAAGAAATTTTTTTACAGCAATACAAAATTTTTATCAAGTACAGGAAGAATTCAGAACTACACTAGGTGAGGAATCTGTTAATTGCGGGGAGATTTGCTCTAAAACACTAAGAAATTAGTTTTCTGGCAAATAATTTCAAGCAGTTTTCTGAAGATGTCTGGCCGAGTGATATTGATGTCTCTGGGGGAGTTTAATTCTATGATGTTTGTCAGTAGGTGCAAAGTATAATCTTACGGAGGCATAACAGCTGAAAGCTGCAAAATCTGCATGAAAGAAATGGCAGCCTTTTAAAATATGTAGGCTTGAGACAGGCTTCTTTCAAAGAATGGAAGGAAAATTAAAAAATAGTGAAAAAAAAAAGTGGAGATGGATTGTAGCTCTAACTGGCTCTTATTTAAAAGCTTCTGCCCCAAATATTACTGTGCTTTCGAGTGCTGTGTGGTTTTGGGCATGCACAGGATAAACTCTGGCACAGAGAGGGAGCAAGAAACTTTGGGGTTGTCAGAGAATAGTGACTGTAAAATGACCATTCTTGAAAGCAATATCAACAAGACTCAGAGTGAGTTGAACTGTGGTTTCAAACACACATTCCAGTCAGACCTATGCAGTAATGACCCAACTAATTTTTCAAGGAAGGATTTTCCAATCCTTTGGTCTGTATCTTCTGGTTCCCATCACTTGCCTTTTTGCTTATTTGTCTTAATTTCCCCTTCTTTTAGCTGTGTTGCATGTCCCATGCCCCCAGGAGCATCAAGGCTGCCTGAAGGCAGGACACAGCAGCCTCCTGGCATTTGAGGCTGTTAGCCAGATAATAGACTTCGCTTCTCCACTCAAACAATGTCAGTCTGAACTGCTTCAGCTACAGGAGGCAGACACTGAACAACCAAGGCACCCAGCTGAGCAATCATGGCTTCCTTCAGTGAAAAAATCAAACTTTGGCACACTTTCAGCCATGCTGTTTTTATCTGCTGGGGATTAAGGTTTCCATGGATGTAGTTCAGTAAGGGGCATCGGTAGAACTTGACTAGGGTGCAGTGAAGTGGTTTGGGCAAGCCTATTGAAATACAGGGACTTGTTAGTGAGGCTGCAGTACAGAGCAGGTTTTGAAAGGGGCTATGCCTATTGTGAATTTTACTTGCACCTATTCTAGCTCCATGTTCCTCCTCCCCTTATTCCCACTCCAGTTCGCATTTACCACCACTCCTGCACTCCTCCACCCACCCCACTTCATAACCACAGTAGTTCCTACTGCTGCAGCCTCTGAACTGGGAGGATAAAGCTTAGCTCTTTCTAGTCTGGAACTCTCCAGAAGGCTTCCAAACCTTAGACACACTTCAGCTTGTTGTGTGTTTAGATCTCTTGGCATGACTACATTTGTCTTTGTAGATGTGACCTAAAATCACGTTACCAATGCGCCAAGTAAGCAGCAGAGCTATCACCTGTTTAAATAAACCATTGGCTCCAAATCAACCATTGACCAGAAGAAAAGAAATTGAATAGACAAAATATGTTTGATTATTTACTAAAGGCATAATGGCCTGGAGACTGAAAGCAAAGAGTTGGACTGAAAACCAGATGGCAACCAATATAATCTAGACAGCGTACATATCGAATCTTTAGGGTACAGAAAACTCCCACAGTGGAATTTTTTTAAGCAGTAGAGAAATCCATATGTGCTACTTTCACAGTTACAGTAACTCCAAATAAATGCCAAAGCTGTGACTTTAAAAATACCATAGATCAATGTCAGGAACCATTAATATATAACACTTGACTGGAAGTGGCCTCAGAATGCCAGTGAGAGGGGAGGAGCGGGAATGGGGTCTCACACCACTGTGCAGAAGCCCCCACCATGAGATTTGCCACTTGTGTTATGAAGGAATCTATAGAAAGCTGATAATGCATAAGAGCACAAGCTCATAGGATGGATGCTGCTGGTACCACGTGCCATAATTGAATTCTAGGGTGTTATGGTGCCAGGGAGTGTAAAGGGATCATTTCAGACTGGGACAATCAGCTGATTACAGGCACAGAAGAACAGACTATGAATAGCAGCTGCCAGTGGCCCCAAGTAGAACTATCAGAGATATTTGTATAGTTTGCATTGCTCTTGGCTGGTTAGTCTTGAACTGAGGTAGAGTCTTCAAGTATCAGGGATATGTAGCAGCACCAAAGTCATTGTACACAAAAATGAAACCCTAGGAATTAGAAACAGCACTAGATAGAGACAGTTGCCATCTAGAACTTCGAAAAGGAGGAGGAAAATGGAGCAACCCTCACTCCAGAGCCCCTGTCCACAGCAGGTACTTTACATGATAGGGAATAAGAAATTGTGTCAACTATAGGTGAAAAAAATTCTTCTACATCCCCATCTGCTAAATAGACCTTTGCTTGGGCTTATCTTGAGACTGGGCTAATATTTGGAGTGGGAAGGATAAGAACATGAGTTTGGGTGTATTCAACAGTTTTAAAACACTGTCTCTTGTATTTCTTGTTGCAACTGAAGGCCCTGAAGTATCCCTGTGTGCTGGGACTCTGGGATGGGAATTGTTCCTTTAGCAGAAGTCCACAGGCAAGGAAGGCAGGGCATGGGCCACCACATGCCGCCTGCTGGGAAAGGACTTTGAAGAAGCAAAAATTATCACCTCACAAGAAAGAGTTGTTTCCTCCCTCCCACTGAATCCCTACTGTGATCCTCAAGGGTTAAAAAGTGGTAAATCACATCTTCATACTAGAGGTCTCCATTATATGACATTTAAACAAAGAATGATGTCCATAGCTTCACGCGAAGTGTACAACCCTCTCTTGTTGAGAAGACTCCTGGGAAGGGCATCTGACAATGCTTGGAGTGATAACCTTGTTCCCTGTTTTTACAGACCATGAGGTGTCTCATGTCTTGTTGCTGCTCTAAATTCACCCATCTTCTCACAAGGGAGACAGTGGTGCTGCTTCCCTCAGGATCAGACCAGCACCTAGGTGGGTCTCCTTCACAGAATCCCTCATAAAAGGTTCATTTGCTCTTACCCATTTTCAATGCTAGTAAAGCCTTGGGAGGCCATGGAGAGTGAGCACACCTCTTTCCTCACTAACTCTTTGTGTGACTGTTTGCAGTGAGCAAACCCATATGACCCTGTGCTGACAACAAGTACCTGTCTGCTTGTAGCTTTGGTGAGATCTACTGGGGCTGTTTCCACCACCTCCCTCAGCAGGTTTTTTTTTCAGGTAACATAGTAATTTTTCTTACAAGTAAGATGCAACTCTCTGAAGTTTAATTTTGTGACCTTTTATGTTCCCATTAGCGAGTAGAAATAATTGGTTCCTGTTCTCATCTTCATTTTAATTTTTCACTGTCCTGGGTGCAGAGGCCTCTGGGTGGCAAAATAGGAAGAAACTAAAAACAGAATTAATGAGAAAGAAACCAACATGCACCACTATAGAGCCTGTATCAGGAATTTCTTAATGTCCCATCCTCCTACCTCAAGAAAGTAGTTTCAAACACTTTAAATAATTAAATAAAATATCTAGAAAAACACCAGAATAACTACTGTATGAAAGGATCTGGAAGGTGTCAAAGATACCCCACTAAACACATCAGATGGCTTCCAAAGCCATAATTCCTGGGATGTATGACCAAAATTAGAACGTGTGAGAGATGAGAAGGGTTGTCCCACTCCCTAGGATCATGGGGCTAATATGGACTCTTGCATGGGATCAGATCATCAGATTTTAAGGAACCTGTAGGTAAACTGAGAGCAGTCTGTATTACACCAACAAGAAAATGTTTTAAGAAAGAATGACATTTGAGATAGTCAATAGAAAAGGCTGAAAATGCAATTTTTTCATTCTAAAAAAGAAAACAAAAGAACCAGTACACACAAGTTTTCTGATGGGTAAAAGACTGATGAACACTGCTAAGCAGGGGCTAAACTGTTCTTTTGTAGGTCTTGGAGAAAATAATAAAAGAAATCTGTCAACATTGCAATAAACATGACATAGCCTAGTGCTACAACAACATGATTTCCAACTGTAAGAGCAATAAAATCCTAGATGGACTTTAAATTCTTGGAGAATTTGCAAATGGTTTAGGCAAACAGCTAAACTGACAGGGATAGTCTTGCTACATGTTCCAGCACCCAGTACAGGAGGGCATATTCAGTTATCTCTTGAGGTCCCTTTCAGCTGTAGTTTGTGTCCATTCTAAGTTTGTCTACATTTCTGTAGTTTGTGTCCATTCCAAGAGATCTGATCTGTTTTTATGACTCTCTAAATTATTGGTCCTATGTATTAGGGTTACTCAGACTAATGAGACTCTGCTATAAATCAGATGCAATATTTCATATGAATCATAGAAATAACATATTCTCTTCTACTTACTTAACTGGCTGCCCCAACATGGTTAAAATGTACTAACATAAAAGAGAATAAAAACATGTAAATAATAAAAAGACAAGGAGACTTCATATCCTTTCTATTTCCTGCACTTCCTTAGTTGTCAAGGCCACTAGAAAATAGTGTGGTGTGGAACCTTCTAGTTCATTGTCTGGCTCTCCTTTCCAGTGTCAAGTGCTTGGATATAATAGTGTTTGCTTTTCAAGCAGCTTCTCCTTGAACAGTATGTCTTCCTTGCCCACCTTTTCCACCCATTCCTTAGTCACCTTCCATTGCTTTTCAGCCACGTGTGGATTTATGTGATTTGGATGAAGTGGTTGTCATGCATGTAAAGTTATCTCTTGATTCTAGTCCTCTGGATTCTAAATTTGGTAGCCTTTCATTGCTGTGTAACAAGTCCCTCTTCATTTACCTCACTGCTTGATAGAAGGGATGGAAAAAGAGGGAAAAAATTCTGTGAAAGGCTTTGCCTTCCAGAGTAGCACAGATACTTTGCAAAGTCACAGCTAAAATGCAGCAACTGGTATCTCAGAGGAACATCACTCCCTTCGTGGGTGAGAGAACTGGCATAACCTCTGACTATTGGGAAGTGTTATGAAAAGAGCTCTTTCAGGAAAAAAAGCAAGACGCTTATTTACAAATCACTTCCATTTTTATCACTGGTTTGGTTTTCTTTTGTTTGGTTGTTTTTTTTTTTCCTTTGAAAAGTTTTACATCAACTCCTGTGACAGACTTGGACAAATTTATAAAATATTATGCTATTTCTGTTTCTGGAGCAGAGGAATTAACAATTTTTCAGACACCTATGATTTGCTTGTACTGAAGGGAAGCATATTGTAATAAACTTATAAATCAACTGGACATAGGACTTGAAGTAGCAGTGAAAAGAGAAAACAATGCTTGACTAAGGTATATTAGAGAAATCTAAAGTAAATTTATGTATGTATTTACTGACATATATCATGTTTTATTCAGCTCAGAGAAAGTATCTAAATAAAAGTTGTCTTTCTTATTCTTAATTTATTGGGTTATTCGGATTACAAAACCTTTAAAGATTATTTATACTATGGCTAATTCAATTTCCCCAGAATACAGCCAGAAAACTTCTTCACCCTTGTATTATTTAAAATTTTCTGGCAAAGAAAATGGAAATGAGGTCCCGTATGATATGAGTGGAAGACCCTTCCTTAAGCAGCAGTTCAGGAAAGACAGTGGGAAAGCTGATGAAGAAGTGGGGGTTGGACCAGTGTAACAGAGCACCCTCTGTTCACAACAGATACAGATACAGCAGCCCGGCCTGTTCCTTTCCTAGGAATGGAGGGGACCGACAGCACCTCAGGCAGGCGGGGGCACGTCTATCCCACCGAGGACAGACAGACTCCTGTGCCTGAGTCCTGCAAGGCTCCTGGCTCAGTGTGGGACCACCACCATGATCCACAGCACTTGCCTATCTCACAAGATGGGAGAAGGAGCTAAGAGGCACTGAGTCTTTTCCCCAGACTGCCATACATTTTTGCCTTTTCCCTTAGCTCATGCAATTTTTCTGCTCTGCTGGTCAACCTGTGTTGTTGCTCACATCAAGTCTAAAGCCATCCTTGCCCTCTACTGGCACCCTGTAGAAACACAGGAACATATCAGGCAACAGCTCCATCTCTTCAGCTAGTCAAAATTCCTGGGCAGGAGGAGAGGGTACACAGACACCCTGCAGCCCCTCTTGGGGTGGGGAGCAAACCTGTGCAACCACTCTGTGAGCAGCTTCCTACAGCATCTGTAGCAGTAGGGTGCTGGTGAGACAGGGCACAGCAACCCCTTCTGCTCATTCTGCCCAGGTGTGCGTAAGGGGAAAATCTGTCACTTATTGAAGTGGAATCTGATTTCAGGTTATTTACGAACAAACCAGTCTAGAAAACAGGAAGCAGCTCTGCCGATTGCTGTTTGCAGTGTTTCTTTCCTTCATTTCTAAGGAAAGCACAGTCCAGTTGGTTTGTAAGCTCAGGGAACATGAGCAAGAGTGATCTTAGAAGTGTTTGAATGGCTACCATGGGTGTGCAAGCAGGCTGGTAATGTTTGGTGGAACTTTTAACTCTGAAGGGTCACACAGTGCTTGAACATACTGTAGGCTTGAATCATTTCACTGAATCCTTCTGGAAAGCCAGAGTTGGGGAAGGATGTAGTGGCTGCACCAACAGTTCCTAGAAATTTGAGACAAAGTAGAAAAAGAATTGCATTCCCTTGAAGATACGTGACCCACTAGCTTGGCAACAGATTACTGGATAAATGGAGTCAGCACACCAAGACCACTGAAAACGTAGACCACAGTTTCAACGCTCAGGCTATTTATAGAGTAACAGAAGCATAGTGGTTGGGGTAGGAAGGGTCCTTAAAGATTTATTTAGTTCCAACCCACCCTGCCATGGACAGGGACCAGGTTGCTCAATGCTCCATTCAGCCTGGCCTTGAACACTATCAGGGACAAGGCACTCACAGCACAGTCCTGTGTTGCAAGGTTTGGATGGATCTTTCATATCAACCCCAGCTGTAAAATACAATAGATTTGATTTCTGATAAAACACACTATGAAAAGACTCACAGACTAGCACTAGCCATCTAACTACTGCAAACTACTTTATATGTACTTGTTAAATAAGCTACTGTTGGTAACTATAATTTTCTAAAATTCAAGGTATGGAAAATAAATATGAAACTATGCACAAGTGATTATTTTCAGAAAATAGTTGTTTCTTCCTTAGTTTGTCAATAATAACAAATAGCAATGTACACCTCCAGCAATGGCACAAATAAATAGAAAGCAACAATTCTATCGGAGAAGAAATGTTCAAATGGAAACTGTAATTCAAAACTTGTGATGCCATTTGTTCTCTTTAACTTTATATGTACAGATCAAATTTACCAAAATAACTTATTTTAGTAAATTTTTATCTTGTCTTAGAACAGAAATTGGAAAACCTGGATTATTCTTTGAGACAGTGTCAATGTGCAGGTTACTGGGGATATATGTGTCTGCCATCTGCCAAGATCTGACATTTTGCCTTGCCCAAAACCATAGAGCAGATGGGATTCTGGTCTCCTTAGCCACTCCCAGTTTCACTTCCAGTGTGCTTTTCTGCAAGCCATTTTGATTGAGGTCTCCAGCCTCCAAGTTTAATATGGAATTCTCCTGCACCTCTTTAAATCTGCTTCTGTTTTTTGTAACCTCAGAAGCTCAAAACCAGCTAAACATCTCCCAACACCTCAAAGTTAGCAAGGTCTTCAAGAGGAGCTTCCTGCTTTGGTCTTTTTCTGAAGAAGCTGCCATTGTGGTGGTATATCACCCTTGAGCCATAGAGAGGGAGCCTCAACGTTGCTATTGGCACCTGCATCAGCACTAAATCAACATAATTTTTTCTCTGCTCCACCTGGAAAAGTATCTTTGTCCTGCTCATGACTTACTCCCATACAAGCATTTACCTTGAAACAATCTGATCTATCAACATCTGACTTTACAGTAACAAACTGTTCCCATGATCTTGCCACTCAAATTTACGTCTGAGACAGATGTGACCAGGGCTTCACCAGATCCTCTCAGCACCTAATGCAAATATTTTGCATTCCACATACTCCTTTGAAACTGCATAAGTTTTTACAGTAACAGATACTGTTCTTTGGGACATATTTTGGCAGAGCAGTGTGTTTAGCTTTGCATCCAAGACATCACTCCCATGTGGCATTGTTCCTGGATCTCTGGTGGCTCACAGAAAGCTCATATACCTCAAAAAGCAGTCAAGACTTCAGAATAACTTCCAAAATCTATTTCTTTTCTGTCATTGCTGTTCATATGGATTATAAGGAATTTATGGAACTGATTTACTACCAAAATCAAACCACTGTGCCCTGTGTCCTGTAGAAGTGTTCACTCCTCTGAACTAAAAAGACAATTGTAAGTATCTGAGATACTCCATCCAGTAACCCTAAAGGCCAGACCTTTCTCTTGCTTTTGAAGACCTTCAGAAATGTCCCATACTACCAGTGGTGTATGAATGCAGGTGCTCAGTTATTTGCTTCATGTTGATCCTTATCTCCAGCTTCTGGTCTCTCACCCTTTTCAACTAAAGATGTTTCTCTCAAGATTGTGCTGCACAGAGATGTTTCTTTGCTACTGTCTTGTCTACAGCATGGAAGAAGCAGTAGAGAAGCACTGTTTTGGGATGTGAATACTGACATTACCATCAAGCCTCACTACAGAAAAGAGGTTTTTGGTGATTTTGCGTTAATAACAGATCTTTCATGGGAGAGGCAGCCCATTGGCCAATGAATTACATAGCTCAAAAGACATAAAAAATGATTCAAAATATCATCTTATTTATCAAATAAACATCTCATGGATTACTTGTTTTCTTCCCTGTAATAAGCTCCAAATGTACCCTGCTTTCATGGGATCTAAGAAGTGACATCTTAGGTAATTTAATTTTAATAGCAGCTGAGAAACTACATTTTTTTCCCCAGTTTTTGTATTAGGTAACAATATCTTTCAAACTGACCCTTTGGTTACTAATTTCTTCAATTACAAAGGAAGAGAATTGATTTTACTCTGTAATTCACAAATGAGGCTTTTATTCACCAGTAGCAAGGGTTCCCAAGATGAAAGCAAAAGGCATCTGGTCTACTGAAGTCAGCAGCAGAACTCCCACTGCCTGCAGCATTGTCAGACTTTCACACTGAGGATCAGGCACATCCTAATCTGTCCTGATCTTTTATGCAAAAGACTGGAAAAACAGCATTTAAAGTTTTATCAGATTAGACACACACATACTTAACAAATCAAAGGCCTTTTAAAGTTAAGAACTTGTGCCTCTATGAGGTCTGAGTCACAATGTCTGAATGTTTGGAGACTGTGACTTAATTCTGCTGAGAGGGATACCTTGTTTAGGCTAATGATCTCACTGGAGCTGATGCCTGAGGAATCATGCTGGCAGCAGTAAAACACAGGAGGCAGTTTACCTCAGCAGTCTGATGCAGCAAAAGTTTGGAAGGTCTGATTCCCCACTGACTCTTCAGATTCACCAACTCCCATTAAATGAAGTATTTTGTTCCCTCTCTCTTTTTGCTGTCTAGGTATGGTAGGGAGATTTGCTTATGTGTTTTATAAATATGTATTAATATCTTAATCTTTGCACTTGATAGATGCAAAACCATCAGTTTGCTTGGAGCAACTCAACAAGGTCATTTCCAAAGCAATAAAGTTTCTCCCTTTTATCCTTCCTACCAAGGATAGGTTCCTACATTCCTGGTTTCTTTCCTTTGGGAACAAAATACAGCATGGAGAGAAACAAATAACTGAAATACAGTGTGGGGAGAAACAAGTAACTTTTTTCACTTGCAGAAAATTTGTTTTTGCTTACTTTGACTGATAACAGCTCTGCACTTGAGAAAGGCCATGCTTCAGCTCCCACTGACAGATGCACAAGAGGTGCATCCTTACTGCCCTGTAATAGTACAGTGAACATGTATGTCTGGCCTGCATACTTTCTGAATTTTTTCTCATCCTGCATCCAAAAGAAAGCGTTGAAAATAAAAATGCCAGAGCAGAGAGTATTCTGCACAATCAGACATATTCCATGGGCATCACAGGCACATTTTCACAAGTACATCCAGCTTCCCTTTAAAACTAACGAGGGATTTTGGCCCTAGAAGAAGGTTGTTCCAAATTCTCATTCATTTGGGGTCTGGAAATCTATTTTCCAGCAGAGTTCTACTCTTGACCTGTTCTTACTTATTTTTAGTAAGCTAACCTTATCATTTAGCTTAAGTATTCTCTTCCTTTCAAAGTGTTATGGTCCAGTGTATTTACTTACAGTAATTGTATCCCCACTCAACTATTTTGTGCTTATTTTGTTAGACTAAACAAGAAGATGTCCTTCATCTTCTCCTTAAGCAGCATATTTGCCTCTCTCTGCTCCACTCCAGTGTACACAGCAGTAGTTAGGAATTTTTACAGATTAAAGCTCATCAAATAAAGATTCCTTTTTCACACCAGGTTATCCAACAAGGAATACTCTGTTTCAACAATAAACTCTAGGTGCTATTGTTATTGATACTATTGCTATTTTATCAATAGCAGTAAATTGTACTGTATCTGTTTTTCATACTCTAATCAATAAATGCATTTAGTTACTTCTTCTCCCCTTTCAAGGGAAATGCATCAAGTCCGAGCATCATTTTGTATCTTTAGTTTACTGATTCTCATTTTTTCCAGCTAGAATCATAATCCTGGAATCAAAATCACTTGATTCTTTATGATTCACACTGTGTTTTCATATTTTTTACATACTTCAGTATATGAGAGCTTACATCATATTTTAGGTCAGACTTAAATCTGGCTGAAATTTCTTGAGCTTCTCTAGGGGAACAAAACCAAACCCTAGATATTCCAGGAAACATCCCTACAAGCAGCAGAATGGAGATTAAAAACAAGAGTTGATTTAATCTGAAAAATAATTCACTTTCTGTCTCAGTTAAGAGGGCAGGAGGGAAAACCACAGTAACTACAGCTACAAAACCCTTGATGCAGGCAAAATAATAACAAAAAAGTGCATTTTCTTCTGGTGTGCTTTACAGTGCACAGGGATTGACTGGAGCTATGTTACCAAAGAACTGCAGTGTTGTGCCTCATGTGGGGGGTGCTGACAGTACTCCATGTCTGGAGAAGAGCCCTAAAACAGAGGAACAGTACTTGGGACTGCAGCTGGGGCTGGGCACACAGGCTGAGCACTGAAGGCAGGCCCAGAGAGACTCTGCATTTCTGAAATGTTTTTCTAAGATGCTCTGAAGACACCCTAAAAACAGGGATACTTTCACCAGAGGGGTGAGAGGAACTGCACTACCTGCAGTGCCTTGTGCCACTGATGCACAGACACTGCTGAGGTCTGTTGCTCTGGTGATCCACCTCTCATCCCAGATCCTGAGCTCAGCTTTCACAGTGGGGAAGGCTGCAATTCCAAAACACCTGGAGACAAATCAGCCAAGCTTCTTATGTCAGTCCTATGCATGCTGCATGACTTCTGTGAGCCTGGAATATGGCATGTATCTTTGGTGTGAAATCTGTTCAGGTCTGCCTTCACTTACCAAAAAGTCAAGACTTTCCAACCACTGTGATTGCAAGGGAAACTTGAACACAGACTAATGCATTGGTAATTGCTACCTGAAAAATGGCTCTCTAAGCTACTCTGCACACCTTAGCAGGTGTCTGAGTGATCGTGCCTTGTGATGACAATGAAATATTGGTGAATTTTAGGAAGAAGAACCAACTAACTTGTTTATCATCTTCATCCCACACTGTCTCTCCCTCCCTCACAGCTGCTTAAATAGCCAGCTGTCTTCATTCCAGCTCTATCTCTTTTTGATAATTCTGCAATGCTGTCATGTTTTTTCAACTTAGTTTTGCAGCACACTGAAGTTTTGAAAGTGTGGAGAATTGATAAACCAAATTGCATTTCTGCATAGAAATATTATTTTACCACCTTTCTCAAATGTATGCTTAGTCCAGTAAATAAATACACGTTTAAATAGAACAGCAGCTGGGTTTTCTCTTTCAATTTGATATGTTCCCAAATCTAAACACCTTGCTGTAAAAGTGAACCTACTTTGCTGAAACAATAGCTGATTTAAGTGAACATCAAGTATGGCTTCACTGCCAGGATCTGTGTGCTTTTGACTTTTGGTAATGGAACATAATTTTCCTGTCATGAAGTGCTTCATGTGACAAGGACAAAAAATCTGAGACCTCAGTGTGAGAAACAAAAATTGAATTTCACTGGCAAAAAGATGAAAGCTACTTCTTTCTTTAACCTCACCCAGCAAATGTACTGTAAAGAAATCTTGAAGCTATACAGTGAAAAATATTGATAATACCAGAAAATTCTTCCCACCAAAATGTTCACCCTGTAAATCTCTACAAATGTAAAAAGGTATTTAAAGATGTGTGTGGCTATGGTATTGTCCAACATTTTTCTTTATGCCTAAAACTCAAGACAAATGAAAATACTTAGGAATGCTTTGGAAAGAATGGAACATCAGCATTAAGAAATGATCTGCTTAAGGGAATCTGTTGTTTTTCCAACAGCTTCCAATACCTCTGAGTGAAACTTAGAGGCTTCCTGTACTTCTACACCTAGCACAAGGATAATCTGAGCGCTGATGTTAACCCACACTAGATCATCCTTCTAGTCCCCTGAGGACAGATGGTTTTGATTGTGAGAGGTCCTTATTCCTACAGAGAATTTCAGGTCTTAAAAAGACCTTTAGAGGTGAGGATTTGGCTTTGAGTGTTGTTTGAGTCTTGTCTGTTGAGCATCCATCATGAAGATACTCATCAGGCATTTTTTAATATATGTATTTCAAAACATCTGCAGGAAGAGAATGCCACAGGCAGAAAAAATATTGGGAGAGACTCTAATGGAACTTGAAAGGAGACACTAGCTCTTACTGAGTCCTCCCTATGGCATCTGTGACTCTTGACTGTGCTTGCTTCCTTACATGTATCACCAAGCTTGAGTTACCCACCCTACATTATTTTGATTAATAGATAAAGCCAAGGCTCTTTGGAGTGCCAGGTGCAGCAAGCCCTGGCTCACTGGGTCATCTAGAACACATTCTAGGACATCTCTGTGCTTCAGCGGTCCCAGCTGTAAAAAAAGCAGTAGAGCACTTGAATTTTGCCCTGTTGTGAAGTGCTTTGAAATCTGCTAGATCAAAAGAGCTTTGAAGCAAAGAGCAATGATATCAATGTTATCATTTACTATGTTGGCAAACTCCTCATATGTATTGCTAATTTCTTATTGCTTCTTGTCTTTACCTCCCCAGAGTGACAACTATGGAAAAGGCAGGCAGATACCACATATCTTATCAGCAGTTTTAGGTAAAGACAGGTGGAAATGGGAGGGGGAAAGCTAGAGACAAAGCAGGGAAAATCACCCATTGGTTTGCATCTCCAGACGAGTCTTCACCAGCTCCTGATGTCCATCTAACTCGGACATCACCTGAAGGATAGTTTCAATCTGAGAAAGCACCACAGCCCTCAGTACCATGGCTGAACTTCCATGCAGTTGTCAGTGTAACTGACAGAGACAGTAAATTATGGCTTCCCAGTTTAGGCTGAACTTGCTGGTTCTTGCCATCTGTGGGAACATGTCCTGGGTGATTTAGAGCAATGCTCTGAATAATCAAAGGAATAATGTGTGCACCCTCTGCTATATTATACTGATGCATATGATAAATGAATTGACCTGTAATTTCCTGCAACATTATCGAGAGCAAGTTTTTCCTTTTGTAGATTGTATTTATGGAAACCTGACTGTAGCGGGTCAGAGTGACTTGATACATGGCTGATGCAAGCAAAGGTCTTTTTTCAAGTCAGGCTGGGAAGAAGCTTTCCTCCCATCAGGCTCACAAATTGTTCTGTCACTTCACCTTCTGCAACTATGAGAAATCCAGTGTCTAGTCACTGTCAGTCACACCACAATCATGCACGGATAGTCACAGCTGAATTATTTGCAACAGCCAAGATGTATCAATTCCAAAGTGCCTTTGAAAAGATCATCCCAGGTCAGTGATGGTAAGTCAGTGGCACTGGAAAGCAGTTCAACACAGGCAAAATTTGGACCAGCCATATGATTCAATATTTTTTAAGAGCGATTTGATAGTGAAAATCAGAAGAATTTCCTGACATTGCTCTAAATAATATTTTTTTTTAGATAGACAGTACAGAAGTGTATCTGTGTATAGGGAGATCCATACTTTTATCCATTTGGGAAAGAAGAGCAAAAATTCATATAAGAAAAAATAATGTGCTAAAGGCAACTATCATCTGCCAGCTTCTGTCTCTGTGAGACTAAAAGAAATTAATAATCTTTCTGATTGCAGACTGCCGTTTATAAAAAAACATAGATGCTCAGTATCAGTTGCCCTCATTCATAAGATTGCTTATATAAAATCCTCAAAGTCTGAGCCTAGGCTCAGGCTCCCAGCCACACTCCTGTGCCTCTTCTGTGCCCCACCAGGACCCAGCTGTGCTATCAGGTACCTGCCCTGGACAGTCTCTAAAAAAACAGGCAGCAAGATGAACTGTTACCTGAGCAAACTTCAGTGCAACTATCTTTATTTAAACAGTTCACTGCAGTCATTTCCCCCCCACTCCCATTTTCCTATTTGTCTCACAAGTAGGGGCTGGGGAAAACATTCCCTGCCCTCAGACAGAAGTCATTTTTTGAGCGTGAGTTGTACATATTTTGAAACTTTGTACTATGAGTAACTCTCTAGAGTCCCATCATGGGACAGCCCAAATGTCGAATTCCAGCAAATTTCTGATATGCCATCCTACATCCCCTGCACTTCCCTGTAATTGCTCTTCTCTTCCCTTCTGCCCCTGACTAGACTGCTGGGAGGGTTAAGGGAGGGAAATGGAGAGACCCCGAGAGTTGGTTTTGTCATATCCCTGGCTCTGAACCCTGCTCTTCCTCTCATTCCTTCCTCCCTCCTGCTTTTCAACTTGGTGCAAAATGAAGTGACATTTGGCTGCAAAGTCTTCCGTTTTGCCTCCTCTAGGGCAGGATAAACCAGTGTGAGTCTTCCTCACACTCCAATTTGTCCTCTAGCACATGACAGGAAGCTTCATCACCCTCCATCTCCCACCATTTCCCTCTGCTACCACGTGCCGCTGCCCACAGCAGGCAAACAGTCACCATCAGGGTGTATCCTGATGTGTCCTGATGTTGCTGCCTCTTGCTAACCATAAAAAAACAAACTCAGTGATTCCACAGAGGAATGTCTTCATTAGAAACTGAGAAGGCGCACCAGACAGCATATCTGAAAAAAAAATAAATTGAGAGACGTTTCTATTCCTTTGCTACAGCCAGGATCTGCCAGATGTTTTTGCGAAGTTCACAGCACCACCTATGCAGATGCTCCTTCCCTCTCCCTCTTTAATTGTGCTCAGAAGAAACCAGACACAAGGCTGCTGCCATGGTCTCAGCACTGCAATGGCAGCAAAAGCTTACCAGTGTGGATGCAATAAGCCGCCTTTTTTCTGCCACCTCAGTATAAAATAACCCTCTTCTGCTTAGTAAGTATTATAAAAAATTTTTTTGACTGAGGTCACCACTGCTTTACTAAGAAATACACAATCTCCACCCAAATGGAAAGGAAGGGTGATTGTTCCTTGGGGAAGGTGACTCAAGGTTGGTGGCAATGCAATGTGCCTTTTGATCACTATGTTAAACAAACAATGTCTACGACAGAGTACGCCAGTATTCCTTCTGCAGAAGAGGAAATTAACTGTGTTGCTAAACACTTGCACAACATTTTCAACTGACAGATGCCCAAATGCTGTGTAAGAACAAAGACCAAGAAAAATAATGATAATCATGAGCAAATATTTGAAATATGCCTGTATTATTAATCCTGCCTTAGTGATTGTTAGATAGTGGTATGCAAAATCAAGGAATCAATCTGGCTGTGGAAAGAAATTCAACAACACAACCACAAATAAATGTCACATAAACACCCAGTCAACCAATAACAGACCTATTGGAAACATTATTTTGTGATATATCTCCATTGACTTTTATTGTGTTGAGTAAATGGAATTGGAGGGAAGTTCAATTAATTCACAGGTTTCTGGACTGAAATGTTATCTAAGCCTATCAGCACAAATAGTTGCCTATCTTGTTGGGAGGAAAAGTATTTTAAACTTAAAGCAATGCAAGTGACTATAATGTTATAATGAAATATTCAGTTAAAGGAGAAAGAGCTTTCCTGGTCTATGTACAAAACATCCCAAAATTTCAGTGTCTCATATTTACCCAAAATTAAGACAATGTAAAAGTGTGTCCCTGGTGACATAGACCTTCCAAATCTTTTGACAAAGGAACCACAATTCACAACTGATATCACAAGTTCATTGAGAAGTATGATAAGAACTGTGTGGAAGGTGGAAGAAATTTGAAGGAATATATTAATTCTAGATGAAAGTCATCAGCTTGTCTGGTAACAGCTTTCAAACATAAAAAATGTCATTAAGTGCTCTCCATGTCCAGTACAGGCAGGACATAAAAATGAAGAGATCAGCACTCATCTGAAGGATTGGAAAGAGCTTTCTAAGTCTAGGAATAAGCTACATATCCCATTTTGGAGACTCTGATTTTGGAGGTTTCTAAAAGATCCCTGTGCCAGGGAACATCTAAGTTCAGATATTTCTATCTGAATCAAACAAGCTGTAGGTGACACCTTGAGGTCCTTATAGATTCAAACTTCTGTGATTCCAAAATATTCTTCTGAAATTTCAATTTTGAACATTTACCATTTTTTTACCTTTTTTTTTTTTCCCAAAAGAAGTCAAATAATTAAAACAGGTTATTTCGTGCTGTCTTGGCTTGACTGGAGCACAGAAGATATTGCTGTAAGGCTTTTCCATAATTAGGAAATTCTCTAAGGTTATTTATGGTTGATGTCCTCCAGGCTGAAGGCTGCAGACCATGGGATGGTTCCTCAACAGCAGCCACAGCAGCTGCTCTTGTCCCTGGACTCCACCTGTGGCTCCTGTCTCTTAGTATACAACTAACATATATTAGTTAGTTATTTAGTCTAGTCATCACAGCTAGTAGAAGCAACATATATGAAATGTGCTCTGAGTAATAATCTAAAACCAAGTAGGATTTAAGCCTCACAGATAATATTGTTGCAGTAAATTCTTTTTCAGTCCCAAAAATTGCATAGTGTCTAAGTGACTTCAAAACCTGAAGGATTGAGAGGGTGTCATAAAAGAGTTAAATTTACTAAAGATGAGGTACCTGTCTAGCACTATGAGAGGGCTGATGAAATCTGACAGAAGGTAGGAGTGGTCATTCTATTCATAATTGCCTTGTTTTTTAAGTTAGTTCAAATCACACTAGAAAGGAAAGAGCAACTCTTCTCAAAATTCTGAGGAGCTGAGGTCTGTTTCCCCAGCCAACAATGACCCTCAGGAATGTACATCTCATGCACACATACATCATCATCTCAAAATATATGTGTTTGTGGAGGAGACTCTGTGATCCAGCTGACAGCTGATCTGAAGATGTGGGATTACAAGGTGTGTTGACCCAATTCAAGAAGCTCACCACTGGGGATATCTTGGAATAGAAAATGTCAAATGACATGATTAAATCTCTAATTAAAAATCAGAGATCCAGGAATGTTTTACATCTGCTATTCTCAGCCTCTGGAGCATCCAGATATCTTCTATAGATGGTAAAGCTCATGCCAAGCTGTGTGTACTCTGCCCCTTATGCTCCCAGCCCAGCCTTGTGAACACTGCAAGCACTTGCCAAAAAATTTGTGAGAAGAGAGCAAGGAGCCATGCCAGCTGATGAGCACCATGGTCTAGGAGAGGGGCTAATTACTCAGGAGAAGTAGCACCTGCTCGGGGTGTTGTTTGGATAAGGGAGTCTAAGACAAATCCTGTGCAAGGAAGAGTGCACCATATCCTGCATTCATACTGCTCTTACATCTGGAAACACTATGGCATCAGCACAAAGGCTGGCAGAGGATTATTTAGGTCACTTCCCTTCTGGTAGCTCACAAAGCTGCTAGCACACAGCTCCAATGTACAAGACCAGGGCCAAACACTCAGCACAATGAGTGAGCACTTAGCTCCCATCAGTGAGCAATGCAGGATGCAATAATGTCTAAAGGTTTGGCTTTCAGGTCTAGATACAATGGTAGGATCTGAACTGTTTTCTGCTGTCTTTTTTCCTGTCTTGTACTACATGCATTAATGGGAGAGACCACAAAGAAGCTTGAAAATAAGCTAAGAATCATTCTCCACTGAGTCATGGTATTGAAACAACAGAGACTTAAGTGAAAATCCAAGTATGCAATAATGTGGTTATATAATGAATGCTGAAGTTAAATAACGCTCAGTAATGGCATTTCTATAGTTATGATTAGCCACCATAATACGGTTGTCTTTAAGCTGCTTTACTGCAGGTTCAGGCAGCTTTAAGCTACATAAAAGGTGCAGCCAGAGGGATGAGGAACAGAATTGTATTGTGATACCTATTCCCTTGTGTCCCTGGGGATCAGCTCACCACTCATTCTTGTGTAAATGACGGTAACTCTGGAAGGGTTATTTTAATTTCTAAGAGGCTCATCAGTGTATTGGTTATGAAAATGCTGCCCATGCTCAGGTCATGCCTCTGTACTCAGAGTCAGAGAGCAAATGATGAGGTGTGGGTGAGCAGCAGCTGATCCAGTCCTGGGCTGAGCTAATTCTCTGTGTTCATCACAGCCTCTGCCACATCAGAGCTGATTTGAATGGAGGGCAAAGGACTCTGAACTGGTACCTTAAATGAGCATTCAAGTAATTCCAAATCAGGTCATTTAAAAATCCAGGCCATTTCAATTATGCCCTTTCATGTTTGGCAAGAACAAGAATGAATAAACTCCTGCAGCAGTTTGAAAATAGTAAAGATAATAGCACAAATATTTCTTATTGTTTCAATTGTGTCCTTCTGACTTTCAGTAAAGATTTTAAATGTATTAGTTTTTCTTTCCCAAGGAGGTTTACGTGTGATACGTTTTTTATGGAGGTTTCATTGTATATCCTCTGCAACCATTTTTTTCCCCACTTTAATGAGACTTTAATGCTCTCTTTCCAGATATAGTGTTTTCTTTTTCACTGATTTTGTACATTATATTATATTTTAGCCTATCACGCAACCATAATTTTCTAATTCCCTCATTAACATCTGTGGAAAGCAATTCTTCCTATCAACCAAGTAATCATGACTTTCTGCATACTGCTGAGAACGGGTAACCATGATGCCCTTTCAGAAGAGGGGATACGTGTCATTCATTGGCATATAATAGCAGAATATTTATGCAAAGTCTGTGGTTTCTCCTCAAATCATAGGTAGTTAATATTTAAGCAAATTGTATTAAATCTGTCTTCGTTGCACATAATTGCGACATTGCTAAGGAAGCAGGAAAAAAACCCAGGCCATCAAGATGACTGAGAGGTTTTATGACTAAAGCTACCTCTTTGTGTTGACTTTGGCCTCAGCTTTTGTCTGGACCAGACATAAAGAACATTTCTTTCATTTGGCATTTACCTGCTCTTCTCATACACATTTCTGTGCAATTTACCAGACTTGAAAAAGAGCAAGTAAAGCCCCCAGTCCAGTGAGTTTCCCTCCCTGTTCTCATTGTAGACAGCATTTGAAACTGCTCTTTTTTGCAAAGTGTTTTATCTGATTTTTTTACCTCTAAGAACCAGTTCTCTCAGAGTGATGCAAATTGGTTCTTTGTATACCAGCTTTTGGTGAGAGCAATGTCCCTCAGGATGAGTTGGCTCAACATCTAGCACCCTTGAAAATTCAATTGCCTGAATATTATTTCCTGAGATTGTGTACATCCCCACATTTCTGCAGGGGCTTTCTTCTCTGTTGAAATACTGTCAGCTTCACTTCAGAAAAAAAACCCAAACCCTACAAAATCCCCATGTTCCTCTTTGCACTGCAGAAGAACAAGGTGTGAAATGCAGCATATTTTGGAAACTGGACTCTAATATTGCCTGTCATATGTATAGCCAGCTTGAAATGGCTGATGTACTCAGTCTCTTCTACTTATGGAGCAACTCTAATTTTAGTGAGACTCAAATTAAAACATTTTTTGTAAAGACTTTGAACAGAGGAAGTTAGCATTAGTTTATACTTCTTAAGTAGTCTGATGCTATAAACCACTCTTCATTAGCTCTTATGTCATCCAAGTTCTCAGCACATGGATCCAACCTTCATGGAGAAAAAGGGCAATGAAAGCTTCATGGTTTTAACAGCTGTCTCTTAAGTGAGTCATAGGGTGATAAAAAATAACATTTGGTGGCAGTCTTGTGGTTGGGACTCTGTATGTCCCAGATTGCTCAAGTAGTTTTCACCCACTCCTAAGGAAGTTATCACTGAACTTGCTTATTCCTTTAAAAGTTGTTTATCCGGCCATTTGTGAGCTCTGAGTCAAGAAGTGGAATAATCTCTAAAGCTATGGCAGCATCAGAGTACCATTGTTTGATAAAAAAGTCATGCACCACCAGTTTTACACCACAAAACCTCAAATGGTTTTCTGAGACATTATGTGCTATGGGTTTGACCTTTATCCTTTCCCAACTCAGTGCTTTGCCTCTTCTCCATCAGGAATTTTTGTGTGTGTAGCTGGTTTATGGGGAATCTTTTTTTCTCAATGCAGCAGCAGCATTAGGAATGTTGTTCATATGCCAGGTCAGCTTATAGTTTTAGAAATGGCACCATCCAACCACAGGACAGTTAACAATGGTTGTAAAAAGTGCCAAAACTATATATTTTGGAAATGTGTGGGTATAGTGAGAGTAAAAAGTGGGAGAAGTAGGGGGGAGGCAACTTATTCTGTTCCTTGGGACCATTTCCTTTGTATACCATGGCACAGGTAACTGTTTCCAAAGTATGGTGTGCTTTTTATTGTTCTGAGCTAGGAAAACAACTTTGCTGAATTTTCAAAACAGGACCAGACAAAAAAAGGATGTTTGAGCACTGGAGGTTCCACAGGGAAGTGGTCACATCTGACAGAGTTCAAGAAGCATTTGGACGATGCATTCGGGCACATGGTGTGACTGACTCATGGGTCTGTCCTTCACAGGGCCAGGTGTTGGACTTCAATGATCCTTGGGGGTCTCTTCCAACTCAGGGTATTCCATGATTCTATAAGTAAGCTGGGAAAAATATTATGTAATAATAATCATGATAGGAAGTAGTCCATTCCCATAAAACCTTAAAGACGTGGTGATAAGATGAAAAAAGCTCATGCATTACTTTTTGTGTTATCAACTCCACAAAACTTCCAATAGCATGTCCCAGTGTTTTATACTTTTATCTCTGAGGAAACTCTACATTAGCAAATAGCACTGTGGTTCCTCTGATACTGCATTTGCCTTCTGTGTCCAAGCAAATCCACCTGATGTCTGATCAACCCTGTGTTTTCATAAAAGTTGCTCTGAACAGATTTAATGAATAAATTACACTCAAATATAGATTGCATCATAAATTTTACCTTCATGGTGTGGACAGAGGAGGAACACTACTTTAAAACCCAATGAGTGTCAGTTTTTCCCTGGATGAGTGGATGTGGGTTTTGGGTAGAGTTTTAGGATACGTCTCCATCTCTTTTGTCAGTTGTGTGGGCTGGGCAGAGGAAGTGGCTGGTCTGAAAGCCATAAACATCATCTGTGGAGAGAGCTTAAACACCCCCACCCCACACATGCTGATATCTGAGCAGCAGGGACGAGAGGTGCTGTCAAAAGAAGAGATAATGAAAAGAATAAAGGACACAAAAAGCATATTGATTGGTATACTGCCATCCTAAATATTTTTGGCTTGTTGTCTTTTTATTGCTTTATATGAATACAGAGCCACATCCTCTGGCCCAGACTTTTCTGGTTGCTCCAAGAATTGCATGTGTTCTTTAATTTTCACCAAATCCATACACAGCTATCCCTGCATTCCTTCAAAGGAGGCCCTTCCCAGCACTTTAATGCTTCTTAAAATATCCCTATGTAATCTCAGAATTAGCTATTTTGAAAGAGATGGGAACTGAAGGTGAGAGGATAAAGGCTTTGTCAAGAGATGCCTTCTCTTTTCTTCATTGCCATGATTTTGGCCTTTTAGAAGGGAGCATGAATGCACAAAGGAATCTGCAATTAAAGGCTGTAAGGAGCTTTTCCTCCTCACGTTTCTTTTCACCTGGTAAAGCTGTATAGTCTCAAGTTCACATGGCTTATGAAATCTCTGCCACAACTAACACACAAAACAGAAAAGAGAAGACTGATGCCTAGAAGTCATCTTTAATTCCAGTAGATTTAATAAACTGGTAACAACATCTGAATTATTCTAAATACATGCCCCAATCATATATATTTCAATTTTTGGCAGAGGCAGAAAAGCCCTACAGTGTTTTTATGGACAGTAGAATTCAGAAAACAAGAGGAGTCAAAGAAGAAAATATGAATGGAAATTTGAAAACAAAGTCCCTTCACCTATGTACAGCAGCTTTTGGGGTTTAGCATTTGCTGTTAAATTCAAAGGAAAATATAGTGCCCATCTCTTGACTTGCTAAAAATATCCAGCATTATCAGGTACTGACCGCAGTTGAGGAAAGACATGCTGCTTTGCTCTCAGCTGCAATTGAATAATATGGGTGAGGTTTTCTTGCACTCAATAATGTACTTTATTAATGATGTTACACACTGAAACTGTGCATAGGGCTGTCAAGTTTGAGAAGACAGGAGACTTCAAAGAAAAATATGCAAATATGATGGAAGGAAGAAATAAAACCTCTCAGCGATATTGATGGCAATACTTCATTAAGACAGTACAAACATCTGAAGGATATCAGATCTCAGAAGCAGACACCTCATAAGATAAGTAGGTTAGCTTCCATGCACCTTGTGACCTTGCTAGAGCCAGAACAGAACATGCATATGGCCAGGTAGTCTGGAAGCAGAAAGAACATCTTTCAGGGCACACAAAATACCATAGCTTGACAAAAAATCCAACTCTGGAAAGAAAATGGGCAACTAGGTTTATAAATACATGAGTATGGAGACTGGTCAATGGGGATTACAGCTTGGGGAAGTGAGATTGTTTCCTGCTGCTGTGACACTTACAAGCAAAATTGGACCTTTCTGTCCTTTCACAAAGCCATCCAAATCAAACATGGAAGATAAAGTATTTTCCCAGCCCTAAAGTAGCTCAAGCTTCAGCTGGTTAAAATGCTTCCCCCAACTTCAGACCATCTATAAAATTTTGCAGTTAAAATAAACAAATTCTTCCCTGTCTGTCTCTCATATAGGAGATAAAAATCCTTTGTCTGCTTGTTTAAAAAATGCAAGTAAAGCTGCAAATATGTCTTTCATCTAAAACAGGCTGAAACATTCTGTTATATTCTTTAGTTCATGGCCAGCCATATTCATTTGTGTCCTTCTCAGCAACATTCACCCTGAGAATAGGACAGAGGCTCTTCTTACTGTGAAGTGTTCCTGAGGATGACAATTTCCTTTTCCCTGGGAGTTAAACAATGTCTGTGCCAATTCAAATATCCTGAATGGATGAAGGTACAAGTATTGCTCTTTTCCTCTCTGAGCAACACTAACCTTTCCTGGGCTGCTTCTTAGAGATGTGCTGGCATTGCTGGTTTGGTCATTTCCAGGAGTGATTGATCATGAGATGGTTGAGCTCAGAGGGTCTTGGCCTAAGGCTGGATATCTGATAACAGAAGCTAGAAAGCTTCATGGGCTAATTTGTGATTAGTGCTTTGACACCTGCTCATTGTACACTTGCTTGTAAGAGGCCCTGTGAACATGGACTTCTACTGCCCCTTGCCAGGACAGTCCCTCTGTCCCTGTCTGGACCTTCAGGAAGGAAAAGGAGCAATATATCCTTGGAAGCACCAGTCATATCTATGACCCATATTTTCCTGCAGATGCTGTTCAGGCTAGTCAGGATTCATCGTGGTTGAGGCTGTTTTGCAAAGGTACCTTTGCTCTATTAAAACTGAGCAAAGGAACAAGCTCCTCAGGACCTGTTTGGACAGGTTGGAATGTGAAGTGTTGCATAAAGGCATCTTCAGGTAAGCTGGTGTCAATCTGGAGCCTTTCTGCTACAATGGGAGGATCTGGGGATGTAGGACGCATGCCCTGGTGAGAACTGGGGAACACAGCAGTTAGTCCAGGGCAGAGAAAATAATCTTTGCCATGAACCCTCTGACTTTGGGGGTGTGTGGCAAAAATGCACCAGAGGTGAGAAAAAGCACAGATGGCTTGCTGTTGTTGTTGTTGTTGTTGTTGTTGTTGTAGATTGTAGAATTGGTCATTGTGTTACTGAGTTCATCTAGTCCTGCTTTCAGATACAGAGTTGTGAAACCCAAAAGTCAGTGTGAGTCTGCACAGGCAGAAGTTGTGATGCAGCAGTGTGAGGTGAGGGAGACAGCTGAGAATGGCTGACCAGTGCCAGGGTTATTCTATATTTGGCTACTAAATATCTGTAATGTGCTTCTTGGTATACAGTTTATGGTAAGAAGCTTCAGGTGCTGTGTTCCTGTTCTGCTGTATATCAAATGCAATTGCTGAGGCTGCACTCAGCTGCACTGAGACTAGGCCATAAGGAGGTAGGTAGCTGGGATTCATTCAAATGCTAAGCATTTGACTAGCCAGCCCTGATATGGTCTGCAAAACAGTGGTCAAAAATCCCTCCCTTTCCAATGACTGGCAGAGGTGGCAAACCTCATGCAGGAAGCCTCATCCTGCAGCTGGCAGCATGTCCCCTACACAGTGGGAGTAAACAGGGCAGGGTGTTCTCAGGATGGGGTCCCCAGAAGAGATTTAACTTAGCCAAGGACAGACAACTTTTTGCATCGGGCCCTGATTTGGTTTTGTTTTTTTTTTTTCTTCTGCTGAGAATATCTAATGGAAAAGCTCTTGTTCACCAGAAACCTAAACTACATCTGGACTAAGATATAATGCTGGCTGTCTGTCTGTGAGTGGTACATGTGCCCAGCTTGTTTTAAACAGCACCTATTCATGTTTTCATGAGTTTTCCCATATTTCTCTTTCTAGATTGCACTACCACTGGCAATCATCCATTAGCACTGCTTCTTTGGGGGCTTAGCTACAGTGAATCATATTCAGAGAACATGCCATGTTTTTGATTGCTGGAACATTGCTTTCCTGCATTATGGGATTTTTGAAGTGAAAATATTTTCAGCTTTCCCAAACCCACAAAAATCAAAAATATGATCAGTGCCCCTAGAGATCAGTGTTTAAACCAAACAATTTAGTGCACTGAGGAGGGTGTTTTGACTTACGGGAAACAAATTTTGAAGACAAACAAATTGCTTTTATACCTACACACCCCTTCATATATATATATGGAAGACAGAAATGTAGATGGTTCACGAGGCAACTCTAAAGCTGTGCCTTAAAACATACATTTTATAGTATATAGCATACAGTATATAGGTGGTAGTACAAGGTTTTCGTGGTCGACTACTATAAGCTGACTTTTTATAAATAATGCTTGAGGCCTAAATAAAACTTATTTGTTTCCTGTTTCAAGCATCTGCCCAATACTTCTGATTCTTGGTACACTACAAAAGTGTTAGGCTTCATGTAGCCCTTCAGAAATTCTGCTACCAGACTTTAGAGTTGCATTAAATATTGGGGGGTTTTTTGTTTCTCACTTTTAAACACTAAATTATCTCCTTCATATTTTTTTGAGATTTGCCTATGCAATTATTATGCTTTTTTTACCACTGTAAATTATTCTATAGATCATCCTTCAAAAACACCAAAGCTGTCTAAGCATTGGTTTTGAACAGCTGTATTTTACTTCATGGTACAGCTCGAGTTGCCTTTGTTTTACTTAGACCTTAGACGTAGGATCTTATGATGACAGTAGTGTAGTCCCTGGTCTTTTCAAGCTGTTTTAAAATTCTAAATATCTGTGTCTTATGAGACCATTGCAAAGGAAGAAAAAGAAGCTGGTACATGACACAGTCAGATATGAACCCACCCAGGGATAAGCAATGAGCACATGGCGCTCTGCAACAATGACCACAGCTTTAAGTTCTGGTAATAAAGCATGTTCAAATTACTGAAATTCTTGAATTGTCCAGCTAAGAGACATTAATTAAAACATCATAAACCATGGTTCTTGAAAAGGAAATGGAGAAGGCACTCACTTCTTGTTTTTACAGCAAATGTAGTACAGTGGGTTTGTGATGAAGCTTTCCAACCACAGAAAATTCCCATGGGGAAGATTCTTTAAACATAGCAGCCACAAAATGACAGAAAGTAGGAATTTTCTAGTCTGCATTTTAAAGAAGTCTCAAGATGTTAATGGTCACATTTAAATCTAATGTTATTGGAAATGACTAAATATTGTATGCATGAGCTTGGATGAATGTATAAGCTTGTTTGGAAAATGTTGAAGAGAAATGGATGCTCTGTGGTGTGAGGTTGGGTTAATACAGGAAAATTACTTCAATGTATCTATCAAATGACGTTATTTGTATGTTTGTTTTTACTTTTATTGGAATTTTGTGCTGCTCTAGTGAGAGGTGCATGGACTGCTACAAGCTCTTCTAAAAAACTCTGATGTTCATCTGATGGAGATGGGCTGGGATGCTGTGAGAATTATGCAGCATATGCAATTAAGATGTGATCTAATACCTTTTTCTTGTGGCTGTCTTGTCACTTTCCTATTCTGCAAAATGAAAGCAATTTTATGTAATTCCCCATTTTGTGAGGGACTTTGATTCAGGGAAATCACCATGTAGGACTTGCCTTTCCTTAACAGTAATTTTAAAATTGCTTTGCCGACTGTGATAAATTATGTGTCTCTGCAGAGATATGAAGGCACAGGAGTGTGGAGTGTAACAGCTGTATATAGTTGTCCCAACAAGCCTGACTTCCTTTTCTATGTGGTAACAATTATGCAATAATTGTAACAATAAAATGCAGGTTGAGAATAAAATAAGCCACAAAAGGATAAGTGAAATCTGCACAAATCACAAACCTTAGCCATATCATAAGCAACCTGTAAGTCCCAGAGGTTGCAGATGAAATATCTTAGGGTCAGTGATTAATGAATTTTTGATTTTATTTTTATGGTCTTGTGGGGTTTCTCTACTTTTTGGAAAGGCTTTGGTGTTGCTTGTTTTTGATGTTGTTTCAGTTTGGGTTTTTTTTGGCTTTTATCCCCCTCCTTCATAGTAGCTTTTCTTCATTAACAGGAGAAACAAGACTGTTTACTGGTTTTTGTCCTCATGACAAATCTTGCTATTGTTTTAAATCTCTTGGAACATTCTCAAACTATATCAGACAATATATTGGACAAAATTTAGGATACGTAGCACTCTTGCACTTTTCCGAAAGAAAAGAACTAGACAGAATTGAGGTAGTTTGTGATGCTTGATAAAAGTGGTGTGTGTACACACTAATGCATCCCAGTAGGGTTGCAAAGAAGCAGAAAGGAGGCTGAAGGCAGCTGCTTCAGAAGGGTATGTACGCATTTTTAAAAGAGACAAATTGGACTTCTTTTCTGCCAGAAAAATCAGCAGTTGAAATGATTTTCATCTCTTGTCCTGAGCTTTTCAGTTGTATTTTTGAGTCTTTTCACTGTTTCCTCCTTGAACCAGGCATTTTTTTTTCTTCCTGATTGCTATCAATCTGTACTCCAAGCCACGTCTGTATTAGCAACTTTCATGAGAACTTACATTTCATGAGAAATTATGAATGTATCATTGGGTAGAATGCAGGGTAGAAGTGGTAAAAATGTTTTAATTCCCTGATTCTTATACAGTGCTATTCCTGGAGCTCTGGCTAATAGATGGTATGGAAACACCTCGTATTTGTAGACTACTATTCTTAGCTGACTTTTGGAATATGATTATGGTTTTCAAAATAAATTTTCAGCTAAGCACGTGCCTTCTACAACAGGACAGAGCAAGATAACCTTGCATGGAGTTGCTATGTCACCCTGCTCTTAAGCTGTAAATTCTTTTGATATGATCAGTTTTTTCTCCCAGTCATCATGAGAACTTATTTATTAATGTTATTTCCTAATAGGAGTTATTTATGTGTGATACTGTGGATTGAGAATAAATAATTGCATCTTTTCCAAATCTCTCAATTTACTTCTGGTGTGAATTTAACAATTTCAAGGCACATTCAAAGATTATAGAGCAGTTCTTTGCTTTACAAGATCAAAATGTCATGGAAATGCCACCTCTCAGCTCCCTCTCCATCAGCAATACAAAATATTTGATCAGCGTGTACTTTCCATTCCGCTCAGCATCCTTGGGCTTGTTTGGCACATCTGCTCTTTTGGAGAAGTCTTACATTCATGATAACATGATCACAGAAGGGTCAAGGGGACCTTCCCTTAGTATTTCAGTTAGACTGGTTTAGATAACAAAACAAAGGGAAGACATGGGTAGACTTAATGAAACACATAAAGACAAGTGGCTATTTTTAATTAATAGAAGTTTTAGAGAGTATTTTTTAAAAAGTTTTTTACAGTGAGAGTGGTAAAACACTGGAATAGGTTGCCCAGAGAGGTGGTGGATGCCCCATCCCTGGAAACATTCAAGTCCAGGCCTTGGAGATGTCCCTGGTCACTTCAGGGAGGCCAGACAAGATGACCTTCATATGTCCCGTCAAACTCCTAAAGTCATCCTGACTCATCCCACCCTAAGGTGAGGCAAGTCATCCTTGCTTTCTGTGATTTCCTCTGGGTTTGTATAAAAACAGAGAAATCCCAAGCCCTGATCCTCATGTTTTCCCCGTAATTTTAAATCCCTGTACCTTTGGAGCAGCCAAGCCATGGCTCTTTACTAATGCTGGTGTTGTCCTCACGTTGGTGCTCTGGCATCTGACCAGCTAAGGGGTGCCAGAGGGCTGTAGAGCTGTAGGCTCTGCAGGTCCCCAGCAGTGAGGTATGGCACAGCAGGAACCAGTGGACTTGAATTTACGCATTTGCTCTTGAACACAGCTGTTCAAGACCCACCAGGAAACCCCACCACCTTCTGCCTGTGAACTACCCTGGGCTCCCTTCCACCAGCTCCCAAAGATACAGGGAGGGCATGCATCTAATGGCTCCCCACTAAAGTCTGCACAGAAGAACAAGAAAAGAAAAAATACTTAGTGGAAGGCCTTCTGTAGGAATTCTGCAGGCTCTTCTTGCTGGAAAGCCAAAGGAAACCGAAGCATAAGCGAAAATTAAGCCTGTTGATGTTCACCCCAAATATGGGCAAAAAGTAGGAGCAGCTATATTACATGCTATTGCCTTGAAGGAAAAGAAAAAGTCTTATTCTTCTAAATCTGTGCTGAGAAATGGAATTCCAGGGGGAAAGCACTGATAACAATCTGCTACAAATCCAAGATTAGAGCCCAGACAAAGTAGACTTGTTCTCCAACAAGAAATTTATTATCTCATACAGCCCATTCAAAAGAGCTTCTGACCAGGTAATTAGAGTCCAAAATTCCACTTTCAAGGTTTTGTCATATATTACTCCCTGTTTGTTTTTTATCGTGCAAACTCAGACACTCCAGTGATAAACTGTTTGCTCTGTGGCCTTGCTGTGGTACATGGAAAACTTTCCATTACTGTATTGCTGTGGAACAGAAATAGCTAGGCATGTCTCAAGCAGCTTTTGAAACCCAGTTTGGATCCTGATGAAAAGACAGATTGTTCAGAGGCTCATCACTGTCCCATACAACTTATTTGTTTCTCTTTAAATGTGTTATGTGAAAGAGCATGAAACGCTGGAAAGAGATTTTATTTTATATTCTCTCATTAGCTTTTAGGGGTGCAGAAAGCTGTGCATTTATTGAAAAACATTTCTTCCAGAAATTTTCTTTTTTTTTTTTCAATGCAGTACTGTATTGAACAGACATATCTTCCCCATTTTTCAGGAATTATACTAATATTTATCCATTGATTTTACCCTTATGTAGTGAGAAATGGAGTGTTTACATGGCTTTCCTTCTGGAGTTTTCTATAACCAAAATTTTCTGCTGGTCTATAGTGAGTCTGGGTGCTGGTATTTCAGATACAGACAGATGAGAGGAGAAATCACTATTTTCTGTCTCAGTTGCTACTGTTGTAATGATGACTTCATTCTTCCCTTTTGTTCAAAATTTCTTGGGTGAGCCACCTCAACGCTTCATGCTTCTTTTCCTTCTTTGAAGGATTCCTTCAGTTTCCACAATCTTCTACTTTTTGTTTCATGGGGGCATGACCTTTAGGGCAAAAAAAAAATAACAAGTGGCTACAGCTAATGGATAGCTGACTCAATCAGACTTACTTGAAATTGTATAAGGTTACTCCTTGTTCTCCGGGTAACTAAAACTGGCACTAAAGTAGTTATTCTTGTGGATTTTATCTTTAAAAATAATCCTTTGTGTTTTATATGTGAGGGCAAGAACACTCATTACTTAAGTTTTTTTCCTCCATATCATGTTGAAATTTCTCAGGCCTTTTTTGTAATTTAAAAAGGCTTAATAATCTTTCTTATACTGATTAATCCTAGCTGGGCCAATAAGCCATACAGAAAATTCTGTTTATTGTTGGAATATTTTTCTAAATGGTTTTGTTTGTTTGTTTATTAAAGTTACTAACTTAATTTTTCCCCCTCTACAGACACATCTTAGTGAGTTTCTTAGTAATAAAGAAAATATTAATTTTAGAAATTAACTGTAGTTACTAAAAGGGCTTGGGGAAAAAACTGAACTGTTCTGTAGTTGGTGAAAAATGTGGAAATTTGCACCTTCGAGTGGTCATAAAAATCCTTCTGGATTTGTGTTTCCACATGCACTAGATGCTCATTTTCTAGTAAATCTACAAAATATAATAGAAATATAGTCCCCATTAGCAGTCCCAGTAGGTACAAGACTATTTAGACAACAGGTGCTGGACAGTAGAAACTTCCTTCCCTGCAGATGACTTCACACAGAAGCACTTGCAGAAATTGTCTTCATCGTGGCTCAAGATTTTTGTCAGATAAATTTGAAGGCTTGAAATTTGAGTATTAGGTCTGTCTAAATTACTTCAGCATTATTCTTCTACCACTCTTGTTGTCTCTAACATCATAGAGAATGTTGAATTCCAGTGGTCAAACAGGAAAAAGCTGAACATAGGATATTCCTGTATAAGGGACCTCTTCCATGCATTTGTGTGCATGGCTGTGTCCTCTGCCTTGATGGACATCTTTTTCGCACAGATCCTTTTCTCTTGTTCTGCCATGTATGCACAAGTAATGCCAGTATCTATTCCCTTACTTAGGCCTGGGTCTGTCTGTCATCCAACTCGGACTGTTTATCTGTATTTCATACAGTTCTGAAGCTTGTAGGCACCTCACCGCAATGTAACCCTGCCTTCAGGGCCGGAAGGACTGAACCTCAGCTTCTGGCACTGTGTTTTCCATACACAGAGCTCTCACAGCCAGAGTTTCCAGATATACCCTACCAATAGCTCAGTACCAAGTCCTATTCACAATGAACCATGGAAAGCAGAATCCTCAGCTAATACCCTTAGGGGGAAAAAATACTTGAGCACTCCAGAGCTTTTGAATTGGAAACTTGAAGGTCTTGTTATGATGGATTCAAGG
The DNA here is from genome assembly GCA_018697195.1 of Certhia americana. Lineage (NCBI taxonomy): Eukaryota > Metazoa > Chordata > Aves > Passeriformes > Certhiidae > Certhia > Certhia americana. The sequence continues at coordinate 82,439,307 of CM031859.1, read as the reverse complement.
TTTCCAGCTGTGACATTGTGACCCGCTGTTTCATTTTAGTGATGTCACTTCATAGGATATAATCAACTTAAAAAGTTTCCCAGGACATCATTACTCTGTTTAATAAACAAATAAACTATGTCTTAAGATTGTGGCTCTGAACTCAGAACAGTTAAAATGATTTTAACTGTATACATATCCTGATAAACTCCAGTTCTGTGAGCCCCTCAGTCAAATTTGACAAAACATGAGGATGCTGGTCAGGTATCTTCCTCGCTATCTCCTGTGGGCCTTACCAGATGGTTAGAGAAGACTTATCCAGATGTTCAAACAAACCACTGGAGTTTAGCAGTAGTTGAAGCAGATTTGGACATCAGAGGGAAAAATGTGTTGGAGGATACAAGGCCTCTGCAAGGATGAGTGGGAACTCTTGCCAGACAGATTCCAACAGAACTTCTGAGTTCTGCTTTTGGCAAACACTTTCCCTGCACAGGAGTTGCAGCAACAAGTCTCCCTTTGAATCTGGTTGTGCCAGATGAAGATAAATAAAGTAAAGCAGGAAATGGAGTGCATTTGAGACTGAAATAAGCTTTATGTACGGCTCTTGCCCTTGTCCAGAGGAGATGTCAATGTTGCTTTTTGGAAGGTGGAGGGATTCCTAGGAAACCCAGGTTGGTGTGTCTCTGCACAGGGCTCAGTCAATGGTATCAGTGCTCCCTCAGGAGCTGCTGGCTGTTGTTTTGCAGCTGTTTGGAATTAATGTAAACAGTACAGGTAGATGGCAATGATACCCAAGGTCATCTGTGTACCTGCAAGTCTTGCTGTTAGGACAGTCTGTAGGCTTGGTTTGAGTTTGTTTCTTCCACTTCTGCCCACGATCAGGAAGAAAGGGTGCAGCTGGTAGGAACATTTTATGGGCCAGCAGAGAAGCTGTGCTGAAGGAGAGAGGGAAGTGGGGCTGGAAAGAGATAGTGGTGTAAGGACTGAATGGGAAGAAAGACCTGAAATGGAGTGGGTTTGGTTTGCTTTCTTAAGAGCAAGTTGCATTTCTGGAGCATGCTAAAGGCTGGTGGGGGAAGAGAAGGGCAAGGATGGAGAGGAGAAGGCTGCATGGTGAGAGCCTCTGCTTAACAACAATTGCCCCTCACTTATTTCACCATGTTCTATAAAATATTTTTCTTTCACTCCCTACATGCGATCAAAAAGCAATGATTTTTGAGAAGACTTCAGCTGAATATGAAAGAAAATACTAGCGGGGAAAAGGGTGCTATTTTAATAACTCATTAATAACTAGTTTCCTTGAAACAAATGAAACAAACACGTAGGGTCTGTTTTCAGATGTGATCTCCTCTGAGGAGGGCAGGGTTTTAAGCATGGTGCATCATGGAGAAATGGATCATCTGGTTAGAAAATCCTGATCCATGTAGCCAAGACACCTGACAAACAGAAGAGACTGTGCTGTGCAGAGAGTGGAAAATCACCAGCGTGTTCCAGAGCAAGACCAGGTTTGGGGTGGGGAGGGGTGAGGGATGTTAGTTAACCTTGGATGAAATTATAACTGAATGTGCTGGAGACTTTCTGCAAAAGAAACTGATTGTATCTTGTGTATAGATAAAAGTGGATTGTCAGAAATGTTTCTCTTCTGTTGAAGTTTTTGCCTGGAGCTGTAATTTACTGCAAATCAAGGGAGTAGCTTTTTTTCCCCCCCACTAAAAATGTAAGAAATATAGAGACATTTTTATAGTAGGACAAATTTCCAGGGCTAACCATGGAGTCATATGCTCTGGTGCTGTCATGATTAAAATTTTCACTGCTGTCAGAAAGCAAATTGTACTCTGGCAACATACTTCTCCTGACACTATTCTCTCTTTTAGGGATTACTGCTTTGGTTCTCTGTCACATTCATATGCTGAAAACCAGCTGGAGCATCCTGCAGGGAAATGTTCTGTATAAGGGGTTTTTTAAGGCCTGCTTGACCACAGAAATATTTGTGTACTTCACTTCTTTACAGTTCATTGTGGAAAGAAAAAGTGATACCAAAAGAGACATCATAAATCACATGCACAAAAGTTTGGAGAGGTAATACACTTCATACTGCAGGATTTATACCAATCCCTAGAAGCTAGAGATTGGATTATGATTTAAAGTATGTGGGATAAGAGGTGAAGTTCTCTCTTACTTGCATACTGTCAGTTTTATTATTGTTTTTTAAATTTATTAATCCGTAAAATGAAGTCCTAAAGGAGGAGGATTTTCTTTTCAAGCACTTTTAAAATGCTTTTTGATTCTCTGCTGTGTTGAGATCCAGACAATGCTTTTGTTGATTTTGAGGTTTAGTTTTGTTTTTAAATTCAGTGAAATGATAGATATGACCCAGGCACAAGCCTGTCTAAATGTGAGCAAAACTTGGGCCATAAACTGCAAAACCTGCTACATTTATTTTCAGCTGCCTGTATTCTGAGGTACCATGTATGCATGCCTGTAGATGTATCAGCAAGCAAATTGTGTCCTTTTCTGAGAAAGTGAATGTCTCTCAGTGAATGGCTTCACATTCTTGCTTACAAAGCTCCTTTGCTTGAGTTGCTGTGAAAGGGTCACTGAACTGAAAAAAAACCATAATTGCCCAGACTTTTATTTCCTGATTGTCAGCTGTTCGAATGCAGCTCATTCAATCCCAGGCTAATCAAGTCCTGAAGAAACACTGCTATGAACAAGTTCTGACCCATGTGTTTTCTCATTTCATTTAAGCTTTTATAAAATCCTGTTCAAAGGACATTCTAATGGAAATAAAGCTTAATCCCTAGTGGAAGTTGCCCAAACAAAACATTTAGTAGAAGCAGACGTTTCAAACTGCTTTCACTGATGGGCCAAGGTCAGAGAACTTTTCAGTATTTCAGTTTCTCTTCACCCTGGGAATGATATTTTCTGATATCTGAAACAAAATGTACTATAATTAAAAAATACAACAACAAGAAACACTCTGAAAAGAGAAGGAAATGCTTTTTCCTCCCTAATGCTATTTCAGGGCAAACTCACCTGTGTTTTCCTTCCTTGCTTTCGTATAGAGTGAAAGGACTTCGACCAATCAACATGTTTTGTAATTCCTAATGAGGCAGCAGTCGCAGTTCTGCTGGCAGAGGCACGCAGGGTGGATGAGAACCCCTTTTGGCTCTCCACGACCATTTTGTAAAGCACAGACAGTAAATCCGATTAAAAGTAGCACTGGAATTGCAGAAGCGTCCAGTTACTGAAAATATTATAACATCTCCTGACTGCAGATCAAGTTTTCTGCTTGTAAGCACATTTCACTGTGGTGATTTGTCCAGACAAACAGCTGAGTTTTTATTTCCATGCAACATTTTTGCATTTGTCAAAGTTTATGGGGCTTCTTTCTGGATTTGTGGGTTTGGAAGAGCCTGGCCTCTTCTCCTGGCACTTGGCAGTACTGTCAAGGTTTACACTCAGTCTCATTATTTCTACGTCATTCTGAGTGAAGAAGGACTATAACTGAAGAGGGTGATGCTAATGTGTTTGTTCTTTCAGAAAAGACCAGCTTGTACCATCAAAACCTCAAATTACATTTAGGCTATCCTTATATTGTCCACTTCCCTTTGCTATACCTTTCTGATTTAACTGCAGACTGTAAAAAGCTTTCAGCTGGAGCAACCTTAGCTTAAAAGAAGATCTGTGAGTCCACAGCTGATGCATACAGCTTGGTCTGGAAGGATCCTAAGAAAGATTTTCTCTTATTTTTGATTTTTCTTTTGTGGTGTTTAGTGGTAATGAAAGTAAGAATACAAGATGCTGTGATAGTCTAGGGGTTTAGCTGCACATTTTTAGGGTTTCTTGAATAGATTTGATTTTTAAATTAAAAAAACTGTTTTGTTTTTTTTTTTTTGTCCTGAAGACCTCAGAACGTTCTGAAGAGATATTTCTTACTTAAACTTTTACACAGCATTAGTTTATACATAAAAGTTAGTCTTTTTATATTGCTAGAGTTCAAACCTAATGCTGTGTGTCCACCAGTCAGTCTATTCCAAAAAATAACTGTGCTTTTCATTTGATCTGAATTTCTGGGTGACTGGGTTTTTTCTGAGGCTGACTCTGGGAGTACAGCAAGCCATCACCTCTCTATGTATTTTTCCACAGAACGCTTGGGATGGAGTTAAATGTTATGTTGGTCACTGAATTAACCAAGCTTTTCCTAACAAATATTTTCTTCCCCTGATAATCGCTAGTGACTTTAAAAAAACAAACTATGTTTGGTTTCAAAAGACCAGCTCTCAGAGGAGTTAATGTAATGGCTGTGTTGTAGAAGGCCAAGTGTTCCTTCCTAGTTTAGTCCTTGCTTAACTGCTTTCTTCAAAGCTGAGTGTGCTTGGATGTATTCTTTGGTATTTGAATGTTAGGAAATGGAAAATTAAAAATAATAATGGAGGAAATTCCCATCTGGGAAATCTGTTGTGTATTCAAAGCACCTTTAGTTGCAAGCTTGCACTTTGTGGCCTTGACGCATATTCTACCTAAAGATCAAGCTTGGATTTGAGCTTTCCCAAGGTTTTTAGTGACGGGGTGGGAGGCCTGGGAGAGGATTAATTCAGCTTTGCTTAATTCCATTGCTCTCAGTATTTCTGTGCCTGGTGTATGGCCAGATGTTCCCTTTTCAAAAGGAACACAGAGCTTGCCTTGGCTCTAGATTCAGGCCCAAGACCATGACTGTCCCTTTGACTCCTGTACAGAAATTAACACAGCAGTGAGCAAAGGTGCAAAAGGGATGGTCCTCTGCTTTTTCTTGTAGATCACCAGAAATGCTCAGTGACTGGGGGAGAGAATGTGCAGTCTGCAGGAAGAAGCAGTGGTAAAAGAGTTCAGTGAAACTTTCACAAGTGTGAGGAAGTTATTTGGCTCTCTTCTGGCACAGATAAAATAATAATCTTCACTGTTCAGTGTGGAAGTCTTTCAGAAATCTCAAAGATGTTGTGACCTGTGTAGGCAGAATTTATGAGCAGCCAAACAAACCCCAAAGATCGTGACGATCTTCCTATGGAAGTGTGGGTCTGGAAGAGCAGCAGCCAAGGATAGTTTGCAGAAACATCACACAGATTTATTTGAAGCATGAAGCCAAGAGGGAGAAGGATCTCTCAGGGTTCAGCTACTGTCTGGAAGGAGACCTGGCATCATGAGCAAAGGAAGTGCTTCCTTGAATGCTCAGTAGTGCTTTGCTTATGTATTTTGTAAATAAATGCAAATGTCAGAAAGAGAGGAAGTCAGTAGTTGATATAAAGTTTGTGTAGTGGCAGGGTAGCATAAAAGCCTTGTCCTTGGGTAATTAACAGACAGATAGTAGGGTGCATTTGCAGTACACTACTCTCATGAGCCAGCTGTCCAGGAAAGCATACTGTTTTCCTGGGTTCCTAGATTCTTAGTGTTACAGTGATGCCTAAAGTTTTAGCTTTTATATTTTTCAGATTCTGTGCTGTTTTAGTGTGTAGTTCTGGGCTTCCTATTAAGTGTTGGTAAGCTCTCTTTACAGAGTAGGTAGACAAAACAATTCCTTTTCTAGCTTGGGACCAAGGACAACTGATACAAATTTCAGGCCCATGAACATAAACAAAGGTGAAGTGAAGAAAGAAAAACAAGGAGGATGGAACTTCATAACCTGAAGCTATAATTGGACAATTAACTCCAATAAGCTAATGGACCAAAACTTATAAAAGTGTGAGACCTCGTGATTAGGTGTCCATTTTATGACCATTTTTGGATTCTACCTGGGTGTAGCCCAGCTGGGCTCTTGTGCTGCCCAAGGTGTATCCTTTTGAGGCCTTTTAATAAATACCTACTTTATCCCTTTTCTCTGTCTAGTCTCTGTTCCAGGTTGGCCTTCTAAGGCATCAACTGTTTTTGCCATGACCAAACCAACTTGTAGCAAAGCTATAGAGGAACACAACTCACAGACATGTGTCTGTGGGTGACAAAGAGCTGCATTTCTGGGGTCACACAAAAGCAATTTTTTCAGGTAATATTTTACTTCTTTCCACTGTGATGCCATGCAACACAGAAGCAGGCCATAATTAATATTTAAGAGGATGCTAGAATCTTAGTTCTGGCCCTTCTCAACTCTAAGTTAATATTATTTAATAATTCTTTATGTCCGTGATTTGCTGAAAGCCAAAAACCTGTACTTTTCCCTGGGACCACTGTGAGTGTGTGCATGTGTTCGAAGCTAATTAACTAATTAAAATGTTTTACAAGAAACGTGTAATTTCAATCTCATGTATACAAAACTTATAAAAAAATAGTGCAATTGGTCTTATTGTTACATCTGTAGAGTTGAACATGGCTGTGAGCTTTCTGGTGGCATTCAGCAGCCACAAAAGGGCAGTGCAACTGGAAGGCCATTTTGCAATACGAGTGCTTTGCTCTTTCTTGCTCATTCACGTGTGTTGCATTTGGCACTTGAAAACATCTTTTCAGAAAATGTCCCTAGAGTTTTGCTTTCATATTTCTGTAAATTCCTGTGACATTTGGTGTTACTGATTCTCCTGCTTTTCAGGGGCTCCATCCCTCTGAGCATCTTTGTGGCTCTCCTCTGGACTCAGTCCAACACATCTTTGCCATGCTGAGAGCTCCAGAGCTGGACTCAGTACTCCAGGTGGGGGCTGTTTTCAGTTAAACTCCACTGATTTAAGAAAGTGGCACAGAATATTACCTGTATTCCACAAGCCCTGTGTCAGGGAAGAAGCAGCACAGCAGCTATCTCTGAAGTGAACTGTCTTGCTTGTACTTGCTGCTGCATCTTTGAAAGAAATAGAAGCAAAGAAGAAAAGAAACCCAGAAGAATATGATGGTTAAATCATATTTAATGGGTTTGTGGGTGTCTATGAGCAACCAGCGTGAAGCAGAAGTAAAAAGCATAATTTACTTTTTGGGTACACTAAGCAAGGTGCTTTTGTAGAGATACCCAATCCATTGTAAGTGACCATGATAAAGTTTTTTGTACAGCTGAGATCACCTAGCTTTAACAAAGCCTAATTTGAATTTAGACAGGTAGCAACAAAGATTAAGGTTGGTTAGAAGAAAGGGAAGGATTATTATTCCCTGTTATTCCTTACATAGAGATAAAAATATCTTGATTTCTATAGACTGGTTGGCAGATGCTTATAAGGGGATAGGACAACTATTTTTAAATGGATTGGAGGGTTATGTATCACAGAGGGAAAAAAAATATATAAAAGGATAATATTAATCCCAGATGGAATGTATATTATCTAGTTAATTTAGGCCAGAAACTGGAAGGTTCCTGAACACTCATATAGTGAAGCTCTAAACAGGACTGGAAGGAGAGAGGAGTATAAATTGCTGGGAGATTGAGCATGATAAGCCCAATGGAAGGGATTGTGTAACTAATTTGGAGAATTCCTGAAGATAAGAATCCATGTGTAACTGCTATGTTCAAAAGGAAACCAGATCACTGCTTGCACTGTATTTATTTTTTGGTAATCCTGTGCTAAGACTTATGTTCCTTTCTTGTAGGGATCAGTGGAAATTTGTCCCCCTAAACTATGTAACAATTTTTGTTAAAAGTTTTCCTGCTTGTTGAAGGGATCTAGGACAGCAGCAGTGCCTTCAGTCTCTCTTTCACTGCCTTCTGTCTAAGGCTGTTTTGTCTACAGCTGTTTCTTAGTTCCTTATTTGGTTATCAATACCGGATGGGTATTGTGTGGAAAGCGGGCACCTATGCATCTGTTGTGTGATTTCCTGGGACTGCAGGAAGCCTTGCTGCAGGATCTGTATCCCAGTTCTCCATTCCTGCCAAAGAGAGTTGCTGAATTATTTTTCCATCAAAAGGTATTGGTAATCGAGTAGTGTTCCCCCATCCTCTGTTTATACAAACACTTTTTGTCTTTAAAGGCTATTTATTTTTTTGTTTTGAACATTTCACAGACACACTGATGTTTACTCAAGCAAAGGCCTGGAGTACAACTGAGTACTTGTCATGCTGTACTGATTGAATCCAAGTTTGTTTTGTCTCTGTTATTCCTCCTTTCTGGTGCATAAAAAAATACCATGGGAGAGAAGCACTTTCTGGATTCCTTGAATATTCCTTGTGCCGCTGCTTTGTGGCAGAGCTCTGTAAGCAAGAGACATGACAGCAGGAGAGGTCCTCCTGCTTAGGTTGTACAGTCAAGGAGAAGTGCTATTTATTTTTTTCCCCTGATAGCTTTGGCACAGGTGAAATGAAATAGCAATGAAATTTCAGAGTGTAGCAGTCATACCTTTATCTCTCAGTTTACCTTGCTCAACAGTGCATAGTTAATTCCTTTTTTTTTTTTTCCTGTAGATTGCTGTTTAAAAGCACTCACTGTGTAGCCAGCTACTGTGTGTGCTTTAAGCTGAGGAACAAAAACATGCTGCCAGCTACAAGGTCTTGTTGCTGTACTTTTCCTTGTGACCTTTAACAAATTCTAACCATTGTTATTGTGCACAGAATCCAGCAAGGCTATAATCACCATTAAAGAGGGTGGTTGGTTTATGTTTACTTTGGGTTTCACTATTTTAGGGCAGACGGGAAAAATATTTATGGTGGGTTTTTTTTTTTGATTGGGTGTTTTTCTTTTGGGTTTTTTTGTGCATTTTTTTTTTTGTTGTTTTTTTGTTGGTTTTTTTTTTTTTTTCTTTTTTCATCCGCCGCTTTAGACCTGCAAGTCTCCTGTTTTATTTCCCCGTGATTGGTCCTCTATGTCACCGTGTGTGCCTAAGCCTGCAGATGTGCT